>JAEIGP010000662.1:0-347500 GCA_018904095.1 Zaprionus ghesquierei
TGTCTGTCGCGACACGCGCGCGCATTTTCCCAGATAAAAAAGAAAAGCTGAAGGCATTTTCTTGGCTGCTGCTGCTGCTGCTGCCAGCTTAAGCATTTTCCCCGCTTGTTTTTCTCCCTTAGTTTTGCGGGGAATTAAAAGTTCTTCCCGCTGCGTAGAAGTTCATGTTGAAGTTCTCGGAGTCAGGTGGGGCTAGGAGGGGGCGAGTGTTGCACAATATGTTGTTCGTTTACCGCAAGTTGTTGTTGTTTTCGTTTGTGCTTTCGTTTTTAATTGTCTTTATTAGCATAAAAACGAAAAGAAAATCCGTTCGCTTGGTTAATTAAACCTCAATCTCGGCCAGAAATGCCACAAAGGCAGCCCTCGATAAAGTCAACAAGTAATTTCCTATAAATACGATCTTTCCCACCTCTTCCCCTTCTTTCACGCAACTTTCTCCCCCTCTTTCCTCTCTACAAGCTTTGTCAACTTGGAAAACTGCAAGTTTTCCCTGCACGAAAAGTAAATTGTTTCTTCTCCTGCGGACTTTCGCACAAGTTTTGATTTTTATGGCCGTTGCTTAAGAGCTGAAGATCTGAGTGTTTGTTTGCCAGTGCATAAGTGTGCGAGTGTGTGTGAGTGTGTGTGGATGCGTGTACAAACTTTGCGCCCTAACTGCTTCGCAAGCAGTTCAAATAAATGTCCAGGCGCCGACGAAGCTCGATGTGATTCAGCCGCATGACACATGCAGGTCTTGCTTAAGAGAGAGAGATAGCGCGAGAGAGAGAGTGAGGGAGAGAGAAATGCACTTAAGCCGCTCGCTCGAGTGGAATCAATTGGGTTAAAGTTGCTTTCGGTGGACTTTTAAGAGGTCAACAATGTTGTAAACTGTTCAACTTTAAACTGGAAATCTCTTTCTAAATTTCTTTAAAATTTATAGTCGAAATATTCCACATTATTATCTGTAAAGTTAAGCTGGGGTTTTGGGGGTATATGTATTGTCTTGTGAGTTCTATTAAGCTCTTTCTCAATTCGTGATCGATAATTTACTCAATTTGCTTTCAGATTTCTTAACAAGGGGGAAGAGTATCTTGCTGTAGGGAAAGCTGGACTGTAGCTTTCATTATTTCTTATGAGTTTCCTTAAGCTCTTTCTATATTTGTGATCGATACTTTACTTTTACTTCTCAATTTCGAGTTCTTTCCCTTCCCCTCCAGAAGCTATAAAGGACACAAAGTGTAATGATAATTATAATTATAATTAATGCACTACAAGCGACAAACTTGTGCGAGCCGCACAAATTGAGCCGCGTAATTAGCGCGTAATTAGCACTTAAATATACCGTTAGTGCTGGCCTATAAAAGCATTTGCCACTCTGCGCTCGCCAGACACTTCGCAACTCATCATTCAATGGCTCACAACGTCAAGTGGCCCGCAAAGCGCAGCGCCGCCTCATCGGGCGGAGGCCGAAGGCAACGCCTGCTGCAACTGTGGCGCAACCACCCGCTGCGTGCCGCCATCACAAACACCTTCTGGGAGTACACGGAGCGCACCAAGGTGAGCGGCATGTGGCTGCTGCGGCGCAATCGCACGCAGGGACTGTCCAGGTGAGTGGCGGCAGGAGGAGAAGAGCCTGAAGTGAGCAAACCTAGCTCATCCCATTGTACTGCCTGGCAGAATCATCTGGTCCACTGTGCTGGTGCAGCTACTGCTGCTGAGCATCTACCTGACGCTGCTGCTCTGGCTGAAGTTCTATTCGTATCCCATACTGAATACCATTTCCAACGATCTGTCTATCACGGATGTCGCCTTTCCCGGCGTGACCATTTGCAGTCCCAAGGCGGTCAATACAGAGCGTGTGGAACGCTATGTGCAAACGCTGTGAGTGCTGAATCTGTTAGATCAAGAGAGGCGCTGTTAATCCTCTCCTACTTTGCAGCACTATTCCTCCCGAGTACGATGCCGCAGAGGTGGCCGCCGGTTTTGATTTCCTGAACGCCTTTACAGATCAATCCTTTGTGCCACCCTCGCATGACAGCTACAAGGCAACAGATGCTGTGCTGCGCCTGAACAATGTGTCCATCTGGGAGGCTGCCATGGCTGTCAGTCCGGGCTGTCAGGATTTTGTAAAGCGTTGCTTCTGGGGATACTCGGAGTTTCAATGCAACCAGACGCACGAATATCTCTCCTTCATTCCCACCACAGCCTTTCTTGGCCCCTGCTGCTCCTTCAACTACAATCCACGCAACACCAGCTACGTGCCCTTCTCGGCCAACATATTCGGCATGGATGGCGGCCTGACATTCATTGGCGCCGAGGGCTCGGAACGGAATCTTAGCACAGGCCTCATTGTGCTCGTGCATCATCCCATGGATTACATTACAGAGACAGCTGCCTCGGTTACCATAACCGCTCGTTCCGAGAGCTTTGTCGAGGTCTCGCCCACTGTGCAGACTTCGTCACGCGAAGTGCTCGAGTTGTCGGAGAGCAAACGTGACTGTCTCATCTCGGACGATCTGCAGTTGCGCAACTATCGCCAGGCTGCCTGCATGCTCTCCTGCCAGACCGAGGCCATTGGCAAGCGCTGCGGCTGCCATCCCTATCTGCTGCCCATTGTCAGTCAAAAGTTCAAGGAGTGCAACCTCAGCGATACCTTCTGCTACTCCGACAACTATGGTGAGGACACATTCCCTACTCTCCTACAGTTGTTGCGTAGCTGCTCTCCTCTTACAATGTTCATAACTCGCATTAAGTATGCAAAATACGTGCTTCATTTGTGTGGGAGGTTCCCTTCGAACAAGGGGAGTCGTTTCCCTTGCTGGAATTCCTTCACGAATTATGCTAATTAAATGTACTTTCATTCGATTCACAGACAACTTTAAGAGCGTACGCTGTGACCAATGCTTGCCCAACTGCTATGACGTCACATATTCCACGCTTTCCTACAAAACGGATCTCTATCTGCATCAGTTCTCTGTTAGCAGCTTTTAGTGAGTACAGAGGGGAGCAGCAAGGCAGCAGAGTTCTTTGAAAGCTTCTCTCTCTTCCAGCACCCCTGAACTGCTCAACAACGACAGCTTCGTGCTACGCGTCTACCTGGCCAAGCAGGTGGTGCCCGTCATACGCAAAGTGACCGTAATGTCCTGGATTGGACTGCTATGTAAGTGCCTAACCAGTTACGTCTTACTCCGAAATATATTCTCGAACTCACTTACAGCCGACTTGGGTGGCATATTCAATCTGTGTCTGGGTCTAAGCATGATTTCCATTGTGGAGTTCTTCTACTATTGCACATTCCGCCTGTACACAAACTACAAGCTGCAAAAGGCGCTGCAGCCAAAGCCGGCTTGGAAATAGTAGTCCGCTTAAAGCACGATATATACAGCATATTCATAGACTTCGGGATAAAACTAACGTATAAATGCTGTTGTTGTTGTTTTTGTGGTGCAAATGTGCTGCTTTATTGTTTTTTCTTCTTGGTTTTCAGCGTTTGCTTGGGCGCTTTTCGCTTGGCGGCGGTTTGCTTCCCTGCCGGTGTTTGCTTCTCTGGCGCCTCCGCATCGTCATCGTTATCATCATCAGCGCCATCGCCATCGCCGTCGCTGTCGCTATGTTTGACGAGGAATTTAATATTAAAATTTATCTGGCGTGCGAATATTTTATATGCACTCACCCCACTGTGGGCATTTGATCAAACATATCGTCATATTCAGCGTCCCGTGGCGTTGCCTTCGCTGCCTGTCGCTTATTGTTTTTACGAGCCTTTACATCCTCTTTGGCTTCCTCCTCCTCTTCCTCTTGCGGCTGCAGTTGGTGCTCGGAGAGCTGCCGGATTAGCACTCGGGTTGCCTTCGACTTAACGTAGCACTGATACTGCAGCACAGTGGACTCGGCGTCATGTATGCGCACATAACGATCCAACGAAGCGGAGGCCAGGTATTTGCCTGTGTCGTCAAGATGCAAGTCGCTAATACCCCCCGTGAATCCTTTGTAGGTGTGCACATGCGTCTTCATGCGACGCGTGTCGAAGGCCTGTCAAGAAATTAGGGATTAAGCAATTTGGAAAAGCACTATATAATTTCAATCACCTTCAGAGCTCCCATGGTGGTGCCTGTGTAGATGTAGTGTCCACGTGCCACTAGCGCCGCGAAGCTCATGCCATGCTCTTCGCTAGCGAAGTGTGTGACAGGACGTCTTTGTTTGCGCGTATCATAAAGTCGTACATAGCCCTGCCGAGAACAGGTGGCCAAGACACTGGGTCCGTCTACAAACCCGACATCGCTGTCCCACACAGGCACTTCCAGCTGTAGGTAGTCATTGGGCAAGTTCTTGGAGTTGAAGATTTGCTTGCCATCGCCGCTTAGATCGTACACCTTCAGATTGTTGTGGCGCGCTTTACCGCCAGTGGCAACAATGTTTGGGGCCGCTGCGCATTGACGTAGGTGATCTATGTGATCGCCTGTGGTGAAAAGAACAGATGCAGTTGTCTTTGTTGCCTCTTCCGCGTCCTCCTGCTCTTGATCTTCGGCTTCAAGTGAAACGCTCTGTATTTGGCCATTGCCAATGCCGGCAATCAAATTGTTATTGTAGCGCGCAAGGCCAACAATTGGAGCTGCACTGAAGTTGATGTAACGCGTTGTGACGCCACCACCAGATCCCAGCGAGTGCAGCTCAGCAACGTTCTTGGCGCGACCAAGCAATATTTCTGTTTGGTCTTCGTTGCCAAACGCCAAGGCAGTAACACGCGATTCTTTGTCTAACGCACTTAATTCACTAAGATTTGATTGTGCATAAGGACTCTGATCTGCGGCGGGCAGCAAATCTGTGAAAAGAACAAAACGTAATCAAAATAAATGTTGAATGAGTCCCAGTTTGCTGGGCAAATTTGTTAGCTTACGTTTGAAGGAGCCCGTGTGTGTGCCCACGAACAGCTCATGCTTGGCTGTATAGCTAGGGCTTTTGGCATTCGCTGTGGTCCACTTCATATTGTTTAATTGCTGTTTAAATTAATATTATTAAAATCAAAACAGCTTGTAACGCGAAGCAAACATGCAAACAAATGCAACACGTGCAGCGCCAAATGTGTGTGAGCGAGACAACTATATGTACCACACAGATTTGCGATATTAGCGAACACACAAATCGATAAATTCTTGTAATTGCACAGTGCTGTAAAATGCTATGCCGATAGTCGCAATTTTGAAACAGCTGACCGGCCTTAGCTGCCTCATTAAAAACAAAACATTGTTCTTTTTTATGTAATTGCTATTTAAATATTATTCACTATGGCCCTTACAAAGGTATACGATGCGGCAACTGTATTTAAACATTTAAATGGCATTTTAAACGTATATAAACCCGCTGGCATGAAGGTCAAGCATGTGCGCAACGCAATTCTCAGCAATATAGCAAAAGGTAAGCAAAGAAAATAATTCGTTAAATAACATTTTATAAAATAGTAATTTACGTAAAAGGACTAAATGAAATGGAAGTCAGGGAGCCACGTAAATTACCCAAGGACAGACTACTACTAGGCACTGGTACAGCTGCGGATACCGTGCTGCACAAGATTGCCTCCGACACAGACCTGTCAGATCATGTTTTGGCCTGCGGACCACGTTATATGCCAAGGGATGTCAGCTGTGCACCTGTTGCCAAACTGGGTGACCACACTAGCGGTGTGTTGTGTAAGTAATTATACTTATTTTAAATGTTCATTTTATTAAAAGAATACTTTACAGTATTTGGCCTCAACAAGGGACTGAGGCAGTCCAGTCGCATACAACGGAATAGACCTGTACGTGTTTACCATGTAACTGCTCGCATGGGCACAGCGACGGAGACCTATTTGCCCGACTCTCGCGTAACAGTGCGTGCCAGCCATCGACACGTCTCGGCGGATCGGATAAGCGGACTAGCTGCTTCCATGCAAGCCTCACACCAGCGTAAAATGTATGAGCTCTGCGGAGTTGACCTCCAGACTCAGGCTGCCTACGAGCTGGCGTGCAAAGGACTACTACGACCTGCAGACAATACAATGCCAGTGATATACGGCATTAAGTTGATACATTTCGAAAGGCCACACTTTACCCTAGAGCTGCACACAATCAACGAGGACGAGGACTATTTGGCTGCCCTGGTGCATGACATGGCTATAGAGCTGAGAACCGTGGCGCACTGCTCCCAGCTGCGTTGCGTACGACACGCACACTTCGACGTGACTGACAGTCTGCTACGACATGGCTGGCATCTGCCTGGGATAATCAAGAACATGAGACAACAGAAAGAGATTCTCAAGGCGCATCCACAAATACTAGAACAACAGCGTATCGAGCTTCATGCATAAGTATAATTTAAATAGAGTAAATGACGTAGTTATTGTTAATCGAAAAATTAACACTTTCTCTTTACTTATGTTGCCGCCTGACCGTGGCTGTTGGTCAACATCATCTTGTCCAGTTCGAATAGTTCCAGCTGCAGCTTATCGCTTAGTTTTTTGCCTGCAACAGAGTCGGGCACCTTCTCGAGAATTTCCTGTGTCTCGAGCAGTCGCAAACGCGCCAGCTCTAGTTTAGCTTGAGCCTCTGTGGGCTGTCTACGTGCCTGCTCCTCCAGCGTGTGTGCAATCTCAATTAGAATGACACTCAAATATATGGCCAGCTTAATGCTGTATGGATCCAGCCGCTTGCAGACATCCTGTAGCTCCTCACAGAGACGTAGCTTACGTCCCAGCTGCAGCTCGCTTAGCGATCCCAGCTCTAGGCCTGGCTCTCGACCGTATAATTGAATAAGCGTGTGCTTCAGATTAAACATGTGGAAGTGATTGGGATGCAGTAGCTGCGACAAACGCGCTAGCAGCAGTTCCACTTGGCTAGCTGTGGGTCTGCTGGCCAGCAGGCGTTCAACTTCCTCCGTCATGTGTGTCTGGACTTCCGACACATAGCCAGCATCCACTAGCATGGGGCATGTGTTGCATTTCCACTGGGTCTGCTCGTCAAGCGGTTGCACAGGCAGCTGCATGCCGTCGCACGATTTGGACACGTCGCCAAGGCAATGCATGGCACTCACGTAGCTGCCACACTCGGTGGGATCCTCACACCGCGTACAGCAGCATGTGAAATGCTTGGTCATCTTTAGATGATGTTGCCGCATCTGTGTGCCCCACAAGATGTTCGTATAGGAGATCTTCAGATGGTCCCCCTTCTTCAGATCGCAGCCAGCGCGCACTGCAATGCGCTGGGTGACGGCATCGAAATAGAAGTAACAATTGGGCTGGCAGGCGTGCTCCATCATGCAGGCTTGTCGGAAGAGACCACTTAACTCCACGCCAGTGGGCAGCTCGATGACCATGTAGTTGGTCTCAATGATGCCACACAGGCGATGCAGCAGCTTCGGATCGTAGTCCGTAAGCTGAATGTCGCGATTTTTAGCTTGCTTAAGACGCTGCAGGAAATTCTTTTGCAAGTAACTGACAATGCGCTGCTCCGCATCCTGCTGCAATTCAGTGCCTTCG
This sequence comes from Zaprionus ghesquierei, assembly GCA_018904095.1. Classification (NCBI taxonomy): domain Eukaryota; kingdom Metazoa; phylum Arthropoda; class Insecta; order Diptera; family Drosophilidae; genus Zaprionus; species Zaprionus ghesquierei. The sequence continues at coordinate 7,493 of JAEIGP010000662.1, forward strand.
CGCTCCTCTTCGTGCGATTGCATCTCCAGCAGCGCCTTCCAGCGCTCTGGCTGCTTCCGTTGCAGCAGCAGACACCTCAGCACCAGCAACGCATCGTGTCGATAGAAATCATGGCCATGCGCAGTGCCCAGGCTAAGTATTCCACACTCCAAGCTCTCGTGCTCGCAGCCTGCACTGCAGACGGGCCAACGGCAGCTGTGTGGAAGAGTGCGAGATCAGTGAGTGAATATATTTTTAGTCATATATATCTCGTGCATACCGGCGACACTGATGCTTGCCCAAGCGACAGGGCGCATAGCAGCCGACACAGGGCACAATTGTGGCGGACTTCTCGGCCTCGGTGAGATACCATTTGGGACCGACGACCAGTGGTTCCTCCAAGAAAATGATTTGTTTGGCACTTATCTGCTGCGTTACTACCAGATAACGTCCCAGCTGCTTGTCCTGCTGCTCACGGAAGGGTTTGCACTGCAACTTGTGCTGCGGCCAATGCTCCTTTTGATGGCTGCCACTGCAATAGCGAACCAGCTTGCAGCGGGTGCAGGTGAGTGTGGCTGCCACGCCGCAAACGGCACAGTTCTGATTGAGCATGCTCCTCCTTTCCCGGTGTTAACTTGACGCACCTTCAATGCGTACTAAATCTTGTTACGTCGCGTCGGCAGCTGAGATGATTTTCACGCCTCCTTCTTGCGTTAACTTATACATCGGCAGATCTATTCTTAGGCGCGTTCTCCAAACACTTTCGCACTGTGCGACGACGTCACTTACATGTGCTCTCATCGGCAAGTGGAAACTCTCTGTTTTGAAAACATTAGACACGGCTAAAGAGATTCAGAGAGAGAGTGAGAGAGCACCATCAATAGTTGCTTTCCGTATTCAGAGCTCATATACGTTACAGTCCAACCAAATAGATACACTGCTTAAATAAAAGGCCTACATATTCCAGAGCGCAGGGCAATGCCATGACAGAAATGCAAGCGAAAGCGTGTGGAAACAAGGGGTTAATGACCGTCTACATGCATACTATGTTGTATGTACATATGTCGAACTAGATCCCTGCTCTTCCGTAGGCTTTTATGTTTGTTTCAATTACCCACATACATGTCAAACTGATTTGCTTCCGGCCGCGCGTGGTGAATAATTTTATGACTTAGCTTTATTACGGCCCATCGAAGAACGCGTAAGGAAATATACTAAGTATGCATTATGTATGTATATTCGCTGTAAGTATTCAAATTATATTGTAAGGTTCAACTAGGGTTGGGCGGGATAGACAATTGCTATAAGAGGTATCGCAAAATCGCTTAACTTACCATTTGGTTCGCGATTGTATTAAATAAACCTCTGCAAAAATTACGCGAAACGCAAAAACAAAGCAAAGCCCTTGAAAATCGGTTATTGTCGCGGATTTCTCTATTAAGTGGATTTAAGTGAATCAAAGGATACGACATGGAAGGAGCGGAGTCGGAAATAAAGACATTCTATAAAAATAAAACTATTTTTATAACCGGTGCCAGTGGATTTGTGGGAAGAGGTACTAAATACCCTAGAAAGTGTTCATTTTAAACGATTGAAAATATATAAAGTGCATTAATCTATACAATTTGTGTATTCTAGTGCTAATCGAAAAACTGCTTCGTGTAACGGAGGTGCACCGCATCTACGCATTAATTCGACCTAAGCGAGGCAAGGAGATACAGGAGCGTATTGCCGCCTGGACTACAGATTCAGTAAGTACAGAGAAATGTCCTTCAATCTTGTGACGACTAACACTCTTCATATCTTAGCTCTTTGAGGTGCTACTTAAATCCAACCCAAATGCGTTGGAGAAAGTGTTTCCCATTGCTGGCGATTGTCAAGAGCCTGATCTAGGCATAAGTTTGGAGGATCGCAAGCTACTCAGAGAGCAGGTGCAGCTGGTGGTACACAGTGCTGCCTCAGTGCGATTTGTGGAGCCTTTACACGTGGCACTGGATATCAACACGCGTGCCACACGTCTCATGCTGCAGCTAGCCAAGGAGATGAGGCACCTGGAGTCATTTGTCCATGTCTCGACGGCATTCTCCAATTGCGTCACTCACCACATAACGGAGAATTATTATCCTGGTCATCTTAGCTGCAGCGTCGATAAGGTGCTTCAGCTGAGGGAAATGCTGGATGACAATGTAATTGATGGCTTGGCATCAACTCTGCAGGATAAGTTCCCGAACACGTATACCTACACGAAAGCGCTGAGTGAGCAGCTAATCCAAACCGAGACGGATTCGTTGCCGATCTGCGTGTTCCGTCCTGGGGCAAGTAGGTATTGAGACTTCAAATTCATAGGCTTTATTTAATGTGTGATTTCTTTAGTTCTTGCAACCGATAGGGAGCCCGTTTCCGGGTGGATTGATAACGTATACGGACCCATCGCCCTAGTCTATGGCATTTCATTTGGTATTCTACGTGTAGTGCCGCTCGATCGTACCGTCGCATGCCATGGCATTCCTGTCGACACTTGCGTCAACATGATCCTGACCTGCTGTTGGAAAACTGCACAGCTGGCTGGCGTGGGCAAACGTCCATCGCCGCCAGCCATCTACAACTATGTGCCTCATCCACATAATCTGTTAAAGTCTGGCGACTTTGTAGAATACGCGATGAGGGAACGAATGGTGCAACCGTTGGAAAATAGCCTTTGGCTTCCATTCGCGAGAACCGTCACCATTCCCTGGCTATATAAGTTGGGTATTATATTCTACCATCTGCTGCCCGGCTATATTCTAGATACGCTACTACGTCTGCAAGGAAAGAAACCGCGACTTATCAAACTGTACGAGAAGATACACAAGAACATGGAGGTACTCTCCTATTTTCTACAGGGCCACTTTACCTTCGATATTACGAATGCAGATGGACTTTGGAAGTCAATGTCCATAGCGGATCAAAAGCTCTTTCCATTCGATATAGAGTTCTTCGACTGGGGCAATTACTTCCACCGGGCTTTCACTGGCATGCGCACCTATCTAGCCAAGCAGGACCCTAGCGAAGAAGCCATAGAAAGAGCTCGCAAGCGAACCAGACGGTATGTGTGTGGATGTGACAGCTGAAAGTCAATTGATACATATGTATTATCTTTATTTATTTGCTAGGCAACTTATTTACCACCAGCTGCTGCAGTTTAGTCTTATCTGCATTCCGCTTGCCATTGGAAGTTGGATTCTGTGGCGATAAATACATGTTGTAGGCATGTTTCAGGTAAGCTTAGGGTTTATCCACAGTATGTCGGTTAATTCATCAATTTCAAAACTCTTTTATTTATTTGAATTTAGCACGACGGGAATTCACGGGGCAACAAACGATGCGTTTGCATGAAACAAAGAATCAACAAAAATATTTAAAACTAAGAGAATCTTTTATTGTTATTGAAAATATATGCAAAAAAAAAAAAAAAAAAAAACGATTTATTCCACAAGTTGAACTTCTGCTTTTTGTGTTGGCACATTACCTAAGCATATTTGCGAATCTAAATTCTAAACTTACCGGTTTTAATTCACATTGGTTCATTATGTCGTACGAGAGTAGTAAATGACCGCAGATGACTGGGCAGATCGGCTCAGCCGAACATGTTCCAGAGAGAGAGTGAAATTCAATTCGTTAGTATTTAAATGGATCATTCAGTTGGGTTGCGTTTAGTTCCTGCATTAACATACCCACATGACTATTGGACTATCAATCGGGCTGATAAAGTTCTGGTCAAGCTAATAAATGGAAATTTAGGTACTGTATCAGGCATTAATAATGTATGCACTTTGCAAATATTCAAATAACTGCAAAAGAGCTTCTATAAAAGGTATTGCGAAATCGTTGCACTTGCCATTTCATTGTGAGCGCAGCGAAGGTTTTTACACTGACCGCTTGGATTTCGGCTATCGTCTCGGTTTGTTTTTAGTGATTGGTTAAAAAAGGATACGAAATGGAAGGAGCGGAGTCGAAAATAAAGACATTCTACAAGAACAAAACTATTTTCATAACCGGTGGCAGTGGATTTGTTGGAAGAGGTACTAAATACCCTAGAAAGTGTGCATTTTAAACGATTCAATATAAATAAAGTGAATATATATTGATATAGTTTGTGTATTTTAGTTCTAATCGAAAAGCTGCTACGTGTCACGGAGGTTCACCGCATCTACGTGTTATTTCGACCCAAACGTGGCAAGGAGATACAGGAGCGTATTGCCGCCTGGGCCACAGATTCGGTGAGTGCTTCCAAATGTCCTATTTATTACACTGACACCTAACTCTCATCGTATGATCAGCTCTTTGAGGTGTTACTTAAATCCAACCCAAATGCGCTGGAGAAAGTGTTTCCCATTGCTGGTGATTGCCAAGAGCCTGATCTAGGCATACGTTTGGAGGATCGCAAGCTACTCATAGAGCAGGTACAGCTGGTGGTACACAGTGCGGCCACAGTACGATTTTTGGAGCCTTTACACGTGGCACTGGATATCAACACGCGTGCCACACGTCTCATGCTGCAGCTAGCCAAGGAGATGAGGCACCTGGAGTCATTTGTCCATGTCTCGACGGCATTCTCCAATTGCGTCATTGAACATATAACGGAAAATTATTATCCTGGTCACCTTAACTGCAGCGCCGACAAGGTGCTAAAGATGAGGGAGATACTGGATGATAAGATGTTCGATGACATGGGTCCAGTACTGACGGGCAGGTTCCCGAACACGTATACCTACACGAAAGCGCTGAGTGAGCAGTTGATCCAAACGGAGTCGGGCCAGTTGCCGATCTGCGTGTTCCGTCCAGGAGCAAGTGGGTGATGAATCTTAAATTGTATAGTCTGTTTATAATGCTCTATTTTACTAGTTCTTGCAACCGATAAGGAGCCCGACGTCGGCTGGATTGATAACTTAAACGGACCCGTCGCACTAATCCACGGTGTTGCACATGGAGTTCTACATATAGTACCACTCGATCTTAACATTAATTCCAATGCTGTGCCTGTGGACACCTGTGTCAACGTGATCATCGCTAGTTGTTGGAGAACTGCTCAGTTGGCAGCTCAGGGCGAAAGTCAATTGTCACCGGTTATCTACAATTATGTGCCTCATGAAAAAAATAGATTAAGTGTAGCTCATTTTGTCGATGCCATGAGGAATCAACGTTATATCTGTCCCTTAGAGAATCCTGTTTGGTATCCTTTTGCGTTACTCGTCACCAATCCATGGCTGTATAAACTGGCAATCATCTTTTATCATATAATACCTGGCTACATTATAGATATGCTATTGCGTCTTAAAGGAAAAAGACCCCGACTTGCAAAATTGTACCAGAAGATACACAAGAATTTGGATGTCCTTTTAGTCTTTCTGAATACCAGCCACACCATGGATACGATTAACACGAATAGATTATGGACGTCGATGTCTATAGCTGATCAGAACCTCTTTGCATTCGATTTGGAGTTCTTCGATTGGATCGACTATTTCAAGCGGGCATTACTCGGTATGCGAAAATACCTGGGCAAACAGGACCCCACCCCAGAGTCTTTAGAAAAGGCTCGTAAAAATATGAAGCGGTAAGTTGGCAAATTCCAATCTTAATTCCAGCTCATGGATTTCTCTCCTTTCAAGTCTTTATATGTGGCATTTGGGACTGGTGTTCAGCCTTGTCTGCGTTGCCCTTGCACTTGGTAGATGTCTTCTCCTTCTGTTTCTCTAAAAATTGTAAGTTGAATTTAGTACAAAGTAATGTTTAGGTAACCTTTATTCATTAATATTCTTACCTTAAAACCTTGTAGCCCTGTTTAAGGCAGATTTCCAATCAAATCCCTTTTCCACTTCCCTTCCATTATATTCCTATCTTCCTTTACCTTACATAGAATCAAAATCGAAACTCGATAAACAAATTTTATTTATACATACTTCTTTACTTTGTTCAAGCAATACAAATCAACAAGCATTTATCGCATCCCGAATGATTTAAAAATTTAAGATATACATAAAACATACGTATATGATCGTACTTTGAAAATGGCTTTAGAAAAGTGTTTCTGGCTATTATTTGATTATTTGATCAGTGCGTGTTTGGTATAATTATCAACTAATTGTGTTTATATATGGTTTCTGGTTTTTAGTACGGCTCTTGCGGTGCGTCCAAGTCCCGGTAGTGTGATCTGGCGCGATAATCAAAACCACCGGGTCTGTAAGCAACGAGAATGTGGAGTTTAGATGGAGAAATTTAATAGCACAAATATCTTAAAATAAAACAAACATTTATTGTGGTTGCGAGAATTCCGTTCGAAAAAAAAATGTTTAATTATATATTTAAAGGTTCGGATCGACGTTTTTATTAAGTAAAATGAAAATGTTAATCGCTATTGGGGTTTATTTTCTTTTTATCGGTTCTTTTTGAAATACAATCTTCGTATTGTACATGGTGGAAAATAACATGATTATTTAGTCATAATTTTTGTATTTGTATTTGTATTAGTTGTTTCCCTTTTTGCTAGCATTGCTTGAATTGATTTAATTGATTCGAAGACCTGAACTTCTGCTCTTTGTGCTACTTAATTAGTCAAACATATCGGAATTAACGGGCGCATCCAAATCATGGTAACCGACAAGCCGGCGTTGGTGTTCCACAGGCATTTCTCTGCAAAAAATTTGCGACACAAAAAAGTTGTGACTAATTCCGTTTTAAAGGCTAACAAAAATGAAAGCAAAATATAGAATGAAGTAGATGTGGTGGGGACAAGACACTTCGGTTCTCATTCTTATGGCAAGTGGCGTGTTCTTGTTGCTATAGTTGTTGTTATGGTGTTGGGGCATGAGATTGGATTTGGCTAAGACAGAAATTGTTGCCTTTAAAGCACAAGGAAAGAGAAATTCTTTGCAATTCGATCAACAGACGCTTTAGTAAACATTTGGAAAAGTTATTTAAAAAAAACTTAAGAGTTTCTTAAGAGGAAACAATATAATCATAAAATACTGTTAAAAAATTTGTTAAGTCTAAATCGAAAAAAAATTAAAAAAAATATATTAAATGTAATAAAAAAGTATTTTAGCACTGAGGAAATTATGGGTCTTATTGCAATTTCGATGAACCAGTTAAAACTTTAATAGAGTATATTTTTAATATTTTAATATGTTGTAGTCATATTTTCCAACATGTGTTGCACCTGAGCAATGCTTAATTGCTTTGAAAGGTTCTTAAAATATTGTATAAACGGACGAAACCAGCAGCCCTATTCTAACCAGATACTAAGCAGCTCTTGTAGGGTTCTTTAAAGTTAAGCTTCCTCAAATGAAAGCTGCCTATAAGCTTATTAATTCGATCTACTAACCTGCGCACTGGTGGGAAATTGCGACCACCACGTCCTCCGCCACCACCCATCATTGGGGGAGCAAATCCATAGGGCAAGCCCGAGAATGGAGGATACACTGGTGGACGGTAGCTGGACAAAAGAAAAACAATTGTAATGGATGATCGACTAATATGGATGTAATATTCTCACCCTCCGCCGCCACGTCCAGACTCGGATTCTGTGCGCTTAGAGCTGCCTGGATGCTCTGGCAGTTGTGGACGCTTCGGATCGCGCAAATAGTTATTGAAATATTGCACCTCCTTGCGAACTTCATCGACCTTCTCTTCGTGCTTGTTAAAAATATGCTTGCGTATAAATTCGGGACCCTTGAACTTCTTTCCCGACAACGGGCACAACCACTTATCCTTGGCAAGCTCTTGGGTGTTGGCCTGCACGAATTTCTCCACTTCTGTTTCAGGATTCTTGGCACCTAGCTCCTTGATATCATCATCGGTTAATTGAACACTCTTGGCCAGGAATTGTTGCAGTTTGCCCTCGTAGGCCTTGATATATTCCTGAACATCGTTGCTGGTGACACGCATGGGAGCCGGACCTCTTGCATGGATGATGCCACAGCGGTTGGGCATTTCATCCTCGTACGGATACTCGCAATGATTGTAATAGTCAACCGAGTGAACAATGCGCAAATACAGTACTAGGCGATCGAGCACTGACAGCAGGGCTTCATCTCGTTCGATTGGCTCGCCATCGCTGTCCTTGTTGTCGCCCGATAAGCCCAGCAGTTCCTCCTCCTCGGCGGACGCTTCTTCGATGAGGTAATCTGTGATGTTTTGAAGTACAGGATTCTTGGAATTGAAGCCATACGTTGTGGAATTACTTCCATTTGTTGGTGCATCTCCAGCGCTCGATTGACCATCAACATTCATTGGTTCTACGGCATTCGTTTCACTCCACAACTTGAAACGCTCGTCCAGATTCATAGCTATCTTAGCACAAAGCTTTATGTCGGCACGGACAATCTGCTTGTGAGCAGTAATACCATTGGCTGGGCGAACACGCCGACTTAAATCTCGATTGACAATGGCACCCATTTCGCAGTCACGTAGACGCTGATTGTTTAAGCTCCAGCAGATCTCCTTGATGTTTACGTCGCGCGTGAAGGTGATCCAACCGCGACGATACCAACGACGTTCAACCAAAGGATCAGCAATAGCAACGCGCAAATATCCATTGAAGCGAGTGCAAATAGCCTCAATCTCCGCCTTGGTGATTGAAGGCGCCAGATTGCGCAAAAAGATGGAAGAAGTACGATGCAATGCTCTTGGATGAGGACCATCCTTCACCTTATCCAAGTCGATGGTCTCTGTTATATTGTCATCTGCGCCAGTCGAAGGCACTGGTTTTTCTTGATCCACTTTCTCCACATTATCATTGTTTTCTTCTTTATTGTCTTCCTTACTTTCTGGCTTCTCGTCCGACAGATCGATTTCCTCAGGCTGACTCTCTTCATCCACGGATTCAATTTTTATTGTTGGTGCTTCCTTGTCTTCATCGTTAGCATCGGCTACTTCAGCTGCTGGTGAAGCAGGAGCTGCAGTCTCCGATTCTTCCTTAGGACTAGCTGGCGGCAGCTGTTTGTCTTTGGCTGCCTCTCTCTCCTCCTTGTCTTTTTCTGCTTCGGCTTTTTGATCGGCACGTAAGCCTTCCTCAACGTCGTACTTCTGCTTCACTTTCTCTTCGTCAGAATCGCTGTCCGAATCTGAATCTGATGACGAGGATGAACTATCATCGTCGCTGCTGTTGCGTTTACGTTTCTTGATCTTTTTCTTTTTCTGAGTTTTCTCAGAGTCATCCGCCAATGTTTCAGTGGGATTTTCAGTTAGCTCTTCTCCTTCCTTCTTGGCTTTTTCGGCACCCGGAGACTTTGCAGTGTTTGCGTCATCCTCATCCCAATTCTCTTCATCAGAGTTAACAGGTCGCAAATTCGTACGCTGCGGCGATACACCTAACGGTATGTCCTCATCATCTTTCTCAGCTTTCGTTTGCTTAGGACTATCAGGTGGTTCTCTTTTGGTCACAGCCGTTGTTTCACTTGTCGACTCCGATTTGCGCTCATATACGATGGGTGGATCCTTGGGTTTTTCGTCGAGTATTTTCAGATCTTCGTCAGTTCCGCCCTCTAGTTTGATAACACAAGTGTCGAGTACACGCACTAAGGCATCAGCTTGCGAGGAATCCACTTTGACGCTGCTAATTGTGCCGTTTTCAAGCAGCTCTAAAAATACATCTGTGCGTCTCTGTAAGGTACAAAATATTATATTAAACTTGATCACTTTATAAGGGTTGCAAGCTTACCTTGAGGAATCCACGTTGTTCCTCACTTCGCCGTACGCTATCTTCGGGATGGTATTTGTTCTTGAACCTGCGAAAGATATAAAACAGTTTCAGTGATAATGCAATAAAAGGTTTGCGTATGTTTGGGAGTTGTGTAGTTTCCGGCGCTTCCTTTCGCTTTTAAAATATTGAAAGTTTTAATTGGATTTAATTTATAGCTGTTGCATGACCCAAAGTCTTACCTTTGCAAGCGCTTTCACGTATATGCACATTATTTACATAGTGCATATACAGATTTTTAATTATTTTTTATGTATTTGCTCGCAACGAATTTAAATAAATCGCGGTTTTTAAAATCAACACAAACACGGCATTGCTCGCCGTGTTAATTTAAATTTTAAATTATATCTTTTTCTATACATATATATATGTGGCTATATATATATTTATTTTGGGCAGAGGTCGAGGCTGAATCAGTGGCTCGTCTCTGACTCTCAGATCGCAAAACGCCATTAAACCCAACAAAGCTGCAGAGAAAAACTTAATAATAAATATACAAAGGTTTATGATTTGCATTCACGCCGAGATTAGAGATCAATCAAAAAAGGTTGAGAATTTTCTGTTGTTGTTGCAGATATTATCTCGTTGTTATTGGATTCTTATTGTTGTCACTACTCACCATTCCTCATCTTTGTGTGCAACAAAGAACTCATTGAGCTGCTGCCGCTTGAAATCCGTTTTGTATTCGGTGTATTTACGCATAACTTCTGAATCGGATATATTCTCATCCTGTGTGTCCAAAAACTGTTTCAAAGTAAGCATAGCTGGTTGAGTTTGCGTATCACTTCCACCGCCGACACTGGCTACTGAGTCGCGCGCTGAGGGTGCATGACTTGCATGGGAGTAGGCTGAATGCAACGACTGATAGTGGTCATTCCATGCCTGCACTAAATACGGATCATAGCCAAATCGTGGATTTGAACGCATTTCGCTGTCACCCCAGTCGGGTCGCATACGTTTTGCTGGCGGCATTTCACGCCCGGGTGAGCCGTAGCGTGGACGTGGCGCCGAGCCACGATAATCACTGTAATCTGGCCGATGGCGAGCACCGCCACCGCCACCTCCACCACCACCTCCGCCGCCTGCTGCAGAACTGCCACGAAAAGGATTGCTTTAAGGTAGGAGAATGTTAAATAACGCCACTTATTCCTCAGGCTTTCCATTTACCGATCTGACCACTCATCCCGCGCATTGCCACCACCGCCCATGGGTCGGCGCTCGTCTCGTCGTTCGGGGCGGTAACTGTCACGCTCTCCTCGGAACTTATCACGTCGTTTGCGATCGTATTCATCGTCTGAATCTCCCATTGTAAGTTGTCTGCAATGAGAAGAGCAAATGATGCAATTACTGTCGGTGAAAGTTGTACTTCGACTTAGTCCTACTTTTGGCGCAATGGGACACAGACATAACCTCAAAGCCGCTGTTAAAAAAAAAATGTACTTTTCACTTGCCACTCCTGACCAACTCCCTAAAATATTTTCAGCTCACGTTACCGCCGAAATATATTTACAATTGGCAATAATTTAATCTTTGCTGTTATCTTTTCAGCATAAACCTATGCCGCCATCTTGCGCCGCTTGACGTGCAAAAAAAACAAGCTTACGTGTAGCCAATAATCCGACTTTATTTGTCCAAATCCACCTTTAGAACATACCCCTACGCATGTCAGACAAGAAAGAGATGTTACCAACATTTTGCTTACCTTTTTATTAATATATATTTTTATTCTAAGTTTCTTTCAGTGCGGCGTCTAAAGTGGCTACTATACATCGATACTTTTTTACTTTGATACCTTTGTATAAACGGAGTTGCCACTTAACTCAAATGTTGCTAAGTGAGTACAAAGATGTTGCCAACTACGCTGATTGCCACCTCAACGTATCGAAAAATCGATAAATTAATAGAATCGTATATCATGTCAATCGGTTGAACATATTTTAAATATATATTTTTTATTTTATTACACGTTTCATATATATTGTATATGTACAGCTTAGTTTTAAAACTATTTAAAGTGTATGTGTAGTCTAAACCTAAGTAGATTTGTTATGTATGTAATTAATTTCAAAAATGTAATTTTATGCGCCCTAGACTTGCATAATTATCAATTTTAGTTAATGTTCTGCCACTCCACATCGCCCAAAGTTACACGTAAATAGCAAATTACATTTTATATATGTGTATATATATCTTCTGTTTTACTCTCAAACTTAAGTCAAGTTATACTCGTAGTATAAAAATTTATTAAACTGTTTTGCTTTTCGTTTTTTTTTTTTTTTCTCATTTGTTTTCTTTCATTTTGTAATATTCATTTGACTGATAGAATTTCAAAATTAATGTCAGTTTGATTAATACACACTTCAGTAAGTTTAAGTATAAGTAATGTCTATGTATATAGATCAATGCACCTTAAGTTCTCAGAAAACAGCAAGCTAACCTCTTGTCTCAGTGTACCAAAGATTTTATACGCTCGATAGATAATAGATAAATAATAGTTGATAATAATAATTAGGTATGCATATTCAATGGTTTGTTTGGTTTTAAATGCTAACAATCTCTACATCTCTCTCATTTAAATGTAATACGGTTCTCAGTAATTGAAACAAAGCTAGCGAATAAATCTCAAGTTGCCAAAAAGTGAGAACTGAGTTGAACCACCAACCAGAATTTGCACATATAGCGCTAAGAAATAACATAAGATTTGTGGCAGTGTAGCGTTAATAAAAGAAAACAAAAACCTTTTCCAATTGTAACAGAGTAGGATGTGAATAACGGTTCTCAAGCATGAATTATCGTGTCTATTACGTATTTTCCTTGTTGTCCGCCTTTCATTTAGAATATTAAATTGAATATATATTTTTCGTTTCGTTTCGTTTTGTTTTGTTTTATTTTTTTTTTTCTTTTGTCGTAACACTAAAATGCCATCAATTCAGTTTTAAGTTGTATTTTCCGGGGTTTTCCTGCTAACTGCATTTGAATAATGTGCGTAGTTTTTGCATACACGTATTTTTTGTTTAAATATTTAATTGTTTTTCTTTCTCTTTCTCTTTTTGTTTTTGTTTTTGGTTTCTTTTTAAATAGTATCTCTATACTATATTGTAGATAATTCATTAAGTATGTACTCGTATAGTTACTGATTGCTACACATTGCAAATGAAATTTGACTTTATTTAAATATATAGATTTCAATCGGTTTTTTTGCCTGCCTGTTCTGTTTAAATTTTTTTCTCTCAGTTTTGGTTTCTCTAATAATAAAACGTAAATTTGTATGATTACATATTCAGTTTTTGTATTTTTTGTATTTTTGTATTCATTTCTTGTATTTCTTCTTTGGCAGTGAGAAAAACTACACAACTTAAAACTTAACTTGATTAGCGTACGATTGTGTCTGGTGAATTGGTAAATTGCTGCAGTGTTTACTGATATTTCCGACTGATTTACAAAAAAAATAATATATATATATATATATATATATGCATCGTTTTCGCATTCGATTCCTATTATTTCTCAATATATATTTTTATTACGATTTGCGACCTGCAATACAGGTACCTCTAAAAAGGCGTTAGGAGCTTATCTTTCTAATCAGATTGCGAACTGAAACATCTTGGGTTTATGTTTTTTTTTTCTTTTTTTGTTTAACTTTGTGTGCTTTGCGTTATGGAAACGGGAGAACAAACGTATCATATCATCTTCACTTTCGTTAATTGTTTTTTGTTGTTTGTGTAACATTTTGTTGTGTAATATTTGTGGTTAGCGTTGATGCTAAGGTCTCGCTTGTAGTTACGTTTATTATTAATGCTCAAAAACCTTTCAATCGTGTTGCATTTGAATGTTTCGTTTGAGGTAGTTTTCAATTCAGGATCAATATCTACAAGTTGAACACAAAACTCCATTTCAATTCAATTTCATTTCGTTATATTTTGTGTTAAGGATAGATAGGCTTAGCTGTGTGCTCTCTCTCTCTCTCTCTCTCTGACGTCAACGGATCGTACAGATCGTTCTAAGGATTAGGTTGAATAAGTTTGTATGTATGTATGGGGTTTTTGTTGTCAGGGCAAAACAAGTTACAAGTTACACATAACAGAAAACAGTGCATAAAAATTAAATAAAGTTCTTGATTCTCATTTCGTTTCATGATGAATTTCAAAAATCTACATAACGATTTGTTTGCATTTCATTTGCTTTTCTTTTGTTTTGTTTTGTTTTGTTTCGTTTCGTTTCGTTTTGTTTGTTGTATTATATGAATGGATATCTCAACAAGTTTGTTACTTTATACCTTATGTTCATCTTTATAATTTTGTCAGGTTGCTTTTTTGTATGTTTCGTATTTGTTGCTTGTCATCATCGAGCGAGGGCTACTCAAGTAGTACTTGTACACACTACTTACATATTTACAGTTCGGCTTAGGTTTAAAGGGATTCTTTCAAATCGGGTATTCTCATTATGCATTATCAAAGTTTAAAGAAATCTTTTTAGCGAGGGCGCGAGGAGTTTAAATCTTATATATGTTTTGGTTTTTTTTTTATTTAAAGGGTTAGATTATTAACTTATATAATATAAGTATATATATATACTAATTATTTCACACTTGACATGACATCAGCCTGTTTAAGTATTTCATTTAAAGTGTTTGAAATTATTTTTTTTTTTCATAGTTCTTAAAAAGTTCTTTAGCAAATCATTTTAGTATCATCTAAAGCTATTTTATAGCGCGTCTTATGGTTCATTTTTTTATTCTTTAGGTTCACCCATTTTAAAATCATTCTTGTTTTTGGTTTTCCAATTGGCAAAACTAAAACTTGGACTACTACAAATAACTAAATAGGTTTCTGTTCTGTTCTGTGCTTCACTTAACCCATGCTTTATCCGCGTATTCCTTTCATTTTCCTTTTGGTATGCCAAAAAATTGTTTCATATACTCTAGAGTTGTGCTTCCATTTTTTGTTCTTCTCAGACAAACAATGTCTGTTTTTTTTTTCTTTCTTTCTAATATTCCAATAGCCGACACAATCTCTGAAAAGCCAACTTCACAGCCTTTTGCTTCGCATATGCAAATTTCAATCAAATTGCACGCACGTTATCGATCTATCGATTCGTCGATCCTCACTTTCTAGTGCCTTAGTCTATCGAGTCTTTCGCTTTCGTATCCTTTTGCTCCTCTCTTACCAAAATCAAAAGTGACATAAGGAAATCAAAAATTAAATGAGAAAGTAACGTAAATAAAACAAATTTGCTGCATTTCATGTTTATGCTTGAATTTCTTTTTTCATTCAACACATTTTCATTTATATATTGTGTATATTTTGTATATTGTTGTGTTTCTTCTTGCATGTTCCATTCTTGCATTTCGTAAAATAGTAAAAATTATTTAGATATTATGATAGATTTTTGCATTTTTGTTTTTTTTTTTTTACATTATAGTAAAACTACAAAACAAATTATGTATAATAATTAAACGCGCATTGTTGCATACTAGAAAAAAACTTAAGCTTTAAATCAATTGTATAATGAAAACTTAAGAGACCGTTTTTTACACGGCTATAAGGGATTCTTCCACTAATAGGTTGTTGTTGTTGTTAATATTGTTTTTAAATATACGTTTGTTTTTGTTTTGTTTTTTTTTTTTTTAATAATTAAATTATTCACTGTGTTTCTGTTTTCCATCGAGTGCAGTTTACAAAATGATTTTCTTGAATTTTCAATGATTTCGATTTCAGAAAATATATAGTATAAAAAATTCCATGGTTATAAATTAAATTTACTTAAATGTCAGTGAGTGTGTCTGCGTGTGTGTATAAGTGTGAAAACTATATAATATATATGTGTGTGTAACGTAAATAATCGTATATAATTATAATAATAATAATAATAATAATAATAGTAGTAGTAAAAATAAAGAATTGCACATTTCAAACAAATTTCTGTCTGTCCACTTTTTACACAATTAAAAGAAATTATTTCAACTTTACATAATTTGTTTGTTGTTGTTATTTGTTGTTGTTGTTGTTTAGGGAGTTTTGCGTTTTGTTTTATTTATGCTTTCGTCGTATTTTACAAATCGCTACTAAAATTAGAATAAATTTGATTTAAGTTAAAATAAGGCCAACAATTTGTGTTTGTTTTTGTTTTTTACATTTTCAAAAAAAAGCAAAAGCAGCAAAAACACAAAAACAATGAAAATAAAAATTAGTTATTCAAATTAATTAATTAATAAAAAATTGCATAACATAATTCCGAATAAAGCAAGTTTGCCAAAAATAATGAATCTAAAAAATACAATTTATGTTTTGCACGTTGTTTGTTTTTGTTTCTTTTTTTTTTTTTTGTTTGTTTTGATTTTGCCAAATATCTAATTTCTACAATTTATACAAAATTTTTCATTAATTTTTCAAATTTATAAATTAATATTGAAGTCTTTTGGTGTATGTTTGTGGGGTGCTGTGTGTGAGTGTGTTGGTGTGTTGGTGTGTGTGCATGTCAAGTGATTGAAACTTTGTTTTCGAATTTTATTTTCGATTTTTTCGTATTTTTTTTTTACCAATTGTTTAATTAATTTTAATTAATACCGTTAATGCCTTTTTTGAGTAAAACTCCAATCACTTTCTTTTGTTGTTGTTGTTGTTGTTTTTTTTTTTATAATTTTACGTTATAAAAAACGATGCGAATTGTTAATGTAAAGAGGGGAAATAAAAACTGTGAAAAAAACAAATGATTCAAACCATGCGAGTTGCGTATATAAAAAACGATATATGTAAATTCTTCTTCTTCTTCTTCGTACATGTTCATGCATGTTTAGGTTGCTGGTTTTTGTTTAAAATATAAGGAGGGCATAATAAAAATATGTCGTTTGATTTTCTTTCTTTTCTTTTCTTTTCTTTTGTTTTCTTCCTTCTCTTTTCGATTCCTACAGTTGTTGGTTTTTTTTGTTGTTTCTTTCATTTTATCAGTTAATATGAATAAAAAATATTTATAAAATCAGTCCAAGTTTTGCGTGTTTTTTTTTTTTTGTTGTTTTTAGATTTTAGTATTTTTTGTTTAAGTTTTAGTAAGAGTTTTTTTTTTTTTTTTGTTATGTTCATGTAACTTAAGTTAGATGTCAAAAGTGTGTGTGTGTGTTGGGGGTGTGTGTGTGTGTGTGTTGGTGTGTTTAAATCAGATTTAGTCGCTGCTTTTGAATTAGTTTACATTTTATACACTTTCTGCTTCGGCTCTATGCATGTAGTAGACGTTTTTTTTTTTAGTATTATTTAGTATTATACATATTGTGTTTATTATGTAAGGTGTTTGTTTTTTATTTTATATTTTTAAAATATAAACAATCTTTATTCTCTTCTGTTTTTCGCATGTGTCTGCAGCAGTTTTTCTTGTTATTTTGTGTTATTTTTAACTAAAATAATTAATCGAATACAATTGAAATTGTATTTTTTAAGGTATTTTCTGTTGTTTTCCCTTCTTTCTTCCTGACTGACTGCTTGGGTTTTTTTTTTTTTTAGTAGATTTGTTTTCTCGCTCTCTTTAAGCATTTCTTGTAGGTTAAGCATTTTTTTGTTGTTTTTCTCATTTTAAATATATAGAATATATATATATATGTATATATATCGTAATTTGTTTATGCATAATGCCTTAGTTGCTAATATTTGCAGACTTAACACTAAATAACTGCATTTTACGCCTTATGCTCCAACTGCTCTAACTCTTTCTATCTCATTCTCTCCTTGCTACGCAGATCTTTAAGCTATTTTGTTTTCAGCTGCCCCGCTCAATCCGACTCAATGCCCCATCCCGCCCCGTCCCGCCCCTATTCACACTCCATCAAGCTGCCAAGCAAGAGTCCGCCTTGCCCGCCCAGAAGCAGGGGCTATGCCGTGGTCGTCGAATGCTCCGACTTAAGGGGCACGCCCATCAGCGCCATGGCAGTCTGTGCATTCGCATACATGCTCACATTATTCGCCGCACCGCCACCGTTGGCCACCACCGACGTGGTCGAACTGGCTGGCACCGCAGCCGTAATGCTTGTCGAGGAGCTTGCGGCAGCTGTTGTGGGTCCCATGGCGCCACCACCGCCACCGCCACCGCCGCCGCCAGCGCTGATGTAATCGCTGCTTGTGCTAACGGCTGAAACGGAGATGCCACCGCCAGAAATCGATGACGCATTCGTCGTATGCGTCGCCACGGGCAGCGAATGATGCTGTTGATGCTGTTGCTGCTGATGTTGTTGCTGCTGTTGCGCTGCTGCCGCCAAGGCGGCTTGCGAGGATGTCGACGCGGAATCGGCATCGAGGCCGGCTGTGATGGCACCGCCGACAGCGCCACGCATGCGCTCGGCACGTGCCAAACGATCTTGCTCCTCCTGCTGCGCTTGCAAATGCGATTGCAGCGTCGGCGGTATGGCATGCACATCCCAGATCTCTTCGAGAAATTTCGGCAGCTTGCGATTCTTAAGCTTGAGCGAGAAACACATTTCGGCATTCTGATTGCCCAGCGTGCGCAGCTCGGTGAGTATGGAGAGCAGTTTGGCAAAGAAGACGAGACTCATCTTATCGCCGCAATGGCGATTGAGTATATAAATGCGTAGCGTATCGATGTAATAGCTCTGTATCGCTTCGACCAGCTGGGCCTTCTCCAGGCCCGGCCGATCCGAGAAGATCACAATGGCAGTGAGTAGTGCGTATTCCACATTGTCCACCTTCATTGAGAACATCTGCCGGCAGAAGTGCAGCAGATCCTCAATATTGTCCGCCATGCCGGCCATTTTGTATGAGTCACGCGTATACGATTGATTGTTCGCAAAGAATATCGAATCGGAGTGATGATCATAGCGACGGGCCATGCGCAACATCATGACTTCCGATGAGCAGGCCTAGTGGGCAGAACCAAAGAAGCGATAAGTTATCGATATAGTAGATAGAAAGCGAGAATTATAACTTACCTTGAGTAACGTGATCTGATCCTCTTGCGGTATCTTTGTAAACGCTGGTAATCCTTTTGCAAACTCCACTATCAACTGCACCGTGAGTATGGTTATCTCGGTGATGTGCCGAAAACTGACATCCGTTTGACTCTCATTCTCATCGGGTTGACTCTGCGGGAACAAGAAGTTATATAGTTAACAACATTTCTATCTATATGTTTCTCTCTCTTGTCCACCTACCATAATACGCTTGAGATCGTCTTCGGATGGCTGCTCATAGCCATCCTGATACCAAATTAATTTATATATAACGGCCAACTGATTGAACGTTAATGGAGGTATTTTGCGCGCTTGACACTCGGCCAAAATTTCATCAGGTAGTAGCTGCAAGATGAAGAGTTTACATATATTAGTTTCAATTCCAGTTAAGATGGAAGAGATCTCTACTCTCTACTCACCGGAATTGTGGGATGCTGTGGAGGTTCACACGTCATCAGATCGAGTATCTGCTTCTTGACGTAATCATGTGTGCCATGTGACCCATTGCCGCCCGCCCCGCTCTGGCCGGACATGTTGGAGCCAAGGCCATGCTGTGAACTGGGCGAACTGCTAACTTTGTCCTTTTCCTTTTGCGCCTTCTTCTCGCGTCGCTTCATCGCACACTGATTCTCTGGGACAACGCATTCGGGTCGCATGCCCACGGCTAGACATTTCTTCAATCGGCATTCCTGACACTTGCGCCGCATATACATGTCCATTTCGCAGGCCCTGCCGAATTTGCAACAATAGACCGCATTTTTGGTCACACTGCGTCGAAAGAATCCTTTGCAGCCCTCGCAGGTTAGCGCATTGTAATGATAGCCCGACGCCCGATCGCCGCAGACGAGGCACAGCTCCTCCTGCAGCCGCGGCGCCGGACCCTTCTTGCTCTTCTTCGCATCGCAGCCCTCGTTCACCGAGTAACCATTGAGGCTGCTCGAAGGCGACAGATCCTCGCGGCCTGCAAAGGAATAAAAAAAAAAAAAAAACAAAAGGCAAAGATTAAAATCAAAATCAATATTTAAATTTTCTTTTTTATTTTCTGTAGTGTTTTTTTTTTCTAGCGATTTCCGTGAATTCGAAACGAACTCTTTTTTCGTCTTACATAAAACATTAGACCCAAATAAATAAATTGTTTATTACGAGGGGGGAGGCTGGAATTTGCATGCTCGCTACACTCGTGCGAATTTTCAGAGACAAAAATTCAACTGTTTCTAGCAGTATATCCAGATATAATACATACACACTTACACACACACACACACACATACATATGTATATCTTTTATATAGCTGTAGCCACGGCAAATCCAGCGTCAAATTTAAAATTCAATTAACGTGCGCTCAAAGTCGCACGGCAAATCGTTCGTATGCGAAACAAACTGAATAAATTCGAAGTTCGAAATTCGAACAAAAAAAAAAAAAAAATAACAGCGAAAGAATTTGTCAAAGTTGGCAAAAAGCTGCACGGTAAACAGTTCTTTAAACTCTGGCTGTGGATCTGTTGAACCCAAGTGACAAGGGCATAATTTAGAGTATGGAACGTATGTGGATGCTAATTGAATTGCCTGTAACTTATTTTCAAAACTCCTGTTTGCAGCATAATGCAATTTAGTTTTATAATTTATGTGGATCATATGTGGACTGCATGTGGAACGTATCCTAAAACTCTTTACACGTTGTGCGCATTAATTATAAAGCTATATCACGTATTTAACAGTACTACAAGTGCCTATTTTCCCTTGTGGAACACATGTGGAAGCTATATCAAGCATTGTTTGCCAATAATCAGTCATTTCTTTGCAAAGAACACTTCAATTTTTATCGATTATGTGCTAGTTATGTGCATCGGCACTGACAGGAAACCGTAAACCCTCGTAACAGACTGTGGATTGTGGACTGTGGACTCTAAAGTGCTTTGGCTCAGACACACATTACACAAATAGTCACGTTCCGGCGGGGAGGCGGCACAGGCCGACTACAGACAATGCGCCAAAAAGCATATCAAGTGCAAGTTGCCATTGTTGTTGTTGTTGCTGCAGTTGTTGTTGTTGTTGGGTGTGTGCAAAGACAGTTATAATCGGGCAAACCGATGGATGGTTGAATAGATGCTTTGCTACCCGTTTGAGGAGTGGAACGACGCAACGACGTCTAAGCAGATAAAAAAAAAAGATATGGCCAGGGAGGGGCGTGTCAGTGGCAGTGGCAGCGAGTGTGGCAAGCAGCTTAGTGGCAAGACACTTGACTAAGAAGACATGAAGACGAGGCTCAAGCCATGAAAACACTTGGCCACAAGTGCAAAAGCTTTGACGCGCGCCACAAACCCATCTATACCCCTCTCCCTCTCCCTCTCCCTCTCTCTCTCTCATGCTGCTCTTCAATCCTGCACACGCCCACTTGAGCGAGTGCAACGCGGTGCATTGTCGGCATAACACAGTTTTTTATGCCACCAACAGCGGTGGCAGCAGCAGGCGTCACTTTTTCTCTGCTGCTTGCAATGAAATATTGCGCATACGCCCAGTCGACTTGCTGCTTTCCCGCTTTCCACCACTTTCCCTCCGACAACAAGTTTTGCGCGCCGTTTCAATTTCACTGCCAACAAGCAAAGCGAAGAAAACGAGAAAATGAGACGTACCCAAGGGGGAGGGAGAGGGGAAGGCAGAGGAGGCAAGGCAAGGCAAGGAGCGGGGACAAAACTCGCGCTAAATAAAATGAAATAAACTGCGGTGTCATGCGAACTTCGTCTGCTTCAGCAGCGACGCCAACTTGACTGCAAAATTTTCACTGCAACGTGCAAGTGTGTGTGAACATGTGTGCATGTGTGTGCGTGTGTGTGTGTGTGTGAGCCGCTCGCATGGCAAATGAAAAATGCAGTAAATTGCTGTTGCGGCAAAGAAAAAGTGTGTAGCAACAACTACAACAACAACTACAACAACAACAGCTGCAGCCGAGAGAAAAAAAAAGTAAAAACCTGACCAACCACACAGCACACACACACATGCAACCAAACATTGCCATGCCCCAACTGCCCCTCCCTCCCCTCCCTCTCCCCCCATTCATTCTGCCTGCCCTCCTCACCCACTGTCACTGTGTGTGGCCGCTCCTCGCCTTGCCGCCTTGTCCCCCTTGTCCCCCCCTCTATTTCTCTAGGGGCTAGCGAGGCGCGTTGTTTTATCGCTGACAGCGTCATGCAATGTTTGGCATTTTCATGGGTTGTTTAAGCATTGCAACAACAACAACAACAGCAGCAGCAGCAACTGCCACAACAAGCAGAACAGGGGAAAGAAGCTATTAATCGTCATGTTTGTGGCACGACATGCTAAAACTTTGCTCTGAAATACGATTCTTTTCAATGCTCTTTCAAAGAATTGGGCAGAAATCGCAGTTGGAACATATTAACGTAGAGTTAAACACGTCCAAGTAAGGATCTATATCATGGAATACTTATATCATAAGAAAATATTGAAAATAACATGTTTTCAGCTTGTGGATCCCATGTGGAATGCATGTGTATTGTATGTTAACTACAGATCAGTCCATAAATGTTACAACAACCACTCAGTCGTGCCTTTGTCGTTAATTATTGGCATGTGGAACCCATATGGACTGTATAGTATTAGTATAAATTATATGCCTTATGAAACATAGTAGGTTCTAAGCTGTTTCTGAATATTCCCTTGTTAATCAACAAAATCCACAGCTCAGTACTTAGCTTCCACAGCTGCATTCTACGTAAAACAAAACTCTCTCTCTTTCTCTCTCTTTCTCTCTTCAAACTCTTTACGCAATTTCGCTATAACAATGCGAAGGCCACAGTGAATATATTTGTACGTGTACGTAGGTAGGTAGGTAGGTACTACTAGGTACATAACATAAACGGGTCTATTTATAATGGAGCACGTTCAAAGTTGGCGCCAGGTGGCGCTCATTGGCCGCCATTTTGCGATTGCAATTACCTCAGATTGAGGAGCTGCTGCTGCCTGCTCCAGTGTAACGCATCAACCTGATGAGTTATTATATTTCATCCACATGCATTCAACACGCACACGCACACATAGACACGCTGTGAGAACAAGCCACATTTCATTTTTCACTATGAAAAGCCATTTTTCCGACTCGCACAACGCCAAAGAACGCCATGAAGTAACAAAACAAAGGCGGGCAATGGGAAAATAAAAGAAAGAAAAAGAAATAAAAATAAATAGAAAAAAAAACAAAGCACAAAAGGCAGCCAGCGGGCGCATTGCCACAACGCTCTCTTCCCACCCCCCCCCCTCTCTCTCACTCTCTTACTCAAACACGTCCCTGCCCGCTGCCCACTCTCGTGCTCATTCAATGTGCTCAGTCAAAAGCGTAGCCGAGCCGAACAGAACAGAACAGAACAGAACAGAGCAGAGCAGAGCAGAGGCGAGCCGAGCCCGGCCTCTGCCCACATTTGGAGTTCATTGTGTTATTGTGCTGCTTGGCCGTCTCTCGGTCTCGGTCTCGGTCTCGGTACAACGCAACGCAACGCAACGCAGCACAGAGCGCCGCACTACATACCCACATAATCCATGTAAACGTCCAAAAGCTAAGCGACAGCGTCGACAGCAGAAGCAGAAAAAGAAGAAGAAGCAGCAGCAGCAACAGTCGCAGCGACAGAAGCCATAGCTATAGCCACGAGAGCACAATGCAAACTGCAGTCGTCGCTGCGCTGCCGCTGCTGCCAAACAACTTCCCCAGCAGCCACTCACTCACACACACACACACATTCACAGGCGCTCAGCAGCTATGCAAGCAGACCTACGCTCTCTCACGTTGTCTGTCTGCAGCTCGCTCTCTCACTTGCTGCCGCGTGCGCTCTCTGTCACGTTTTATCTGTGCGAGCGCATCGGGCGCCCTTGCTGCTGCAGAGCAGAGCAGAGCAGAAAAATGTTGATGTAGGCCTCGAATATGCAGTTTGCCTTTGCCTTTGCCTTTGGCATTGCCACTGTCACTGCAAGCAGCGCAGTCGGCGTACACCCGCTCTGCCCTGCACAAGTTCGCTCTCCCTCTCTGTCTCTCGCCAACTGTTACCCTTTGCTTGCAGTTTGTTTGGTTTGTGTGTAAGCGTGTGCGTGTGTGTGTGAGTAAATTGCATGTCGCACACTGTTTTTACGTGGTATAGGTAAGTTCTCCCTTCTGCTTTTCAGCTCTCGTCCGTTTTGCGTGCTTTTTGTTCTATGCCAAAGAAATGAAACGTTTTTTTCTTGCTCGTTTTCTTTTTGTTTTGTGTTCTACTCTCTAGTCGTTTGTTTGAGTATTCTATGGCAAAGTTTTTTACTTGCTTCAATGCATATTTTTAAGCGGCTTTCGTTGTGTGAGTGAGAGGGATAAATCCATGTGTGTGTGTGTGTGTGTGCAGGCAGCGAGGGGCGCTTGGTAAATAGCGCAAAAAAATCAGCAAAATAAATATGTATGCAAGTAGTCAGTCGCTCTTTGTAGTCGCATTTCCTCTCCCCCCCCTCCCCTCTCACTCTCTTTTGCTATATTAGCAAGTTGAAATCTACTGGACTGAAAGTCATGAAAAAGTCAGACGCCGATTGGGCAGCGACAACAACAACAACAATGACAGAGCTTGATGTTTGCTTGTACGATTTGCAGTTGAGTTGTAGCTACATCGTATAATACAAACAAACACACAATCCACTTACGTTACACATGCATCAATATATCATCAACTCGTATGGAAAAAGTTGAAGATTTTTGCCTTAAATGTTTTTCTATAGCTTGTGGAAATTTCGTGAGAAATGCTTTAATGTTTCCCCGCCTTTGTGTGTGTGTCTGTGTATGTGGATGAGATTTGTTTTTGGTGTGGTATGCGTGCAATTTTATGGCGCCATATATTCATTGCGAATGTCAGGCCATGAATCATGGAAATATATATATGTATGCTGACTGCATCATCATCTGGCGCAGCTATTTATAATTTGTTGTAAAATTGGCAGCCTGAGGGAAGAGCGCAGTGAGTGTGTGTGTGTGTATGTGTGGAACTCATGTGGATTGCATGTGGAACATAAGTGTATTTTTGTTTTGCAAATGCAATTCATGCAAATTGTGGCTAAATATAGTGTGGAACGCATGTGGATGGCATGTGGAACCTAATTGAATTTACATTGCGCTTTCGCTATGTAGACATAACAGCCAACACGTTCTCGTGCTTCTACTAATAACATGTGTAATTGTGTGTGTATATACTACCATGTGGAAGGTATTCGTCGACTCCCCTACAAATTATTAGTTCTGGTGTCAAAAAGCAAATCAAATATCATTCATTCCATTGACACATTTCCTGTACTCTCTCCTCGCAACACGTCGCTTGTTGACCAATAGCCCTACACAGGCCCAGCACAGCCGATTACATAAATCGGGCTGACGACCCTAACTCGAAGCGTAGTGAGGCCAAAACATTGACAACACAGGCCTAACCATAGCAACCCTCTAATGGAGCACCAGTTGAGGGGGGGGTAAGGGAGGGGGTGGCACTTGCAGCTAGAGGCGCCAGTTTCGTTTCGTTAGCTGGAGTTGAAAAACTGTACCAGCCGCAGCGCATGGCAAATGCATTTCTCTCGCGCGCGCGCTCGCTCTCTCTCTCTCTCTTTCACCAGGGGGTTGCATAGTCTTTCAGGGGGTAGGGGGGATCTGTTGTGGGTTCTAGTGCAAGGCTGCAATATATTTTGCACGAGTTTCTCAGTTGTTAGGCACGTTTCGCTAGAAGGCGGCAACAGAATTGATTTTTTTCACTTTGCTGCTGCTTCGGTTCGTTGGCATGTTGCCTAGGCCCGTCTTCGTAACAGCCCCCCCCACCGCCTCTGCCCCCTACCTAGTTGACCACACCAGCAGCGCAGGGTTGCATAGCCCGTCACCACACACACACACACACACAGGGCTGAAAATGCTTTTTAACCTACTTAAAGCACAGGTCGACATTTAGCGAGGGTCGTCGCATGACCTTTGAGCTTATACCTTGGCTTTGGCTAGTCGTTGTCGCTGGCGACAGAGAGATGGAGAGAGGGGGAGGGGAAGAGTTTTTGTTTTCGGTGCGTGTTCTGCTGCAACTGGCCGCAAACTTAATTTGTGTAGAATGCGCCAAAGCGATTTGCATACAAGTCCAAAAACGACGCCATTTTACAGCGTCGGTAATTTTGAAAAAAAAAAATGGCTGCCAAAAAGGAAGGAAGGGCAGACTAGAACAGAGCTCGGTAAGGCAAGGTGGTAAACGAAAGTATTTGCAATGGTTTCCGTTTCCGTTACTCGCAGAGTTCAAGGAAAAATGCCCATTTGACATGACATCGACGCGACGCGACGTTGCCGCACCGGATATATGCGGGCCAGACGCCATTTTGTTTGCTTAGGATATAATTTAAATTTTGTTTAAGATGAAAGTAGCAAAGTAGCTTAAGAAACTGCTTAAAGAAAACTATATGGTCACCCTAATATTTATTTATTATTTATTTTCCCACTTTTTGTTTGTCTATGTTGTAGTATTTAGTTTTGGCAATTTCGAAGTCTGTTTAGAAATATTGCTTGAAAAATTTTAAAAATTCTATCTTATGCCTTTTCAATATATGGTCACCCTATTTTTTCTTTCTTTCATCTTTCACTCCTTGTGAGTTTGCTGCGCTTCAAAGCGAACGCCTTGAACTATGCAGCATAAAATTGCCAACTTGGCCATGCGCCTCCTTTGCTCTCCTTGCTCATTTCCTCTCTCTCTCATCACCTTACTCCCTCTCCCTCCCTCTCTCTCTCGCTTTTTATGCGCCTTTAATCATGCACATGTTTGCATGCCTACACACACACACACACACACACAGAGAAGACGCATACGTCGCGCTTTGTTTACAGTTAGCTTTTTATAGTCAACATATGTTCGACATATTCAGTGAGCTCCTTTATTGCGCTTTGCATTGCGTCGCTGCTTTTTATGAGCCGTTTACCAACACTTGACAAATATTAAAGTGTTCGAGAAAGGAGAAAGGAGGGTAGGCACTGGAGTTGCTTTCATTTAAATGCAGCAGCAGCAGCAGCAGCGAAAAAAAGAAGTGTATTCCAGAAGCCGAGCAAAAACAATGGAGTGTAAAAAACAAATGGCAATGAAGTGAAGCCATTAACTAACACTCACACACACACACACACACACACACATGCAAACAATGAAAGCTAAAATAGATGAAGAAGTTGCATTTGTAGAATGTAAAATGACAAAAAAAAAAACTCCAAACAAAAGTCGTTTGTTTGTATTTAGCGAGCTTCTTCTGCTGCTGCTGCTGCTGCTTTTTGCTGCCTGTGACAGTGGGACCATAATAAAACGCTGGGAATTGTCGAGCCTATGAATAAGTTATGTTCGTGTGTGTGTGTGAGAGAGAGGGAGAGGAAAGAGTGTAGCCAGCAGGCATTGCAAGCACAAAAAACTGTTAATAGACGCTCGCGCGAGAGAGAAATTTGGCAACAATGCAAAACGTTTATGCATGCTTAAGTTTGGCAACAATGCCAATGCTTTGATAACAATTGCAACTGCTGCTATTTTGCAAAACATCTTTGGCTACACTTCAAATGGCAATTCTAATTAAGCGTTGCCAACATTGCAAAAAAAAAGTTGCAACCGAGTGGCGAATTAAAGTCCTTTAATATGCAACTGCAGCGCGGTAAAAATAGAATAAAATTAAGGTTTTCTTTTACAAAATTGTCAATTGAACAGTGTACTGAATTTTGGCAACAGCGCATCACCAATTAGAGATGGCTTTAATAATAAATTTTTTATAGCGAATCCGTCCAAAACCACAGTTAAATGAGTTTTCCCTGTTGCCGTTGCTGTTGCTGCTTTTATTTCTGTCTGCATCGATTACAACGCCTCGCGCATTTTACATTGCCGCTGATGCACTGTTGCCGCACTTCACACTCAAGCCTAGAAACGTGATTTAATGCAGCCAGTGAAGCGTTTCTCGTATGCACAAACTTTGTTCAAGTGGAGTTCTTGTTCTTGTTGCTCTCTCTCTCTCTCTCTCTCGCACTCTTTACCTCTTGCAGTTGCTGTTGCTGTTATTATTGTGAAGTTTTCGAGTTAAAAAGTTTGAAATGCCAAGTTTTTAATTAAATATGTTGGGCGAGAAATATTATTTATGAGAAATTGTTTGTTAAATTTAGAGCACGAAAGAGTAGAGAAAAGTGTTAGCATAGCTAACGACCTTGTGGTTACAGTTAGTTACAAGTATTTTGTAGCACAGTGTAGCAATTGTTTACAGCGAAAATAAATTAGAATTCATTTAAAATATGCCTAGCATTATACATATATTTTAGTGCCGTAAAATTCAATGAGAATTATTACTAAAGTTGTAATCTTTTGCCAAGACGTTTCTTTCCCCCCTGGGGCCCTTTGCTCTCTCTCTCTCTCTCTCTCATCGCTTTCATTGCCCGCTGCCTGTCTGGTTTATTTACAGTTTATTGTTATTGTTATTACATTATGAGAAACATGTCGTACAGCTTGTAGTACAAGTTGCCTGACATTCCTCCCTTCCTTCCCCCCTTGCCAATTTCATTTGCAATAATTCCATTCCACTCTCCGAGTTGCCTCTTTGTTATCGTCTCGTTGCGTCGCTGTCTTCTGTACAGTGTCTGCCACAGACTTATTAAATATCATCCACATTGTTGATGGTCAGTGATTTTTATTGGCGAACACAAGAAATTGAATGTTGGACTCGTTTAGCTGACTCGACTCTCGACTCTCGACTCTCGCTCTTGTTCTGTTTCAGCTACAGCTTCAGCTTCTTCTTGTTTTCATTCCCATTCACATTCCTCTTGTTCGTCTCGTCGTCGTCGCCGTCGTCTTCGTCGTTCTCGTTCTCTTCTTGTTGTCGTCTTTTATTATGATAACTGTCTGCCGTCTGCGCGGGTTACTGTGCGTCCTTGAAGTCATTTACGTCACTTGACAATGCAACTGGCTGTAGTAGGGAGAAAAAGGGGAGGGGGGCGGTACGGAGAGGGGAAATTGGACTGTGAATTGCAGTTGAAACTGGTTGCACATAACAAGGAATTAACGCATCAAGTTCGTGTGCAGGATAAAGCGAGCAGACTTGCGTCTAGACGGACATATAGCTTAAGTCCAATTGGATTCAAGACTTCAATTCTGATCAATTTTTGATCTATAAGTTGATTAAATTTTTACAGAATCCGTGTATATAATATTGTTATAATTGAGTGTTCTGCTGTGACAAAAACCTTAGTTTTTCATCTGTTTTGTTCCATATTTTCGACATATTATGTAACACATATTTGTTCACTTCTTTCTTTCATTGCAATTTTCAGATTTTTTTTAGCCAATTTTCTACTCTTTGTTGGCCATTTTGGTGCGCCTCTGGCATCGCTGTGCCACGATGCGTATGCGCAATTTTCGGTTCGCTGACTGTTTGACATTGGTGGGAAATTTCATTTGTCGAGTGCAGCAGAAAACCTGTACCTGCAATTGGGGTATTACATTACCGACGTATCCCTCCCCGGGGCGTTTGTAAGCCGAGCGCATGTAGAACCCCGTGGGGGCGGGGCAGCGGGTAGGTTTATTACAAAATACAATTCCAGGAATTCACTCGTTATGAACAGCACAGAAATTGTGAACTTAATGCGATTATCAATTTAATTTCATTTTTCATTTTTGCAGCAACACGCGAAAATGGCCACAAAGCAAGAAGCATAAAATTAACAAAAATATTAATAATATTTATACCATTTCAGATGGTATATTAATTTTGGCCAGAAGTTTGCAATGCACCTTAGGAGACCATATAAAGTATATATATTCTTAATCAGCATCAATAGGGGAGTCAAACTAGCCATGTCCGTCTGTCCGTCTGTCCGTACCATTGCAGATGGTATAATAATTTTGACCAGAAGTTTGCAACGCACCTTAGGAGACATTTCCGACCCTATAGAGTATATATATTCTTAATCAGCATCAATAGGGAAGTCAAAGTAGCCATGTCCGTCTGTCCGTCTATCTGTCCGTCTGTTGCAACGCAAACTAGGCACTCAGTTTTAGAGCTATCTTGATGAAACTTGGTATACATGCTTCTCATTGCTGCAGGCTGTAAATAAGTCGGAACGAGCCGGATCGGACCAATGTATCGTATACCTGCCATAGAACCTATCGGCCGATTTTTGTCATTTTTCAAGATATCGCCAAGCAACTTTCGCAGTCTATGCCTTAGTATGTCCATTCAAAGCTGTGTAAATTTTATCAAAATCGGACCGATATATCGTATAGCTGCCATAGAACCTATCGGCCGATTTTTGTCATTTTTAAAGATATCGCTGTATTGTAAATTGCCACTAAGTATTCTCTATATAGCATTAATCTCTCTCTTTTAACAACGTGACAAATTGTCGCAACTTTCGTTTCACCTGTCCAACGCATTGTCCGCCTTTGACTTGGCATCTTTCACTCTCACATTAAACATTAACATTTTATTTTATTTTTTTTCGTTTTTTTTTTTGCATTTTGCTGACAGCGACAAAGAGGAAGCGTGTTGTTGTTGTTGTTGTCGAATTTGAATACAATTTTGAGTGTGTGTTCGAGTACATCAAATTCATCATAATGACGAGCTACTGAAATGCTTATAAATCTTTTTAGAGCGAGAGGGCAAATGACGATGATGATGTTGTGGATTGTGGATTGTATGTTTGTCCCATGATTTATGATACTCACTTTGGCACTTGATTATGGCAAATTGTCTGCTATTTCGTTGCTATACTTTCTATATGTAATTATTATAATTTTGAGTAAATTATTTTAAATTATGTTTATTTATTTCCAATTTGTTGTATTATATTATTTAGTTGTTTTTTATTATTTTAAAATAATTTAAAATTTTTTTAAGCCTCCTACAACTTTATACATTCATTTTTTGCCTCTTCTATTGACATAACTTTGAACTCATTTGGCAGCGAAAACATTTTGTTGTGCTTCATTGCGAATAACCAAAAAAACAACACTCCCTCAAATGTTAACATATTTCGCCTTCTTTTTTTTGTTGGGTATAAAAAATTAAAAACAATTTATTATTTTTTGGTGCTGCTGCTGAGGAAAAAAAAGTGTGTCAAGGGGCAACTTGTCAGTCAAAAAGATTTCTGTGCGCCTGTCAAATTACTTTTAT
Source organism: Zaprionus ghesquierei (assembly GCA_018904095.1). NCBI lineage: Eukaryota > Metazoa > Arthropoda > Insecta > Diptera > Drosophilidae > Zaprionus > Zaprionus ghesquierei. The sequence goes on from JAEIGP010000662.1 coordinate 38,324, forward strand.
TTCTATTTCAATTTTGAAAGAAATTGCGCAAAGGCGCAGGCAAAAGCGTGTGTAGGCGTATTTCGCTGTGCGTAAGTTTCGCAACATGCTGCGTGTGTGTATGTGTGTGTGTACTACATTAGGGTTTACCTGTAGAAAGGCAAATTTGCTGTGACATTTCGCTTGCTTGTGTTTCATTACCTGCAAAGAGAGAGAGAAAGGGAAAATACATTAGTAAGAGGTATAAGCGCGCTTATCGCTAGTTAGGAATACCCTGTAAAGTGTGCATAGGTTGGCAGCGCAATAAAGCTTGACTACAAATGGTTTGCTTGCAAGTAAACACCCATAACAATATAAAACATTTTTCAGCAGAGTATTTCTCAGTCGTGCAGTTCGGTCTCTTCACTTTTTGCAAGCTTTTCAAACCATTTTATTTGCTGTTTTGCAGCTCGACCTAGCGCATCTGTCTCCCATTACATTTCCGCAAGAGAAAAGCCACAAGAACAACAGAATCAGATACAGTCAAGTCGTATTATATCGTATATAGGAACAAGTGATATATATATACATATACCAGATATATAGAATGTACACATGTTTGAGCCAACTTCACAGCTCGTCTAACTTCCGCTGGGCAACTTTAATTACAAGCAACAAAGCAAAAAAAAAAGCAAAAGGCAAAAAGCAAAAGCAAAACGACCAAACGACCGACAATTTTCTTCTCGTCGTCGGCTTTGGGTAAATGAAACCAAAACTCAAGGTAAAGCTCAAAAGCACCGACAGAGAACACACAGTATGCTAGCGTATGTATGTGTGTGTGTGTGTGGAAATTGTAGACACTTTGAAATCGACATTTCATATACATATTACTTTAACGTCCCAACTATTTATAAACATGCGATCATCATGCGAGAGAAAGAGAGAAGAACCCCAAGCAGAAATCTGCTTGGCTCCCATCAAACAGAGGCAGCAGCAGAAGAATCTAAAAGGAATGAAGAACGAGCAATTCTTGTGTAGGCTATTAAAGCTGTCAGGCTACACACACTAACACATACGCAGGCCTGGGGGCTGTCATTTGCTTGTTAAACACCTGTAGGCGTGGCCCAAATGAAATGAATACTTGGTTAAATAGTTAAGGGCAGCCTAGATATATAGATATATATTGTATGCCCTGTCTTAAGACCAAATCTAATTAAAAGCAAATAAAAGCTACAGTTGATAGCTACCAACTTTAATATACCCTACGCGCAGGTTTGGTAAACCGTTGCAAACACGTTATTAAACTTGTTGGATTATTTTGCAATTGGCTTTGGCTTATTTGCCACGCCCTCTTCTGCCTGTCTCCTTCTTCTGCATTTCTTTGAACTTGGCATACCCGTCTTGAACACTTATATCATTCGAATCGTATAATAAGCAACTCATTTAATCAAATGGCTTTATAAATAAAGCCCAGTAAAGTGCGAACAGAGAACCCCAGAAAAGCCGCCCAGCTGTGCGCGGCTTGAGAGAGCTCGATTTGAATTGTTTTAATGGCTAATTGCAATTACTTGCGGCTTACAACTGGCCAATTAAATGAAATGCAATTAAGCTCGCTGAATGAATACGAAAAAACGAATACGCGAATACTCGAACGCGATTACAAGAGGTTTTATATGTTGTCTGACTGTTGAGTGCGCAAAAACAATTGTAAATAATTTAGCATAAAATAAGAAGTAGCGAAATTGTATGCAAAATGTATATAAACAAAAGTATCAAAGTAGAGAATACCCTGTAAACTTGTTATTATACAAGCTATATACCCTACTGTACACACCTGTACAGGGTATATCTACGGCTTAGCCACGCACAGCCGCAACTTGTTTAGGTGCAGCTAGTGCACTGGGCAAACGGAGCAAGTTGTGCGCCAAGTGAGTTGAATGAGTTTCGTGTAACCGCTTTCTAAACATGCCACACACACACACAGGTACACACTCACACATCGATAGAGACTTCGTCTTGCTGCCACAATTTGGCCTTGAATTTTTAATCAAGTTTCGCAGACTACTCGAGCCTCAGGCTTCGATCACGGCCTCAAAAGTCTTCACAAGCTCAGCTCAACTTGGACTTGGCGACTCGCACTGAGCTTGGTGGCGACTCCGAAAATTGCCTGGTCATGTTTTAGGCGCACACACACACACACACAAACACAAACGTTACTCGTTAGCTTCAAACAAGTTCTATTGAACTTGGTGGCTTGCAAAAAAAAAAAAAATAAAATAAAACGCGCCAAAAAAACAAACCTTACAAAAAACAACGCACAAAAACTAAACCTTTGGCTCGACTTTTTTGTTGTTGTTGTTGTTGCCAAATGATTAATGGAATAAACGCGCGCAATTTTGGCCAGCCACAACAACAACAACAACAGGCATACACACAACTCATAAAAACAGATACTTGTATTAAAAAATATTATTTTACCTCCAACAGAAAAAAAAAAAATTCTGCCTGCTGTGCAGAAAAAAAAGAGAGAGAGAGAAAGAAAAAGGAACCATGCGAAATTGTGCTCAAAGCAGAACCTGCATAAATTTTGCCCAGTGAGAAAAGTGCCAAAAGTTGCCAAAAAAAAGGCTAAATTTATAGAAGCTAGCGATGTTAGAGGAAGCGAAAAGCAGCCAAGTTTAATAAACGACACAATTAAGGCGATTTCTGGCAATAGATTTTAAAAATTTCACATTGAAATATTACTTATTTATTTATTTAATTTATATATATATTTAAGTATTATAAATTATATTATAATTAAGCACTCTACTCCTCTTTCTTGCCCCCTGATTAATTGCACGCAACAAAAGCGGCAAGAATTGTCATAAGCCATGCAACATGACTAATAAAAGAGACCGCAGAGGCTAAGAGCTACGCTCCGAAGAATTGCAAAAAAAGAAAACCAAAAAAAAATAATAAGAAACCCAAAAAAAAAAAACAGAGAAAGAAAGACACAAGCTGCGCCTTCCTAAAATCATAAAATAAATAAAAGCCAAGGCAGCTTTTTGCAGCGACATGTGTAAACTTTGACAGGCCAAAGGGGGCAGCAGCAAATGGACTTTTGCATTTGTCTGTTTGCCTTTTGATATGCCAGACAAAGACAGCAAGACATAGAAGGCAAGGAGAGAGAGAGAGAGAGAGAGATAGACTGACTGAGACGGACACAGCTCAAAACGATCCTCTCTCGCCTGCATTTCAAACACACCCAGAAATTTTTAACAAGAAAACACATTTATTTATACACTCACTGAGGGCATACTAAAATTTATTATAAAGTTTGCAAGTTTACAAAAATTATATATATTCTTGTTCCATAAGACTTTGGCTCGATCTATGAAATTTAATTTAAGGGAAGACTAAACTCAACAATCTAGTTCGATTGCCTCAAAGAAACTTAAGTTAAAGGTTGAAAGTAAAATTTCTAAAAATTGTTTATAAGGAATATAATATATATATAAATATATATAAATTTACTATATCCGAAAGAATCCATAAAGAGCATGTTTAGCTTGGTTTTAAATTTATTTGAGTTTTTTTTTTCGTTTCGCAAAATGCATTTCAAGTCAAGGAAGAAATTGAATCATTTGACAAAAAGCGAAACGAGCGAAACGAGCTTTATCAATTTCTGCAGGTTTCAAGCGAAATGCAAATTATGCGTTTAGGTAGAGAGGCAATTTTTGACCCAAGAGCGAGAGAGAGATAGAGAGAGGAAAGAAGCAGCTAAAGTGAAGAAGTTGTCGCGCTTGTTTTCTCATTCTGAGAGGCATTTTTTCTTCTTATCCACGAATGCAAAAATATGCAGGGCCTATAAATCAAAAACCGTGCCTCATTTGACATTTATTTGTAAGCTCTTCCTCTCTCTCTCTGAGTGTCTGCTTCCCTCTAGATTTATTTGGCTGAGCATACAAATATATTCATTATACACGCATTAATTCCAGCGCTTTCAAAAAGGCCTGACTGCATCGTGCAAAAATTTGTCGCTTGTTTGTTTCTTTTTTTTTTTGATGTTTCTCTTTGTTTTGTGACAAATTTACGCTTTCTTCTGGGGTGCAATTATTAAGATTTGTGCAGCTTATGCCGAAACTTTGCAGAAAGTGTAAAAAAACATAGAACAAGCGAGTTATATACAGTATTTTTTATATGATATCAAGCGGATTTGAAAACCTTTCGAGCTGCCAAGCTACAACCATAAATTACTTAAATATATGTGTGTATGTTTCTCTCCGACTCTCATGCGTAATTTTCCCCTGCCAGTGTTGTAAAACACGCACAGCAAGAACAAGAAGAAAAAAAAACACGTAACACCTACCAAACATATATCACGCATATGTCACTTTTAGGCGCGCCTCAATGTCTGCCTATGAATAATGAGTGTGTGAATGAGTGTGGAAGTGAGTGTGGCGGCTAAGTAAAAGCGCGCATATAGTAGTATATAGTATATAGTATATTTGGGTGAGAGTATTTAGGTCTAGGTCTTTCACAGTTCCTCCTGTCAACTTGGCGATGTGTCACATTTCATTTTCAATTTTCAGAAACTTTCGTTTCATTAATTTTTTCGACTCGTGCGTGAATACATTCGCTGTATTCATAATTATTACTTACTATATACGTGTTATTTATATCGCGCGTAATTGCACATTGCATGTTAACATTTGATTGATGAGCTGATTAAGTGTAAAAGTCCAGAAGCGCTTTGCATTTTCATGCATTGTTTGCCAATTAAAGTTTGACTTGCGATTAAAATCGCAAAAAAAAATACAAAAAAAAAAATACAGAAAAAAATGGACAGACAATTTGAGCAGATGCCAGCAGAGTGAAGAGCGAGGCAAAGAGATCCCCAACCCCCGAAGAAGACGCATAACAAGGGCCACCATCGCCGCCGCAAAACAGCAGCTGGCCGACAAAAAAAAAAAGCCGACAGAAGCCGAACAAAACTGGCCAAAAACAGAACAGAGCAGAGCAAACCCGATGCAGGCAATTGGAATCTAATTTAAAATTAGTGCTTAAAGGATTGAAATAAATTTAGGCAATTTTAAGAGACTGACACAAACAGAGAACAAAGCGAGAACGTCCCGTAGGCAGCAAAATAAGAAGCAGCAGAGGTAGCAGAGGCAACCTCATTGAAAATGCGAGAATGGTTCCGGTTAGTATCCACATGCACATCCACATTTAGCAGGTGGCCTGATGCTTTGGCCCCGATAGCAGCGTTAGGGCCACCAATTGGCCCAAGCTGTTCTCGCTTCTCTGCTCTGCTGGCTCAAAAGAAGAGATAATATGCCAGAGTTAAGACATGGCTAGAAGAAACAGCAGCAGCTGCCAAACAAATTAAAGCCAAAAAAAAAACGAATACACAAAGTAAACTTGCAGAGTTCTAACTTTAACAGAGCAATTAAAAAGACTAGGGGGTATCTACATATATATGTGTATATATAGTTTATGCACGTACATATGTGGCATGAGGGAACTTAAAAATTACAGATAATTACTTTTGGCAGCACAGCAGATACTAGATCTAAATTATACCTCAACCGAAACCAAAAGAAAAAAAAGTCTAAAGAAAATATGCGAATATAACAAGGCAACTTGTCGAAACGTGCCAACTGAGAGGGCGTGAGAAGAAGGAGAGACAGCGAGAGAAAGAGAAAGAGCAATCTCTCACTCTTTCGCACTGCCTTTTCAGCTTGTCAAATCTGGCCTTTTTAGCCCTGTTATAATTATTATTATTATGATAATTATGTCAGCACTTTCTTGCTATAATTTCCATAGGCCATAAAACAAGTTTATCAACTTATTGTGAATATAAATTAAATGCAGAAATTTTGGTATATTTCTCTCTCTCTCTCTCACTAGCTTGACCCTACGGAAGTCGCAATTTTATAATGAATACCTAATTTACGATATTTTAATTATGTATATAAATGCCTAAGACCGAAAGAGAGAGAAAAGAGAAGTCAAAAACTATTTGCCAGGGGAATTATATCACAGTTTTAAATAGCCTTAGACAGTTTGAATCAAGAATTTTATGGCAAATGTTTAAAAAGAGTTAAAAACCTAAGAAATCAAATACAAAAAAATACAAAAGCAAAGAAAATTTTAGAAAATATTTAAACAATTTATAAAAATCAATTGACATAATTAAATTTAAAAAAAATATACAAAATAAAGCAAAGAAAATTTAACAAAATATTTAAAAGTTTTATAAAAATCAATTGACATAATTAAATTTAAAAAAAACTATACAAAATAAACCAAAGAATATTTAACAAAATACTTAAAAGTTTTATAAAAATCAATTGACATAATTAAATTTTAAAAAAATATACAAAATAAAGCAAAGAAAATTTTAGAAAATATTTAAAAGTTTTATAAAAATCAATTGACATAATTAAATTTTAAAAAAATATACAAAATAAAGCAAAGAAAATTTAACAAAATATTTAAAAGTTTTATAAAAATCAATTGACATAATTAAATATAAAAAACATATACAAAATAAAGCAAAGAAAATGTAACAAAATATTTAAAAGTTTTATAAAAATCAATTGACATAATTAAATATAAAAAAAATATACAAAATAAAGCAAAGAAAATTTAACAAAATATTTAAAAGTTTTATAAAAATCAATTGAGATAATTAAATATAAAAAAAATATACAAAATAAAGCAAAGAAAATTTAACAAAATATTTAAACAATATTTAACATTTATAAATTTATTTAACAACAGATAAAACCAAAGCCGCAAAACCCGCCAATTCAGTAGGCCAAGCTTCAGCTTTATTGGTTTCTATTTTTTCCCCCTCCACCTGCGCCGCCAATGGAGCGAAATCAAGTTTCAATAAGTTCAACATGCCCATAAAAGTTGACACATGCCGCAATTTACCGTTAGCTCAAGTTGTTTAGCAGGCGGGGGAGGCAAATGGGGGCTAAAGCATACACAATGAATGAGACTAAGCTCAGCTGATGCCGGGCAGCAGATTAAGCGAGACGCTAATTGAAATGCTTGCCCAGCTGTCAGTTCCACGGCAGTTTTACAGAGTATGACAAATAATAGTTGGCATACCCTGTAAATTATAAATAAGCGTATACTTTGGATTAACAAGAAGTAGATCTTTCATCTACAAAATCTAGAAATGCCACCAATTTCTTATGTTTTATATATCGCTAATTATTTATCCTTTACTTTAAAGCTAACTACAGGGTATCAACTAGCTTAAGCTGTTGCCTTTCTTTTTGCAAATATTTTGTCTGCACAAAATAGAAATTTCGGCAATTAACGCCTTTGCGCTGTGCGCAGAAAGGAGCGCAAAAAAAAAACGCCAAACAAATAACAAAAAAAAAAAAAAAAACAGAGATTTAATTTGATAATTGTTAACCCAGTTTCGTAGTTTCGGCTAACATTTAACGTAGGTGGAAGCCAACAAAAATGAGAAAAAAAAGCTAACAACATTATGAAATGTTGTTAAAATTGGTCAGTTTTTTTTCGATTGAATCAATTGTGAATGAGTTGCTTGTAGGTTCTATAAATAAACGCGCAACTGTTGCTATGGATCGTTGTGGATTGTATTGGATCGTAAGTAAATTGCTGGAAATTTTATTAAGCCATGAGAGCTTAAATAGCGCTTTGAAGGCTGACTACTTTATTATTATTTCTTTTTTAAAAAAATTTCTAAATATTTTTAAAATTTATTTCTATCAAATTTTTTAGCTTTTCGTGTAAATTATATACAATCTTCTAGCTGCCATTAGCCGCTAAAAATAATTGGATAATTACATGAGCAAACAAAAGACTTAGGCAACGAACTTTAGTTACAACTATTTTTCTTTCGCCAAAAAAAAACAGGAAAAACCGCGCTGGCCAAAACCAGAGTCAGAGCCCAAAGTCAGAGGGAGAGAGGAAGAAGGAAAGAGAATGGCGTCAGAAAATGGTTAGAAAAATTTAATAAATCATTGTTGATTGCGGCACATTGTTATTTTAATTAAAAAATAACAAACGCACACGCACACAAACATAATAACTATAATAATAATAATAATAACAATAATAATAACAACAAGCATAGCCAGTGGAATAACAAAAGAGACAAGAACGAAAAGGCAACAAAAAACAAAATAATAGAAACGCGCTTTTCAAAACTGAAGCACATGGCTTAAATAAATAAAGAGCGAGAGGGAGGGGAGAGAGAAAGAGGGAGTGAGAGAGAGAGGTTAAGAACACACAAAGTAAACATAAAATTTAATTTACAACGCAACAATCATCATCAGCAACAACAACAACATCATCAGCGCGTTAAAAAAAAAGCGAGCTGCCAAAAACTCCAGAAATCGCGTGTACGCTGACGCAGCAGAAACTCCCCCATAGAAATGAGAAAACAGAAGCCTCGTCTGCCTCGGCTAAAACCACAAAATACAAAGTAAAAAATTCTCAACGTTCACGAAATTCTAATTTCGACTTTGGATTCGGCTTCCAGTTCCATATCGCAGCACGCACATGGTCGGTATTCCCCTTTCCCTCTCCCTCTGCCTCCCCTTCTCTCACTCTCTTTCTCTTTTTTTGTTCACAACGTGTTGTGTTTTGAGCCAAAAGTGTGAACCAAGCTTGTTATTGTTGCTGTTGTTGTGGTAGTTACCTCTGTTGTTGCTAGTTTTGTTGTAGTTTATTACGCATCAGCATTTAACCTTGAGCTGGCGGGTCAACGTACGTTTTGGCCAAAATATTCTAACGATTTTTAGTTGCCTAACAACAACAACAACAAAGAGGTACAACAACAACAACAAACAATCACACCGCCAACAAAAAAAAAAAACTATAACAATAATCAAGTTGTGAATGCCGCATTTGAATATTAATATACACGTTTGGTCAACGCGGCGTATGCGTAATATTTATTTAGGGCAACTCTAGCGACCAGACCCCGGCCAGTCATTATTGTTGCGTTAATTTCGATTCTTGTATGTGAGTGTACTCTATAATTGCGCATAGATAGGGAAATTCTATTTCGAGGGCAATAAAAGGGAATTGAATTAGGGAATTAACTTATTTCTCGTCTTGGTTTCTGTTGGCTTCTTTCGGCACCTTTTGCGCCTGTTTAAATAATTCTTTTGGCACACAGAGTTTGCAGGCTTTATTTATATTATTTATATTATTATTATTATTTGTATTATTTTTTTGTTATTTTTATTATTTCAATTTCATTTGTTTCGCACTCTTTGGACAATGCCATTTAGCGCGTTGTACTTGAAACAATATAAATAAGTATTTCATTGTGTATGTGTGTGTGTGTGTGAGTGTGCTTTGTGCTTTTTCCTATTTTTATTTGCTGTGAATTTCAATTGTTCCCCCTCCCCTCCCCTTGTACCTTCCCTCAGCCACGGCACGGTCCTACAATTATTTTCGATTCGCATTGACGAAAAAATACGCGACTCGTACTTGAAATTTCAGCAAGTGAGTGTGTGACTACAGATTCGAATGATTCGCAGAAACGAAGCGAGTACTCAGCGTAGTCTTCAATATATTCACTCTATGCTACATACATATATACACATAGACTATACTATATACTATTGTATTGTGCGCGCTTTTGCCTTTATTATTTGCAATTTTTCTTTTGTGCGGCCGAGAGAGAGAGAGAGAGAGAGACAGAAAGGGAGGAAGGGTAAGAGGGAGAGGGGAGGCCAGCGTGCGGGAGTTAACGCGCTTCAATCAACACGTGTGGACCGATGGCAGCGCTGCCTGTAAAGCCCATATATCATATTACACAATACTACACAATGCGGGCTTTGGCTAAGGCTTAAGGTAAAGGTCAAAATTTGCGGCAGCTTTTTCGAGTTTTTTTTTTTTGTTTTTTGGTAGCATGCCAAATGTACCGTTAAAATTTTAATTAAACTCTGCACTTGATTGTTGAACATTTGATTTGAATTTTTTTTTTTTTTTTTGTTTTTAACTCGAGTTTTTTAAGGCACTTGTTAAAGTCATTAATCAAGCCACGGGTTGACAAGGTCAGTGCCAAAAAATATGCGGAAGATGATGTTGGTTGTAAATGGCAAAAGAAAGGTGGGGTAGATTCAAGAGAGAAAGCGTGGTAGGAGGGAGAGAGAGAGAAAGAGAAAAGAAACTATGCTAAGTAAGGTAAAAGATGAAACGAAACTGAAAGAAACTAAAAATATATTCACAAATTTAGAAACAAGCTAAGAAAACTCTCAAAAAAAAAGCTAGAAATAATTTCCACACAATATCTGTAGCATCTGCTGACCTTCTCATTCAATTGGGTCATTGATTTGGGATTTCATAATTTCTCGCTTATTATATAATACGCAAATATATCCAAACAATTAGGCCAATTAATGCAATAATCTGTTTTTTTTTTTTTTTTTTTTGCAAACTGCGCTCATTACTTCTTTTTTTTGCGTACTATCATTAATTTTTATTTGTTCAATTTAAACAATAAAATTCGCAGCCTGCGCTTTAACCTTGTTACATTTTATATTTTCGAGTTTTTTTTTTTTTTTTTTTTTTTTGTTTTCTAAACAAACAACAACGACACAAGTGCGTGCTCTTTAACAATTTATATATTATTTTTACGCTTATTTGTTATTAGCTTAATACTATTTATTGTTTCGTTTCATTTCGTTTTTATTGTTAACAAAACCTTCGCAAAGCAAACTTCGCAAAAAAAACAACACCCACCCGAAAAAAACGAAGCTTCAATTTGCTGGCGTTTTTTCGGCGCGTTTTTGTAGCGTTTTTAAACGCTATAAAGAAATTTTCAAGTGCCAGCGTAGCCTTCGCTGCAAGCACATACATGCACACATACGCATACGTTTACGTATGGTTATTAAACACATGTGTAGGTATAAAATGCCTTGCGGTTAAACATGGCATAGTTTTTGATCTGGAGTCTTTTTTTCCTCTCTTTTTCTTTTCACATTTTTACTTTTACTTTGTCTCTGATATAGGCTTACTTTTCGCATATTGCTATTGTTGTTGTTGTTGTTTTCTTTCGTGTTGTTTTTTTTTTTTCTTTTTATATAATTATGATGATAAACTACAGTTGAATGAAGCCTTCGCTCGGCCTGTAGTGAAGTGTGGCGCACAATTAAGAAATCTCATATAATTGCAGATCGCCCCGCCCACACACACACACACACACACACACACACACAAACGTAGAGAGTCTACTTTCATTTTTTTAATTGCAAAGAAAGATAACACTTGCAGCTACTGAAGCATCTCAAATAGCTCAGAGTGTGTGTGTGTGTGGGGGGCTGCAAAAAGTTGATTGAGCAAGCTTAGATATTTCATATAATGTTTGTATTTGGATAAAGTCTTTTTTGGATTTCCAGTAACTTATTCCAGATTTTAAAGTACAATCTAGTAAATCTAGTATACAACAAACTATAGCCAAAATATCATAACTCTAGCTGCTTTAGTTACAGAGATCGATAGCGTTAACTTTTTTCAGTTTTCTTCTCTTCTTCTTTCCTGCCGCTTGCAATTTCACTTTCATTGGCAAGAATGTTGTCTACACTCTACACTCTACAATGAATACAACAACAACTACAACTACAACAACAACCGAGTGTATATAAATATATTTACGTACTACAACGAAAGCTTGAGACTCTCGCCGGGGGCTTATCTTATCAGCGCAATGCGACGAAGGAATACACGGTGGAAAAAAAACGTGCAAAAACTACACGAAAATAACAAGAATTGTTTATAAATTGTTGTTGCTCAAGCACTTTATATACTTATATAGAAAATAATAATAATAAAAAAAAAAATTCTTATAGCAAAATAAATAGCACAAATGTGCATTATCAGCGATACACGAGTAGTTGCTGTGCGTCCGTGTGTGTGTGTGTGTGTGCGTGTGTGTGTTTATTTAACGCATACACGCGCATTAACCTCAATTTGAACCGTCCGATTGTGGGGCACTGTGTTATCTCCAACTTGTTGTATACAAACGTAAGTTGACTGGCATTTTTTTTCTTTTTTTTCTTTTTTTTTTTTTGGCCGCTTTGATAAGCAGGCCGAAAACATGCGAGTATGAGTTGTGAGTACTCGAATATTGATTCACAACACGCAAGCCACGCATCAAGCCCAACTCCAAATGGGCTCTATAAGCTATTTGGCTTAATCAAATAACTTGGATAATTCGAATAACTCGAATAGTTTAAATAAATTGTATAATTCAAAGAACTCGAATAATTCCAATAACTTGAATAATTTGAATAACTCGAATAACTCAAATAATTAAAAAAGCGCATATAATTCAAATAACTTGAATATTTCAAGTAATTGCTTAATTCAAATAACTCGTGTAGTTAAAATAACTCAAATAATTTTAAAACTCGAATACTTCAAATTACTTAAATAATTTAAATAACTCGAATCATTCAAATAACTCAAATAAATCAAATAACTCGAATAATTCTAATAACTCGAATAATTTGAATAACTCAAATAATTAAAAAAAGCTCAAATAATTCAAATAACTAAAATATTTCAAGTAACTTGTTTAATTCAAATAACTTGAGTAATTCAAATAACTCGAATACTTTAAATAATTCAAATAATTCAAATCATTCAAATAACTCGAATAATTCAAATAACTCAAATTATTGGAATAACTCGATTAACTTGCAAGCTACAAATTGACTTATATTTAGCGCTTTTCTCTTACTTCATATATCCGCTACAACTTCTTCCCAGTTTCATTCTAATTGCAAACCAAATTGCATTTGAAACATTCAAATCATTCGAATAATTCGCACAACTTGCATTCACCGGGTTCATTCAACTTGACTTTCCAACAAAAAAAAAAAAACACTTCCGTACTTAATTTTCGGCACTTTAGTACACGTTTTTGTTGCCGTTTTATGTGGTACAACTTAACCCTGAACTTGAACCCGGCGAATTAGTTGAAATCATTAAAAACAAAAAGTGAACTTAAGTCAAAGCGTTGCTGGCTGCGTTTTTCCAGGCAGTTCATGAACTCTCTGGTCAAGTGTGAAGGCCAAATGGTTTTTCAACCAAAAAAACGCGAGAGAAAGAGATGGAAAAATGTAAAACAAGTTTGTCTATAGTTAGACTCGCGTCTTATCTTTAGCTTGGCTCATTTGCCTAGACCTTCCCCCTGCCAAACCCCCCCTAGATATAAAGTTAGTCAACTGATATTTGCCTTTAGCTCGGTCATTAACAGCCGCAACGATGCGTTGGGCTGCTGTTTTCGGATTTGTCACCAGGTGAGTAATAATAGGCATGCTCTCAAAACTTGTTTAGTACATTGTACTAAAAAAACCCGTACGTCAGTTTGGTTAGCCTAAAGGCTTTGATTTCTCTGTTTGTTTTTAAATTATGTTTGCTATTGTTGTTTGACATTTGAGTTATTTCATGGCAAGCGAGTATACAATGGAATTTTATAGATCTGCGACAGATCAAAAATGTTTTCTGAACAGTTTAGAAGCTCCTAACTGGACTAAAATCGATCACGTTATAAGCAAGTTAAATAAGAGTTTTGGTCTACTACAATTTTCCAATTAAGGTACGGTACGGTTTAAATACTGTAAGCTATATTTATTAAAATGTCTTGTTAGTTCTAAACTGTTAGCAAGTATTCCTCCTACTGGTTCTTTCAACGTATTTCCATTCACTTCTCATTTAGTTTCGGTTATGGCTTTTAGCACCTTTACGATTGACAATACCAAAAATTGGCAGAGCAAGCAGTGCACACGCTGCCGGCAAGCAGTGCAAATCAACTGGCACAAGTGTCTGCCAGCTCTCTCTCTCTCTCCTTTTCGCTCTGCCTCTTTCATTCTTTTTTAAAATTTTTTTCCACTTTTGTTTATATTTATTTATCACGATAACAAGGTGAGCCAAGGGGAAGGGGTAGATTGTGAAAGTGTCCGACGTTCATTAGTAAAGCACCGAGAGAGAGAGAGAGAGAGAGAGAGAGAGGTGAAGAGTGAAAAGGGCTAGAGTGTGGCAACACTAGGCACATTGTGGCCTACGCACCTCACGCATCAGAATCAGGAAGTAAATAACGCCAAAAGGTACTTTACGATTACAGAAAGAAATACGTGGGGGTATTCCAATCCCCCCCCTCTCTCTCTCTCTCTCTCTTGCCCATTAATAAATCGAAAGAAAATAGAAAATTTGAAAGACTTTTTTGAAAAAATAGAAATACGCGCACACTATTACGAAAGACGCGCGTCGTGTCTCGTAGGTGCGCGCGTGTTGTGCCTCTCTCTCTCTCACACACTCTCTCTCGGTGCCGCGGTGCGTCGGAAATGCGTGAGTTCCAAAATTTGGGTTATTATTTGTGTGTGTTGCCCTACTTTTTGAGATAGCCGTCGGCGCACACACACCCACGCACACACACACATACGCATACGCACAATACACACAATTGAGCTGATTAGAATTTTGGTTGCTCGGCTGCTCATTTTGTTGTTGTTGTTGTTGTAGAGCATTCACTTCCAGCTACCACGAGATGCGACCGCTACGATACGCTCCCCCTCCCCCTGCCCCTCTCTCCCTGCGCGCTCCCCTCTCTGCAGTCGTGCCTCATAAATGCCGGTATCACTGATAAGCTTTGCCGCCTTACAACATGCGCCTGCTTCGCGTAGGGGAGCGGGAAGAGGGGGAAATGGGAGTATTCACTGTCTTTTTTATTCAATTTGTGCTTTGGTCAATTTTCTGTGACGAGTGCACAATTTTGATCGTTGTGAGAAAGAGAAAGACAGAGATAGACTGACTTTTGTCTCTTTTGCCTTTTGACTTTTTTTTCTGCTCCATTTGGGTTAATTGACATATTTGGGTCAATGTTTAGTTTGCATTTTTTTTTTATGTATGTCTGCCGATAAATAAATAATGCTTAGCCGAGTTGACGAGCTACACCTAAGTAGAGTAGAGAATACAGGGTGCTTTCTTGACTCAGTGCAGGGGAAAGGGAAAGTAATTTAGACATAGTCATAAAAGGTATTCCAAATGGATAAGAGGCAGAAGGTGAGCTAATTGAAGGCTACAAGGGAAAGAGAGAGACAGTGAAAAGAGAGAGTGATAGATAAACAAAGAAATTTTTTGAGCAAATTCTAAATTATTTAACTAAAAATTATTAAATAATATTTCGACTAGAAAATAACTATTACTTTGACTTCTGCCCAGTTTCTTAAATTTGGGAGCAACCAGCATACATATACATATATACAAGTATTTCCCAATTTCCGTAGGGTAAACTTTATCTGTCTGTCAACAATTCAACGAAATGAAAAGCACTCAAAGAAGAGAGACAAGAAGAAGAACGAGGGCGGCGCACATGTAAGACAACACTCACAAATCGAATCGAATGGAATCGAATTCAATATCTTCTTGTGCATTTCAATTTATGTTCGTCTTTTTGAGGGGGGATTTTCGATTCTTTGCTTCTCTTCTTTTGGGGTCATGTGTTTCGCTTTCTGCTGCGCCAGACATTATTTCCCCCTCTCTCTCTCTCTCTCTCTCTGCTTTTCCTTTGCAAACGAATAACGTGTGCAATAGAGAAATACAATACAAAATATACACACACACAGGCGAAGGCCTGGATGCCTTAATTGACAAGGGAAGGGGGGGATGTGCTGCGTAAGAGCGTCTTCAAGTAGTCCAGCTCTGATATACAATGGAATTCCATTACACCCTGTGCAACGACGACGATTGCGTTTGATTTGTGCGTGTAATTGAAATAAATTTTTCCCAAACTAGACAAGAAACCCTCGCATTGTTTACGCTACGCGCCGTGTGGAAAGCTAGCGAAAATGTAGCCATTGTTATCGATAAATTGTAATAGCTTGACCCAGTTTTGGCACTAATATAACCCATACTATATATATATCCATAATCTTACGAGCTTACCCAGCTGACACTTTGTAATCAGCGCGAATTTAGATAAACTTTTGATTTGCATATTGAAAACATACCTGCAAGATAAGAGCAAAGAGAGAAGTGGGTAAATAAATCAATCAGTTTATGAATGAATTATGCGGGCGCTCAAGCGGTTCGATTTGCTTTGAATGAGCTATAAAAATCGACGTAAAATTGTAAGCAAGTATAAACATAATAGTTTTATGGTTTCTTATATTTAACTTAATTTATATTAATCGCTAGGAATTATAGTTTTTATTAATATACAACGATTATAGTTAATATAAGCGTTCATACATACACGGAACTTTAAATTATATAGTATTATTTGGTAGATTCAGTATTATTTGAATTTATGCCATATCTTGGCATGCTCTGAGCATTTTAATAGCACATTTCATACCTAATTTATACTCAACTTTGGGTACTTAAGCGCGTAGCCATAAATGCTTTTATAGCAAGTCGTATAAACTGCATACAGGTCTAATTAATGAGCATCATCATTTTTGCATTTTGCATAAAGAAAATCCGCCTAAGCTACATATACTATATTTATAGATATATCTAGCTGAAATCAAGAACTTTTATAGCAACGCAAATGAGGCGTCAACTAATTTTCACCTTGAAAGAAGGAAAAACATTGCGTGCCGTGCAATGGGGAGACAAGGGTAAAGGAGTTGGTAGATGACGTTTTTCTAGGGGGTAAGTCAAGGGGTTAAGAAGTTAAGTATTATATTCGTAGGGGATTTAACACGCGATACGCGCCGGCTGTAATTAATTAAAAACTAAAAAAAAAAACCTCGCGAAAATCATTTTAATGAGCTCATCAGCTCAGCCCAATTACAGAGAGAGGGGTTTGGCTTTTAGCTGGATTTATTTTGCTTAGCTTTAGCTTGCGCTTTCCGCAGCTCATTTATCAAACTATAGCAAAAGTAAGAGTTAATCTGCATATATATAGAAAATCCTATACTATATTCTTTTTTCCCATGCAAACATGATTTGACATTTTGTTGCGCATGATGTGCAGAAATGATTAAAAATTATAGAAAACTAAGGCAAAAATAAAATTTGATATTACTGTATCTGATCATTGTTGCCAATTTGAATAAATATACGTACGTTTAATAACTGCCAGCGTATTAATGTCAAGGTAAACAAAAGTGAAACTTTGCTGATTTTTTTTTGCATTAAACATTTATTGAAGCGTTGAATAAAAATTTAAATTCTAGCTCGATTTTGTGTTAATGTATGCACAAAAAAAAAACTACAATTTATACGGAAAAAAAATCCCATAAAAAATATAAATATTTAAAAGTTAGAAATAAATTAAATTAAATCATGTTATTATGCAATTTTTCCACACCATAAGGAAAAGAACATAAAAATCATATTGTACTATATTTAGAATCTAATGCAATTAAATATATTTCCCATAAATTTCCCATTTCAATTAGCAATTATTTCCCAGCTCATTGTGCTCATTTCGAATTTTCACAGATTTATGCAGCGATTTGCCAATTTGATCGTGATCGATTCTCCTTCCCATCGTAATCATTGAGCTGTCAGGCATTCACTTTGATCTTCCACCGATAGCGATAATAATAATCGATTGATACCTTTCTCTTTCTAGCATACACATGCTCGATCACACTTTCCACATGCCACACACACACATACACAACCTCATGGCATTGTTTTGCGCTCAATTTTTGGGCCACCTTTCGCCTGGGCCAATTGGGATTTCAAGTTCAAATTGTCGAGCTGCAATCATTTTTTTATCTGCTTTCAATGCATGGGAAATTTATGCAAAAATAAAAAAAAAAGCTAAGAAAAAAAGCTAAGCAAAACACTCTATCAAAATTGCCAGCAATCAGCAGCAGCATAAATCAAAAAGCAAAATGAGCAGCAGCAGAAAGAGAGAGACAGAAAGAAAAAACAATTTTATCTGCCAAAGAAAAAGTGGAAAATCACGATTTGCTGCTGCTGCTGCTGCTGCTGCATCAACAACAACAACAACAACAACTTTCACCCAGAGACGCGCGCAGACGCATTTAGTCTAGAAGCCCGACTTGCCAGACGCCAAAAGAAAGTGAGCACAAGACCAAAACTCGTGAGCAAGAAGAAAGAAAGTAAAGAATGAGCGAGAAAGAGAGCGATATGTGAGCACGTCGCTGTCGAAGCGAAACTTGTTTGCCCAAGCTGCGCTTATGAGCAGCGTGTTAGAAAGTTGTTTGGCTCTCTAGAATGCAGCAGCAGCAGCAGCAGCCGAAGCTAACAGCGACGCTGACTGAGCCGCAACGAGCTAGCTAATGGGGCAAACAGTTAGACGTCGACGACGACGACGACGACGAAGAAGATCCCGAGAGTAGCTTAAATTGTGTGTTAGTTGGTCTGCTAATGCTGTCGCGTTGCGTTTGCTGCACTTAAGCCCAGCCGGCTCTCTCTCTCTCTGCGCCCACTCTCACTCTCTCTCTGTGAGCGCGCGCGCTCACTCTCACGCGCTGCGCTGACTTCGCTGTCGCTGTCGTCGTCGTCGTGTTGCCTAATAAGAAAAAGTGTATTCTTAGCATTTTTTTCGTCAGCGCGTTGTTGTTGCTGCTGTTGTTGCTGTTGTAGTTGGTTATAAATATTCGCTTTGTTGCTTTCGAACACGAATTCCTGGCACTTTTATTTCAACTTGTTGCTGCCGCTGCCGCTGCTGCTGCTGTTGTTGTTGTTGTTGCTAATAAAAAACATGTATATAGTTAGCTATATATATTTATGTCTGTTTGCGTGTTCTTGCGAAAGTGTGTGTGCGTGTGTGTGTGTGTGTGTGTGCACAACATTTGTGCATACACACTACTGACATAGTTAGCGCTGTTTATGTTTTTTTTTTCTTTCCTCAATATATTATTTATAATTTCTTCCAACGCACAGTGGTGCCAAGGGGCGTGAAAATGTATGCAAAACTTACGTACGCACACGCCATAATAATTTCACTTTTTTTCCTATTATTTCTTGCACTGCTTGTTGTTGTTTTTGCAAAATGAATTACGTTATATATATAGAAAAATAAAATTTTCTATTTGTTGCTAGCGCTGCGGCCGCTCGATTGTGTCATTAACCTATAAAAACGTGTTCGCTAAATGCACTCGCACGCACACACACACAGACGCGCACAGTCGCTCACAGCTAATGCTAATACTAGCAGCAACGCCGATAGCAACTGCGACTGCGACTGCGACTGCGGCTGCGGCTAATGCACTTGACGTTGACGAACGAACAAAAAATAAAAGCTCTTCGCTTTCTTTGCGCTTCGTATTTGATTGCAAATTAATGCCAAGTGTACGAAAATAGCCAAAACATACTAAGAATGCACACACACATACCCATACATATACATATAGTACATACATACAATACTTCTTCTATATGGGCAAAGCTTTCTCAGGCTGACGTCACACGCATGTGAATAACTTTCAAAATGGCCGCCCCTTGCAGTTTCTCACACACACACACTCACGAGATGTGCGAGAATTCGTAAGTTAAAATATTTTTTTCAAGCAGCTGATTAAAATTAGTTTAGTTGCAAAAAATCTATGACAAATCGCCAAGCTAGCAAAAAACTAAAAGTCAAAGTCGAAGCCGGCGCAACGTAACGCAGCGCAGCGCTGCCTATCAATGTCAAAGCGTCAGAGACGACGCGCCGCGGCGTAATTACAAAAAAGCAAAGGCAACAACAACAATATCTCGTTTACACAGAGTAGACACAATGTAGCTAAAGAGTCGTTGCATGCATACAATTTTGTGCACGCCATGTTACAACAACAACAACAACAGCAGCAGTAGCAGCAACTACAACTACAACAACAGTAACAACAACATGTGCCTGTTAATCAAATGAGCGCGCGAGTCCATTTCAATTAGCGCCCGCAGCAGCAGAGAGGGGCGAACACGAGTAAGAGCGCCAGTGCTACTAGTGGGCAGAGAAAGAGAGAGAAGAGCGGAGAGCGCAGTTGTTGCTTCGCTTTACGCTCATTAGTTCGCGGCTTCGCCGCGGCGACGGGGCTCGATTCTTGGTGCTTGCACACACGAAGTGCGCTTCGGCGGCGTTCGCTGCTCGCTGCCTGCGATCGCGGCGCGTCGATAAGTGACGATGGCGGCAGAAAATCATTGACCTCATTTTATGTTTTTTCGTCATGCGAATACACTCACGCGCACACACACACACACACACACACACACACACGCAAGCGCTGCAGCGAAATAATACAAATTGTCAAGAAACTACGTTGACAACGTCGCCGCATTGTTGTTGTTGTTGCTGTGGCTTATCGTTCTGCTATTATCGCAAATATAAAATATATTCGCCTCATTTGTTGTCCTTGAGCTTAGGATCAACAGCAGCAGCAGCAGGCAGCAGCAGCAACAGCTCAGCAAATTATGTCATAGCCTAGCAACCCTATAAATATATATCAAGTAAACTCACCCTAGTCCGAAGAAAGAGAGGAGAAACATTAGCAAAGCCAACAAAAGAAATGCAAATAATAATAAGCTCTCACACCGGGCAAAACAATTGTGCAAAAAGCACGCACACACGTCGCAGCCGCAGCAGCAGCACAGCAGACGCTGACATCGACAGCGGCAGCGCAGCATCGTATTGCTGCCGTCTGCAGGGGTAAGGTCATGTACTTGAGCTTGCAATGCTTGCAATGGCACGTAAAGCTGTGCAGCGAGAGAGAGAGAGAGAGGGCAGACAGTGTGTGTGAGCGAAGGTAGGGCGTGCGTGCGTGCATGTCTGTGTGTCTGTGTGTGTGCAGTCATATGCACATCGACAGCTTTGTCCTTGCGGTTTTTCAACAGCAACGGCATTTTTCGGGCCTGCACCAGTGACCCAAATTCACTCAGAAATTACAACTCGTCTCGAGTTGAGTTGAGTTGAGTTCAAAAGTCAGACTGTGCGCTCAGCTGTCGATGGAGTGAGATTCGTGAGCGGGAGAGGAAGAGAGAGCGTCAGCGTAAGCGAATGCAGCTTTGTTGCATATCAGACGAATGAACTTTGATTTCAGACTCATTTAGTGATTACGCTGCGCTTGTAATTCCCAACCAGTTCTAAGCTAATTGTTTGTATAGTTATGCAAAAGAAGAGCAATAAAATCGTTTGATGCATTCGAACGGGTTTTTATATTTCCGCTAAAGTTTGTTTCTTAATTTAAAACCAGTAATTAAACTGTTTCTCCACTCAGACGCATTAATAATAAATTATGAATTTAAAATTTGTTCTAAATGCGCATTAGTGTTGTTGTTAACTGGTTTAGTTATTTGGTTTAAATTCGGTTAAATATGCCAAAAATTTTCCATTCAATTTAATTTTAATATCACGTCTTTATATGTAATTTGAAGCCTTTGCGTGACCTGACCATGACATGACTTTGGCATCGGAAGGATCCTGGAAACTGTGTCACAGAGACACGAAGGCAAAGACAGTCGCGCAGACAATTGGGTCACAATGGATGCAAATTGGCCAATGGCAAATGCTGTGACCCGCTTTCCAATTTGCCAGCAGCTGCAGCAGTTGTTATGTAGCACGAGGACGAGGACGAGGTCAATCGACATGCTGCTAGGCGAAGGTCAAGCGGGTGTTAGAGAACTCTCGACTCTGCTCTCGCTCTCCCTGAAGGACTCTCCCTGCTGCTGCTGCTCTCAGTGACGTCATGCCGTAGCAGTTGCAAGCTGCATTTTCGCAGTTTTCGTTTCCCAATTCCCCAGCTAAATATAGAACAGCTTGAGGTAGGTTCGAGTTACAACACTCCCATCCCCTCTCACTCATTCCCTCGCTCGCTCGCTCCCTTTCTCACCCACCACGTCATGCTCTGGCTGCACGTGCGACTCCCCTCTCTCTCTCTCTCTCTCTCACACACACACACGCTCTGTAAGTGTGCATGTCTGCGTGTGTGTAGAATGCAGTCTTCCATGACGCTGCCTGATAAAGTCCGAGCAAAAACAACAACATCAGCAGCAGCAGCATGTGCGTTGCCTGGAACTCTTTAAGTGCATTTTCCCACCCCTCCCCCTTTCCCTTTCCCTTTCCCTGCCCATCGGAAAAGCGTGCGTGTTTGTGTGCAGTATAAAAGTGAGTGGGAAAACGAGAGAGAGAGAGAGCGAAATGCAACTCATAAAAAATTACAGAAAACATCCCATCATAAAATATGCACTATAAAACTTAATTAATTTTATGTGCCAGGGCTGACAAAGAGTGCAGGGGCGCAGGGCAGGCGATCTTGGGGGCGTTGATTAAACAGAAATGATAATAATGAATAATAATAAATAAAAAACTAAATTGGCCTCCCATTGAGTTAATAGATTCGATAACGATCGTAACTTGGCAGAGGCTTTAATAGGCAACAGGCCCAGGGAAAAGTTATCACTAAATAAATAATGAATATTCCAACTGAAATTTTAAATATAATATAATATACCATAGCTTGCATTTATTTATATAACTAAGTTACTTATTATTTAAAATATATTAAGATCTACAATACAAAATTTACTTTAAATCTCTTTTAAAAACTCAACCAACAAAAGATATCATTTATATTGGGCAAAAACCTATTATTATTATTATAATATACCAGGTTTATCTTCACTTTGTATTTTACTGGTATATTATAATAATAATAATAATAAAAATAATTTCTTTAATAATTTTATTATGATATAAAGATATAATCTATAGTCTGTGTTATTAATATTTTTTTATTAATTTATTATTTCTTTGGTTTTTTATTTATCTGTTTTTTTTTATTTATTATTTATAATTTATTTACTTAATTGATTGTTATATTTTTCATATCATATACATATATTATATTTTTTTATTTATTTTTTTGTATTTTATTTTTATATTTGTTTATTTTTAATTGAGTTTTTATTTTTTTTTTATTATTTACTTAATTTCAATGCATTATTTTTTTTATTTTTTTATTTATTTATTTATTTTATTAATTTATTTTTTATATTATTTAATTTTTATTTTACGTTTTTATATTTATTTATTTATTGTATTTATTTAATTTAATTAATTTAATTTTTTTTATATATTTTTATGGTTTTTTTTAAATTTTTTTTATTTATTTTTTTTCTTTTTAAAAATGTATTGTTATATATTTTTTTTTAGGTTTATTTATTTTCTATTTTTTTTTTTTTTTTTTTTTTTGTTATTTTTATGTATAATTTATAAATTCATTTTTATTTGCTTTCTTTCAGCTTTTCAAGTTCATATTTTAGCACACTAACCTGATGAGATGGAATTCGCTGAGTCACTGCGCGGCGTATGCTGCATGCCCATGCCCATGGGTCCGCCCATGTTGCCACCGACCATGCCAGTGATGCCACCGATGCCAACAATGCCACCAGCACCAGCGCCGCCGCCGCCCACGCCGACACCCAATGCGCTGGCAAGGGCGACGCCATTGGAGTTGCCATTGGTGTGAAGATGCGCATTGAGACTCAGGCCGACAACATTCTGTTGCTGCTGCTGCTGCTGCTGCTGCATGTTTGTTGTTGTCGAATTGATCAGGCCATTGTGGCTGCCATTCTGCTGCTGCTGCTGTTGCAACTGTTGCATGCCGCCAACCAGGCTGCCCATGTGGCCGTTGGTCAATGCGCCCAGGTTGGTGGCTCCGGGCACATAGTGACCATTACTGTTGTTGTTGTTGTTGTTATTTGTATTATTATTGTTGTTGTTGTTGTTGTTATTACTTGTGTTGTTGTTGATGGGAATTATTGTGGTCTGTGCGGGCAGGCTGCTCGAGCAGCTGTGCATGGCCAGCGTAATGACGCTTTGCTGCTGCTGCTGCTGCTGCTGTTGTTGTTGTTGCTGTTGCTGTTGTTGTTGCAACGTGTTGCCATTGGTTGTGCCATAAACTGTGCCGGCATCATTGCCACACAGCCACATATCCTGATCAACATATTCATGTGAATCCAACGACGATGGCGACATATTAATGCCCGACGACAGGACGAGTCCGTTGCTCGAGGAGGTTACCTCCGAGGAGGATTCCTCCTGTAAGCGCAGGAAGCCGCCGTTGTTCGACCAGCGTCGTTTCATCATCTGGTAGCCGATGGTCGCCGTTGTGCTGCCTTTTTGTTTAAACAATTAAGGGAATTATATATATATATCTTAGCTGATCGGATCGGATCGTATGGGATCGGATCGTATCTTTATGATTTATGATTTTTTCACTACTGCTTTTTGTTTTCTGCAGTTTCTGTTTGCTCTACTTTTCTTTTTTACTCCTCTCCTCTTTACTGCCAATTTTCAGTATTTTTTCTAGTATTTTTTACGCACTTGCTTGCGTACAAAATACATTTTTGTTGCGTTCCGGCGGCGTCCTCAACAAACGTTTGCTGCAAAATGAAGTTGGGTTAGGCTTCTCCTTCTTCTCCTACTTCTTCTTCCTCCTCTTCTCCTCTTGCACTTTGGTTTACCTTTGTGAGCTTGCAAACTCGTTTTAGAAATCACTCAACGCGTTACATTTTGTGGTCAGTTCTTTATCTCTATCTCCCTCTCTAGCCTCTAGGTTCAACGCACTCGAACCGAAACTCATGAAATTTTCATTTTCATTTTCATTTAATTGCAAATTTTCGCCTTGCCTTGAACCCGAATCGAAAACCCGCAAGCAAAGGCAAAGCCAGACGACGACAAAAAGTTAAATAATCATAGCAACAGTATTTATTTAATACCATGTCCACACGTATTTCTAGTATTTCCCAGAGTTCCCCAAGTTGTGTGTGCACACTATCTTTAAGCGGCATCGGCAACTGAACCAGTTCTTTTTCTATATCTCCCTCTCTCTCTCTCTCTTTCTTTTCACACTTTTGATATATCAGCTTAGATATGCGAAAATTTATTATCATCTTTGTGTATAATGGGCAAGCTACGTATTAATCATAGTCAAATTTTGGGCCAAAAGCAACATACATAATTCTTTTGTGTTAGATACCAATCGAAATTCTAGCAACAAGCCAATCTAGCTTTATGTATGTACATATATAATCAATCATTTCGAGGTGTTCCAGTGTGTCTCTTGTAATTCCAGCTAATCAATTTCATTTCCCAAACATTTGCCAACACTGGTTGACACTTGCTGCGCATTAAATCGATACATACAATGTATGCATAAGAATGCTTGCATACATGTCTCACACTTATCTAAATATTTTTACAATCATTTTGTTTACACATTCGAAACTAAACAAACAAACAACAACAACAACGACAACGTGAATGTCGGAAGCCTTGGAAATATTTATGGCTTACAATTTGGCTAATAGTAGGAATAGTAGGAAGTCATTGTCGCAGATGACAGACAAACAGTTGAGATAGTCCCAGGAAATGTCTAGCTAGGGCATTGGGGTGTAAAGATCATACAGATACAGTATCTTTTGAGTTGCAGTTTTCATAGAAATCGAATAAATTTGAAATATTTGCAGCATTTAAGTGTTGCAAAGCGGCTGCTGTAGTTCTATTGTACTGTTCTCAGTGTTGTGAAGTGACTAAATATCATGACTAATATTTAGTTTTATTGTATGCTCAGTACATTTAGCTTGCTCGTAGATTGATAGCTACCTAAGAGACCTTGATCTCTCCCTATACTCCAATTTTCGAATAGTATTTCCTTAATATTAGGTTATATTTTATGATTATTCCTACTATAAACCTAATCATAATGCTAATCAGATCTTTGAAGTTGCAGTTTCAATAAAACTGACTATAGTATATAATATTTTAGGTTTTAAGTGTTGTAAAGGGGTTCTTGTGGGTAGATTTTACTTTTCCAGTGTTGTAAAGCGTATTTTAATATTTATTAAATTATAATTTAATTTTAAAATTATAAAAAAAAAAAAATAATTTAAATTTTTTTATTTTTTTTTTTTTTGTAAAACTGACTTTTATAATATTTTCTTTGGGTGATTTAATTTAGTGTTGTAAGGTTTTTTAATTATTGCATGCCCTGTAATTTAAGCTTGTTTATAGATTTATAGATTAGAGACCTTGATCTCTCCCTATACTCCAATTTTCGAATAGTATTTCCTTAATATTTGGTATTATTTTATGATTTTCCTACTATAAACCTCTACTAAACAGATTTATAGCTAACTATATGACATACCCCATGCTCTGTTCCATTTCTCAGTAATATAAGTATTCGATAATTAGAGTAAACTCTGTCTATGAATGCATTTGGGCTTTTGCCACCCACCTGAGCGCCTCTCTCTGCGCTTCTCATGAATAATACGTCACAATTATAGTCGTATATATGTACATGCATATATTCCTCGTACTTAATTAACCATTTCTTATGCGACACACCCTATCACCCCCCTACTGCCTTTGGCTAATACATATATAAGCTGATTAATCGACGTCATTAAGCGCAGAGAGCAATCAACAATCGACATACTAAGTACAGTTAATACGCTACGAATACGCATATTTAATCATAGTGTGCGACAATTGTAATGCGCCCAATTAAATGCGGTTAATTAGTGAAAGTTGCTGGCTAAAACATGATGGACAACTAAAGAGGCGGAGGGGCGAGGGGAGAGGTAGCGCGGCTTGATTTTGGCCAAGTTATAGCAACAAATGCAGTTGAATAATTTGGTGCAGCAGCAACAGGTGTGTGATTCATTTCGATACGACATTTGATTCATCGTTTGACATGACAACAACAACAACAACAGCAACAGCAACGCGCCTCAAAGAGACCGGCAACAACAACAACAACAACTACAACTTTTTTTCAGTTAATAAGCAAAAGTTATACGAGAGCGAATTATATATATTTTGTACAAAGCCAGCAAAACCGGTTTGGCTATACCAGAGCGAGAGAGAGACAGGCAGAGAGAGACAGTCAGAGAGAGAGGGGGGAGAGGGAATTGGGCAGCTGCTGTGGCTTATCTATTGCCATCTCGCTCACACCGCAGCTTAGAATAAAATCGAAAGAGTCTAAGCTTTTAAGATGTGAGACGGCAAGAGGAGGGAGAGCGAGAGAGCGAGACAAGGAGGCCTGCGGGGGAGGTGGAAGGTGGGAGAGGGCCGTTCGTCACATTGCTGAGATTTTGGCCCGCATTAAGAGAAATAAGAAGTAAAAAAAAAAACTAACTAAACGTAAAAAAAACCTGTCGCTGTCGACGTATCTCGTTCAATACAAAAAAACAGGTTGTTCTTTGGCTTTCGTTGTTGTTGTCGCTGCTGCTGGCTGTGCTTTGTTGTCTACAAAAATCTTGCCCAGCCGAAGACGCATCCAGTTTACACACACAGACGCAGTTGAATGCGATATATAAACGACATTTAAGGCATTTTTATAGCTTTGCGTGTCTTGTTTTTTTGTTGTTTTTTTTTGTTGCTTTTTTGCGCATTTTACTTTTTACTTTTTTGTTGTTGTTGTCAGGCAAGAAGGCGCACACGCAGTCGCAGACGCGTCTTTGTCCATCTCCCTTTCACTCGCCCTGTCTCCCTCTCTCCTCTCTCCCTCTCTCTCTAATTGCCTTGGCATGTAAAAGTTCTGCCAATTCTTCTTCTTCTTCTTCTTCATCTTCTTCGCCTTTTTTGTTGTTGTTGTTGTTGTTTTTGTGTGTAATTTGTCAGCGCTTCTGTTGTGAAATGAGTTTTTTTATACCCAGTACTTTTTAGCCTGCTGCTTCTTCTTCTTTCGCTGCTTTTTTGTTGTTTTTCTTTCCAGCAATTTGTTACGCGTGTAATGTATTTTGGATGAATCGAAGGGGAGGGAGGGAGAAGCCCCGTAGGTATGACAGTTGCAACCTTATGTCATGCAACGATCTTGACTTGCGACGTATTACGTCATTTGAGAAGCGCAGAGAAGGGCGCACAAACGATTCAGTTGTTTTACTTGTAAAATTCGAGATTTGAGAAGCTTACAGAGTAAGAAGAATGTAGAAAGCTTGTAATATATCTTAGTATAACTAAGAATTGCATTATCAATCTCTCATTATATATCATAGATTGAATTATATAGAAGCGAGTGCTAAACAAAGCTTGTATTTGTAGCATATCTGGTTTAAATTTATAATATATATCTCTACTTGATCTTCAGTTTCTTTTCGCTCTAAGCAGTGCCCTAGCTATAATATCTTGCTATATTCTTATATCTATTCATTCCTGTTCTCATCGAAATCCCTTAACCAGCTATATACCTTCACTATCCACTTTTCCCACATCGTTTTGGGCTTTTAAATAATTAATTCACATTCCATCGACAACTATGTCAATGCGTGGCACGCGATTGTCCATTGCCATTCGCCCCTGCCTCCCATACTCCCTTCCTTCCTCCCTACCTCATTCCCTACTACGCATAGCAAATGCAATAAAGTTTATTAACTGTATCGCGTAGGAGTAAGTAGCTCCACAGCAGGAAGGGTTTATTCCCAGGCAAAACAATTAAATTTCCGCTCGCCAGCTTGTCCAGCATTAGACAAGGTTCATAATGGGCCTACAATATGCCTGGACAGACACACATACACCACACCACACACACACACACACGCACACAGGCTGGCTGACAAATGTACACACATGGATCCTTTTAATTTCCTGCTGTTATTTTTATGCACATTGTGGCAACGCCGCGTGATTTCCATTTGCTGCCTAGCACAACTTTACGCCTAACTCTGACTTCAGTTGCTCCATATTGTGTGTGTGCGTACTCGTAAGTGTAAATGTATGTGTGTGTGTGTGTGTGTGTGCGTAGAGAACATGTGGCATATTCCCATCATAAACACAACGACAACATGTGTCACATGGACGCGCTGCGCGTTGCCTCCAGCAAAGTAATCTAATAATAATGCACAGGCCACCCAAAAGAAACCGAAGATTGAGTGTGGAAAGAGAAAGAGATAGAGCAAGAAAGTGAGAGAGAGAGAGAGAGAGAGAGAGAGAGAGGAAAGATAGCATGCTGCCTAGTTGAAGCGCAAAAAACCAATGGCTTTTATGCCCTGCACTAATGACACGCATTGAGATTGACTTCCTGTTGGGGTTTTGTGAACCAGAAACTATATATAAAAACAAGCCATAATATGCTATAAAAATGATAGATGCAAGCTTAGATAATGGACAGCAGAGTGAAGTACGTTTAGTAGATGTAGCAAGTAAGAAAATCGAAATGGTGAGCAACTTTGAGAAAAGTTTATAGTAACTTGCTATAAATTGGGGCTGTCTATATGCTATAAATGCACGATATATGCACGCCTAGATTATGGCTAATTAGCAATGCATTGTATGCTAAGTACTTCTAAGTAAAAATATCTTTAAGGTTATCAACTAGGCGAAGAAGTTATAGCAACTTGCTATAAATCGAGAATGTCTTTATGCTATAAATACGATATATGCACGCCTAGATTATGGCTAATTAGAATGATTGTTGCTAGTACTCTGTAAAAATATCTTTAAGGTTTTAACTAGGCGATGACTTAAAGCAACTTGAAACCGATGCTTATGCAAGCTTAGATAATGGACAGCAGAGTGAAGTACGTTTAGTAGACGTAGCAAGTAAGAAAATCGAAATGGTGAGCAACTTTGAGAAAAGTTTATAGTAACTTGCTATAAATCGGGGCTGTCTCTATGCTATAAATACGATATATGCACGCCTAGATTATGGCTAATTAGCAATGCGTTGTATGCTAAGTACTCTAAGTAAAAATATCTTTAAGGTTAGGCAAAGAAGTTATAGCAACTTGCTATAAATCGAGAATGTCTCTATGCTATAAATACGATATATGGATTATGATAAATTTTTTATAAATTATGAACTTTAATTCTTAATACGATTTGTTGTTGCTAGTATCTAAATAAAAATATCTTGTTCTTGCTATAAACCGATGCTTAGATAATGGACAAAAGAGTGATTTATGCTCAGTAGCCGTAAAAAGTTAGAGGAAACATCTAAACGGTTAGCAACTTTGGAAAAAAGTTTATAGTAACTTGCTATAAACCGAGTACAACCGAGTATCCGCCAGTCTAGCATATCCTACGCACTAGCCATCCTTCTGTTTCCCATTCCATTCTTGGCAGGTAAACAAATGACACATGTCACATCGACTCGTATGGCCAAAAAGTTCTCTTCAAAAAACACTCCGAAAAAAAACCTCGTTTGACCTCGTTTTGGTTTTGTAAGGGAACTTTTGTTTTTGTTTGCAACTTCTCAGCCTCTTCGTCGCACTCGAGCAGAGCGACTGTGCAAACACACGTGCCCAAGAGAAAGAGAGAGGAGAAAAGAAACAGAGAAAACCGCAGCAAAACATAAGTATACGAAGATATATTCATCCATATATATATATATTGTCCAACCACTTGAAACTGACAACTTAACGGTTATTTCTTACGTTGGCCAAAACAAAAAAAAAAAGAGAGAGAACCCAAATAAACCCAAGCCAAACTGGTTGCGCTTTACTTTTCCGCGAACTTTTTCGACATTTTTTTTTTTTTTTTTTTTTTTTTTTTTTTTGCTGATTTGGTTAAACATGAAAAATGGTGCCAATTTTTAATTGACACAAATCGTATAGCTCGAACAGGTAGCTAGCTATAGCAACAGGTGGGGCAAATAGAGTAGAAAAAGCACGAAAAGGAAAGGGGAGGGGGGCGTGGCAAGCGTTTTTTTGTAAACAAATTACTTTTCAATGTTTTATGGCGCCATAGCTTGAGGAATTTACGAGTATTACACATTTTTATGGATTTTCCCACCCACCACGCACAGCTGCCAAAAATCTCAGGAGGATTATGCTTATGGATATTATTTTGGCAGCATCATAAAATCATTTGCATGTAATTCCCTTACTTAGCTTGTGTTTTTCTTCATTTCTTTTTCAATTAGTTAATTTGAAACCCAAACCAATTAACAGTCAAAACAAGCCTAAAAGCAGCTAGAAACAAGCTAGCAAGTTCTTACAGTGGGGTAGGCTAGGAATTCCATTAAACTTTAGAGAGCGTATTACAAATATATATAGCTGTAACCATAATTGACTTTGTAATGTCATAATTCTCTGAAAATTCGTCTTTTTATACAATTTCACTGTCTTTTTACATTTATCTCTTAAGCAAAACTTTTTAATGGTCAACTTGTGTTTCCAGCTAGGCCCACATGGACGCGAAAATACAGCTATACTCGTATACAGATTTATGGCAAATGCTTCACGCAATTTTCTAGCTTTTCCATGATATAAGCGAAAAAAGCACTTAATTGTTTTTGGAATTTATGTCATGGCACGCTTTTTGGATTAGATATAAATAAAAAGCAGAAAGTGGAAAGCGAATTTTGAGTTTGTATGACCAGCTAGATGCGCTGTAAATCAAGATAAATTCAAGAAATCTTTACATTACATCTATTACAGGGTATTACACTGTAAAAACTCAAAAATCTACCGTTAGGCAGCCGTTTATAACTGTTTCTTATGCCTTATTCAGTTCTCTTGCACTGACACAATTTATGCCAAAGCAATCGAAATAGAAACAACAACAAAACTATGCCATAAAATAGCGGTATCTTATAGAGACACAAACATAGCAGACATTGTCATAAGCAAAGCGACGGCAACCTTGAGGCCTTAAGCAATCATCAAATAAATTTCAAACATAAATATCAATATAATATTAAATGTTATGTATGGGTTGAACAAAAAAAAAAAAAACCCGCCAAAAGGCTGCGCTTGAATCATTTCCTTTTCCGGTTTCGCGGCGTCTCTGTTTTCAGCTTGTTTTCTTAGTTGTTTCTCTTCATCGATTTGCATTTATTAACCATACAATTTGCATAATGCGACTTCGAACTGACCTTTTCGGAAAGTTCTACGATTCGAACACAAGTTTTTTTTTTTATCGTCCGAAAGTGCGGCTAATTGAAGACTGAAATGTCTCAATTGGCTGGCCAAACAACAGAGAAAAGAAAAACAAAACTAAAACTTAAATGTAAAACTAACTGAAATGAAATGTAAAATTTGCATATTTCTTCGCATTGGCAAAATTGTAAATTGAATTGCAAATCAAACGTGTTGCTCAAATGCTAAATAAAAGATAACACACAAATTGTTTGACAAAATGATAATGAATGCCGCTCGATGATATTCAACAGTTTTCTGAACTGTTGATATAAATAAAAAAATAAAAAAAATAAGTAAAAATACCAAACTATTGGCCTTAGGTTTTGTAAATTGAAAATGTAAAACATTCAAGTATTCTCTATTAAATTCTAAACTATTTTCATTCATTTCTTATTCTATTTTATTGTTTAATATGCTAAGCAACTCTGTTTTCTATAGGTTCTTAGTTTCCATATCTATTTCACATCATTATGTATGTTGCTCTTTCTCTCTTTATTTCCCTTCTGTATTACATTTGCAAATCCCTTCAACTTAACCCTGTCTGATATTTGATTTCTATAGTAAATGACAAATTAATCTCAGTTTTATATTTTGTTTGCTTTGCTTTTCTTTTCTCTTCTTTGTCTGTTCGAGCTCACATGGCGTTGCTATACACATTTCTCTCTGCGCGTGTCTCATTTATTAAAATAATCTGAACTCTATATATAGTATAGGGCTTAGCCATAGTATTTGACCTTGAAATGCATTTGTCAAATGACGCAGAGAGTGGGAGAAAACGAAAAAAAAATGTAATTAATTTATTTCACATTTTTTTGAAAACAAACAAAAAAACAAATGACTCACATGAAACAGGTCTAAGCTAAGGTCATTACCTCAGCATTTAGCACATACTCTACATTTTTATACAGATTTTT
Source organism: Zaprionus ghesquierei (assembly GCA_018904095.1). Taxonomy (NCBI): domain Eukaryota; kingdom Metazoa; phylum Arthropoda; class Insecta; order Diptera; family Drosophilidae; genus Zaprionus; species Zaprionus ghesquierei. The sequence goes on from JAEIGP010000662.1 coordinate 71,011, forward strand.
ATATATGTATATGGCATAATAAATAAATGTAGAAAATTGTGGAAAGTTAATTTGGACATTGGCTGCGAAAGCGTTGACAGTCCAACGCGTTGCAATTTGCAATGTGAAAGCGATGCAATGAAACTTGTTTCAAACCAAGAGATTTTGCTAATTAACAGACAGATTTACACACACACCAACACACACATACACCCGTGTGTATCTTACACACACAACTGCCGCTGCAGTCGCTCTGGTTTTTCCAGCCGCAGATACAAAAAAAGCGCCACAAACTTCGCAGAGGCTGCACACACAATGAATCTGCAGACAACGCAAGAACTGCAGACAAAACAAACACACACACACACACACACACACGCACAGGTAGTCACAGGAAACAGCAGACAGCAAAGTGAGCCAACTGACAAGATAAGAGACCCATCGGACACAATGAAAGGGAACCTGTTTGATGCGATATGCAATTGTTGGAATTCATTCCACGGTTTTTTCTCGTTTCTTGTTTTTATACGCATTTTTAAGGGTGGTTCGAATCTGTTTTTTTTTTTAAACCTGCCAGGATGATGTAAGTGTGCGTGTGTGTATGTGTGTGTGACTCATGACCCAGTCGGTCTGGCTCGCTGTCAGTCGATTGATGGGCTGCGATGCTGTTGGCACAGACCAACTAAAATTGACTTATTGATTACCCGCAGTGCCAGTTTTATTGACCCTAGGTGACCCAGAACAGGTGTCTGATGCACGAGGGCGGCTGAATTCATTACAGTTACACGGCACTACAAGCTGTGGAGTACTTTTTATGCTTGCTATAAATTTATAGCAACTACGAAAACAGCCAAATTGTTAGACTAACCTGAAAAAATATATACTTAAACCTTAACAATTGATCTGCATAGCTTTTCAGACTTGCTATAAATTTATAGCAACTACAAAAACAGTCAACTCTTAAACTTAACCAACAAACATACATAGCAAAACTTAAACATTTGATCTGTATAGCTATTCAGACTTGCTATAAATTTATAGCACAGCCAAAACATGCTAACCACTGTGATTTCCATCACAATATTTCTAGGCAATCATCAAATTATGTTATTCAACACAAATCAGAGCTGCTATAAATTTATAGCAAATCATAAACTAGCTATAATACGGATTTATGACACTTTTAAGCTTTTCACAATCATGCCCAGTTGCAATCGAGGGTCAACGAAGACGCTATAATTTTTATGGCAAATCATTTTGCACAGAACGTGCGATAAAACATAAAAAAAATACTGTCAAAACAGATCATTAAATACACTAACAGAGACCCAGACAGACACATATCTTTATAGAATATGATTATCATATATACTACTAAAGGAGAGGGGAATGGGAGACCCATTAAAAGCAGAAACTTGTCACTGCATATGAAGAGCAGCAGGCACAGCAAAACACTTTGGAATTTGCGCCTAGAGCGTATGGATATACATACATATATCTATGTATTTGCATAAAATGGCATTAAAATTTGCCATTTTGCCAACTTTAATGTACCATAAAATCAACAACAACAACAACGCAAGAGGAAACAAGTAACTTTATTTTTTCCTTTTCCTCCATTTGTTGGGGCAGAGAGAGAGAGAGAGAAACTAAAAAAGAAAAACGCGCAGACAGGTTGCACCTCCCCCCTCCCAGAATTTCAGAGCCAACAGACCCTGCAACAAGCCGAGCTCGCTGGGTTGTGTTTATGACTAACTTTCGGATCTAGAATGTGACAAGGCGAATTAATTGCGTGAGCCAAACTAATGTGGGGTCGGCTAATGTGGTTTCTGGTCGGTCGGTCGTTCGTTAGGCGCACAGAATTAGGCTATACGCAAAGTACTACGCTACATTTTAAATGTGACCAAAGTAATTGAAATGAAAAAGAAAGAACGAAGTAGGCGAACATTAAAATAGACATGAAGGAATGACAAAAAAAAAAAAAACGAAGAAAGCGCGTAGCAAAAACTAAACGACACGCGCCGCACTTTTTTTCGTCTTAGCCAACTTAGGGTACTTTCTAAGCCAGAACAATTAGTGGGGCATCGTGTTCAACATCAACATCAACGTCAACATCATTATCATCATCATGGCCATGACTAAACATGATTATCGTTAATGTCATTTGCTCCTTTTGTGGCTATCAATTTTTCCTTTTTACTTTTTTCGCCTGTCCAGCCGCGACGCCCCGTCGTTAATTCAGCTCGTATCGCATTACACTAGCCTCAAGCAAAGAGGGCTAAAAGTTTCATGCATAAAGATAAGAGTTCTCGAGGAGGTATGTATATGAAGAAGGGCTTAGTCATGTCTTAAATCGCGAAAATTTGTCCAAAATACGAGTCATTTCACAAAAACAATAAAATATAGTGAAACGCATGCTTAAAAGCGCAAGTTTTCTGATTTTGCTTAGAATTCTCAACTGGTTATTGTGAACATTAAGGTATAGAAAGGAAGTAAGTTATGCGTAAAGTTTAATTTCATTGAATTTTGAATGTCAATAGAATCCTAATGCATTCTTTAACGACTTATTAATTTAACAACAGCTTTTTACAAGTTTTGCTTACAATTCGCAAGTGGTTTTAGTCAACATCACAATAGGTGTTATGTGGAAAATTCCATCTTTTCAACTAAGACAAGTTTCAAAGCTTAGAAATATTTTCCATACAGACTTGGTTAAACTCTAAGCTACTTTATTTTACAGGGTATTCAAATTTGGCGCAACAACTACACGCACATTTTACAAATCACAACCCACTTGAAAGTCAATAAGCATCGCAATTTGTTTTCAATATGTTCACTTGCCAATTACATATTGTTCAATCTGAATATATATTCCACTTATAGCGCTCATGAGCAATATATGTGTGTTTGTGTGTGTGTGTGTGTGTATCCAAGAGATTTGTGTGTACTATGGTAGCACGCGTGTGCGTATCTGTACGCAAAAATAAATTTACATTTCAGCGAATGCGCTTTAATTGGCCGTCTGTCAGTTGTCATGACAATAATTAATGTATTACCAATTTATGTACATAAACATGTGGATTGTTGTGGGCCCCAAAAAAATATATATGTATCTCCACATGTATCTGTATCCCTATTGATGATGCTGTCTTGTGCGTTCTGTGTATCTTGGCATAGAAATGGCTTCATGCTGTTTTGCTAGCCAAAAAAAGAAAATAATTCATGCTTCCTTGAGCAATTTTTCAACATTTTTTTTTTATTCACATTCGCAACTGGACAAAAAGGAAATGCGTACGTTTTCTCTGGCTGTTGTTTTTCCCTCCCACTCCTCCTTCTGCTGCCTTGTGTGTTGTATTGAGCTGAATTGATGGAATGGTTGACAGGTCAATTGTAAATAAACAAGATTGAAGCAAGTGTCGAACCAGGCGACAGCTTAATTCACTTGACTTGCGTACAAGTTTATGCTTCATTGGATTTGAAAAGGGGTGTGCTAAGTTCGTGTACATATATGTTCTGACGAATATCTGAGCATGTTAGAACGACAATCTAATGTGATTTTCCATTTATATTTCTTAGATTACAGCTCAATTTTCTGCCTTTCTCTTTGAAAGTTATTGTTATTTATTTCTAAACACGTTAAACTTTGTTCTTTCTTTCCCTTGGAATTCCTTTAACTTTTCTCAAAACATGACCACAAAATGTATCGGTTTTTCTTTTCTTTTCTTTTCTTTATCCGTCGACAAGTTTGCAAGCTTTTTATCGGCTAACCGTTGGCAATAACTCACCTTTTGCATCTATAAAATGCGCCAGTTCAGCAACTAATCCATACAAATTGTTATCCATTTACAAAGATAGCGTTAGATACGATTTTGTTTGTAGCCGTATTTATGTTTATAAGCCAAGGCCTTAGCACACTTTTTTTGATAATGCTTTCAATATACTATATATATATATTACACTGTAACTTTTCTACAATTCAATTTTGCACCATTTTTCTTTGCACTTTGGTAAACTGTTAAACAGTTTAACGAGATGCGGGCGAAACGAACGCGTCTACGAACTACCTCTCTCTCTCTCTCTCTCTGTCTCTGTCGCAGGACACGCGTATGTTCCTAGACAGCCAGAGCAGACGGGCAGACGGGCAGACAGACAGGCTGACAGACAAACTGTAGACACGCGGTTCCCGTCTCTGCCTCTTCCTCTTCCTCTTGCCGCCCGTTGATTACGTTGAATGATAAACGTCGCCGAATGTTGTTGCTGTTGCTTGATAGTTCTGCTTGTGTAGGTGTGTGTGTTGTGTGAGTGTGTGTGTGTGTGTATGTTTTGGTGGTGTGTTTGCTTGCACTGTGAAATGTTTAGATTCTCTCGTATGCGTTTTTATTTACACATTTTTGTCTTCGCTTTTATTTTTATTTTGTATTTACTTCTTCATTCATTCGTATTTTCTTCCACTTCTTATTTCTTATTTCGAGCTGTTGCTATTTTAAAGCCTGCACATGCCGCATGCGGCGTCCAAAACGCACGCACAACTATTTGCTATAATAATATCTATATACACATACTACACTACCATAATCGGTTGCACTTTCCTTTCTGTTGTTCTTTTGCACTTTCTTGTTGTTGTTGCTTTCTTTTTTATTTTTTGTATTTCAATTGCACTTGTGTTTTAACAATTTTATATAGCATATAATTTTCTTATTTGATTTTAGATTCTCGTTTTGTTTTATTTTTACTTTTATATCTACGTGAATTTTGTTGCAGCGCGATTTTATGTGAGTTTCGGCGAAACCGTTTGCTATTTCATATTATTATCTGTATTATTATAAATAATATACATGTATTTTATTTGAATTATTATTGTATATATTATTTTTTGTTCAAAAGCAAACCGCAAAAAACACAACGAACGAACGAACGAGCGAACGGGAGAACGAACCGTTAACGACGAAGTCCAAACAAATACTAAATGTTGAGTACAAACAAATGGGGAATGTTAATGCGCTGTTAAAATCCAACTGCCGCTAAATTCACCACGAAACCCACCACACGCAAGCGAGCGTCGGCTAGTGAGTGAGAGAGCGAGTGAGGAAACCCACACCAGCGCAAGGCATTGCTCACAAAGTCGAATGAAAACGGAATCAGCGCTAAAGTTAAATGTAAAGCGTAACGCCGCACACAACAACAACAAACAGTATGAGCTCTCCCCCCACACACACACACACGCACAATTGAGTTGTATGTGTGTTTGTACGTAGCGCGAGCAGCTTGAATGAAAATGCCGATGCAATCGTCCGCTGCTGCGCTCTTTGTATTTTTGCCTCTCACGCACACACAGGCAGACGCTGGCACACACACACTGTTCACCCCCGCCCGCGCAATAATGAGGCGTGTCTGCAGTTGTGTGCGTTTGCCAGTACCATCATCGCTTTCCTTCGCATTTGCCTCCTTTCCTGCCTCAGTATCTGTTTTCTTTTTATTTTCGTTGATTTTTTCAAGTATGTGTGTGCGTGTGTGTGTGCGTTGAGAGCTCAGCCGGCGTCGCTGTCTGCGTCGCATCGGGTGCACAAGTGCAAATTCACACGTACATTCGAAATGTGTTCGCACAGTGGCACAAAAACGTTCATAATAAACATTGCCCGAGAACGACGCGACGGGTGAACTGCAAAGAAGTTGGAAGGAAGTTGCGCTACGCTAGTTCTACGCTGAGAAATGAAATGATGGAATTTTCTGGCACAATAACATCTGTATGCAAGTGTCTATATATTTACATATTTATGTATTAACAAGTACGTACAGGGATTGTACATTGTTCTAGCCTATTTGCATACTATGCATGAGAATGAATGGAAATGCAAATGGAACTTCGGGACAACTTAAATATTCAAGTTAAGATTATTTCTATTGTACCTGAAGTCATATGGAAATATCTTTCCTAATTTACAACGAACCACTTAGAGTATTTATTTTCTGACACATATAAATTGTACCTTAGTTAAGAAGACACAAAAATATTTAAGTTTTCTTATCTCTTACTAAGTTTTTAAGTAGGGAAGGTCATCCGTATTTGTTCAACTATTTCTGTGCGACTTTGTAGGTGTAATATTTTATCTGAGCTATGTAAACTGTCAACTATTTCGTCACTTTATCTTTTCAATGTTCCCCTCTTTTAACACAAAATCCGCTTTCTTTCGACTATAACCTGTTACGCTATTTGTAGAACTTATCAGCATACAATGTTTTACGCTTAAAATTGTACAAACTGCAAATAGACTAGATATAGAAAAGTTTTTGTGCACTTGGATGATAACATAGTATATATTTCCTGCTACATTTAGCTTCTACATGCAAGCACATTTGATAGAAATTCGACCAATATAACAGCTTTTCGAAAACTGAAATATTTGCCTTGAAGTAACTTTTAACGTACATACATATAGTGCATATATAAACATCTGTATGTTTGTACAATGTGTGTGCATGTCTGCAGTCACACAGCGGCGACGTGCTGAGACGTAATTGATGAAAGGCAAAGATCTACATACAACAACAGCAAGAACAAAAAAAAATACTAATAAAACACAACAAAAAGCAACCCAACTAAAGCATTCTACGTAAGGAAACGTATGAAATTGCACATTTCAAATACAATGTGGTTAAAAAGTAAGCGCTGAGGCAAACAAACAGAGATATGAGAGTATGTATGTGGGTTGTAGCAGGGGCAGGGGGAGGTGGGCAAGCGGGGATGCAGATAATTGTAGACAGTTCCACTGTTAGACTCTGTGTACACAGACACAGACAAACTCGCGCACACACACACACACTCGCAATTCATGCACACTTGCCACAGTGTGCGTTAAGTTAACGCTGGGCAAGTTCAAGTGTAGAATGCAGTAGAGCGCTGCAAACGGCAGCAGCAGCGCGAGAGAGTCAACGCGAGAGCGAAAGCAGCGTCACGCATACGCATAGAAAAATGCCGGCAAAGGCAAGGGCAATAGCAATATCCATTAGCCAAAGCAGGCAGCAGCAGTAGCAGCGCGAGAGAGCGAGAGCGAGAGCGAGAGCGTGCGTTGCAGCTTTTCGACTGCGCTGCGCTGTGTGTGTGGTGAATTCAAAGTTTTGCCAGCTTTTGTTGTTGTTGTTGTTGTTGTTTTTGGGGTTGGCTAGACACATTGAACCACAAAAGTTCAAGATGAAAACACAAAATATCAACAATGACAGCTGAGTAAAGTAGTTGTCCGGCTGCGGAATGGGTAAGGGGGGAAATCGCGTACTCTCTGCTGCTCTCGCGCTCTCTGGCTGTTGCCGCTCTCTCTAAGTTTGTATGTATGTATGTATGTCTCCACGCCGCTTTGGCCGACTGCCAAACGTTCAGTAGTACACTGGAGCAGTTTGGGTGTGAGTGCATCAGGCCTGCCTATGTGTGTGTGTGTGAGTGGGTGACTCTCTTGTGTGTGTGTGTGTGTGTGTGTGTGTTGTGTGCTTAGCTGGGCGTGTGGGGCATCATGTGCATGTCGTGTTGGGGTAGTTCGCTGCCGGCAAATAGCAAAAAACACATTAAACAGCAGCGGCAGTCGCCGCTGTTGACTCTCACACACACACACACAAAGAGACCAACACAGACACCGACTTGCACTCACACAAGCACCCAGCCATTTGTTGTTGTATCTAAAAAACTTGTCTACATGCCGTGTCATACATACAACAACAACGTCAAAGCAAGCTGCAAAATTTATGCGAAGACACACAAATCCACTGAACGAGAGACCGACAATGCAGTCAACTGCTCTGCCTGCAGCGCTGCCACAGTTGGCGTCACATTGTCGATGGAAATGGCGCTCTCACAAGCATTTGCTCTAGCTCTCGCCCTCTCGCTCTCTCGCATAAATGCATAAGCCCCATGCACATAATAATCATAATTATTTTCTTTGCCCGGTTTGCCTTGTTCGGTTAGGTTTGGTTCAGTCCGCTTTGCTGTGGCAGGCAGGGGGGGTTTGGTGAGTGAGTAAGTGAGTGAGTGAGAGAGAGAGAGAGAGTAAGCAAGGGGGAGCTGCATGACAGCAAAGTCAGGTTTAATGTCGTTCAGTGGCGCGCGGCATTTGCAGTTGAGGCAGGCAGCGCCGCTTGCAGCGACGGGTTGTCTGTGGTGAGCGAGGGGGGCTTGAAAAGTGGGCGACTGCGACTACAGATTGTGGGCAAAGACAGCGACAGCCATATTGTGGTTAGTAATATGAATGAAATATTATTGGCAGGGGAGACGCTAAACGGGGGGAGGCAGACTGAGACGTAGACCAATTTGGACAATTTCCATGAAATACTTAAGACTATATATTATATTTAAGGGTTGCGCGGAATATGAGAAATTGGCAGGATATACTTTCTTAATCATAACTAAGCTTAACCTAACCTTAAAATTATTAAATTTACATTTATGCTATTTATTAGATCTCCCAATCTTTCCATTTTCAGTCGATAACGTTTAATTATCAACTCATTATACAATTGCTTTCACTTAGTTTGGGAAATGCAAGATTATAATTTATATTCTCAAGTATTTCCCCAGGAAAAGCACTTGAAATTTTCAACAGACATATCTGAAATATTACCACATCATTAAAGATAATTTCGGCTTTTTTTTTTCAATGCCACCGAAAATCTTAAAGTGCATCGCTTATTTAGCTTATCTCTAGAATACTTCAGTATATTTTTCTTGGGTCAACAAAGGCGGGAGGGGGGCGTGGCAAGCGCATTGCGTTACAATTTTGTCGTCAACTTTGTCGTTTCGTTTATTTCTATTTCAATTTTTATGTGCGTGCATTTTTCACTTGGCTTTTGCTTTTCAATGTTTTCTTTCATTTCTTTTCTTCCCATTTCTCTTCGTTATTTTTATTGCATATTGACATTTCAATTACTTTTTATCAACGCAATTTATTTTCATGTTTTGGTTGATTGGTTAAGTTTCGATTTTGTCATATATTATATAGAACATCTTATTTGAAGTATCTTATGTTATAGTATGTAAAGATTAACTCTATATTTACCCATACTAACGCATTGAACTGCATATTGCGACTCACCTGCAAAGAAAGAAGAAGAAAAAAATTATGAATTTTTATATTATTCGGTTATTTGTGTTAATTGAGCGTGTGCCAAAGATCTTGAGGCATTATAATATATGTATTTGTATGTGTACCAGGTATAGCTGATACCGGATTTCATATATCTACGAAATGCTCAAAAATTAACAACAATTCTCAACTCGTCAAACTGTTTAACACATTTGCTTTTTTCCCTATACATTTTTCAGTTTTTATTTGGCTTTTTATTTTGTTTTTCATGTTTTTCATATATGAAGGAAAACCTTGACAACAGTTTTCACGCTTGAAATGCGTGTATATAGAGGGGAACGTCTGTCTCGCTCGTCCAATTTGCATATCCAAATGACGTTAATGATAACAACAATAACCGGAAAATTGCGAAAATTGCGGAAAATACGAGTTAGGTTAGTTGAACACTTTCGATTGAAATTGTGAATATTTCTTCTAGATTTCTCTTTAATCGTTTTCGCTTTCTTTTGTCTACATATACGTATTTTCATTACTTCTCTTACTTCTCCATCTATTCTATTTCTTCTTAGATCTCTTTTATCTTAATTCAGTCGATTACTTGCCTTATAGAGCAATATCATTATCGCCTTCTATCTGCTCAGCTTTTCAAATACCCCTTGACATGTGTGCAACATTCTTCGCGCTTTTACATTATAATTTCATGATTTCTTTATCTCTGCCCCGCCCCGCCCCGCCCCCCATCGCCTGCCCGCTCAGTCTGATAACTTTATTATTTGTGCACGTTTCTTGTGTCAGCAGCGACACATGGTTTGAGTTGAATGCAAAATGCAAATTCAAATTGAAAATTGCGACACTCAATGAGGCGACACTTGACGAGCTGTCTACAAAAAAAAAAAAAAAAAAAAAAAAAAAAAAAAAAAAAAAATCAACTACATAACTAAGGGTGCTCTACAGCTATGCATGTTTTGACCAGGGGCGTAAGCGTATGATATATAAAGGGGGATCGCAAAGGGGGGGATTACAAACCGTTTCTTTCTTTCATTTTAAGAAATCTAAAACATACTAGCTTCAATATATCATACTATCTGTCTGGATTTATACCTTATTCATATATTTTATTTGGAAATATATCATATATTTTAAATAGACAAGATCATTTTTTTTGATGATGAAGTTTTCATAGTCCACATATACCAAACTTCCCTACAATTTTCTGAAACAAATCAATCATATTTCCTGGACATTTTATAGTAAAGTATATAATATATATAAATCATTAACATAAACCGCGCACTCCATGGATTGAGCTCACAATCATGTGAATTGCAATAATTAGATTATCTATATATATTAAAATACTCTGCCGCCTCTATACCCTGTATTAATCAGAGATGCAGACCATGTCAATCTGCACAACATTTAAATCTGTCTGACAGGGTATATCACCATGCCGACTACAGGGTATCTTACGGTCCACTGCACTCGACACACACTTTATTCTCTCTCCCATGGTTTACCGCTCGGCCAGACATACTACACGGCATAATGCAGCACAAATAATGCCCGACTGATATTCAACTGTCTGGAATTTTATTAAAATAATTTACGTTTGATGCCGTGCAATTTCTTGAACCACCCCCTCCCTGGCCCCCTGCCCACCTAGGGGGGTCTCTTTGCCAGACAGACATGTTGGCGTGTTGATTTAGATTTATATTCATATGCAACAATATGTATGCTGCACACATATTATTATTATTATTACTGTTGTTGCTGTTGCTGTTGTTGTTGCTGTTTCCCCTTTTGTTGTTATTATTATTATTGTTGATATTATTATTATTTATTATGAATGTCAACTCGCGTGACATTCTTTCATTCAATGCGACAATTTCAGACGGCGCATAAGTTAGAAAACAAGTGAAGAGAATATTGATAGATTGAAATCAACATGTCGGGAGTTAAAGAAACAGTTGATAGACGAGTGAAATATGCTGTAATTACTTAAAGTAATTATCTAGAAATACTTATGTAATTATTAAGAATTACTCAAGGAATTATTAAGAATCTATTTGTGATAACAAGTTTTACATCTGATACACCAGTAATTTTCAGAATTAACTTCAGTAGTTATCATGAATTATCAGTAATTACTTTGTTAATTATCACAAATTACTTAAAGAATTACTAAATATTATTTAGTATTTTAATAAGTAATTATCAATTATTAAATAAAAATTTACAAATAATAACTATAATAATTAACTAATAAGTAACTAATTACTGATTACAATTAAGGAATTACTTAGTAGTCTAGGTAATTACTAAGTAATTATCAATAATTTAATAATAATAACAACTATTTTCATTATTTTCTCAGTACTGATAATTATTTCAATAATTAGTTATTATTCAATTATTACTGATAATTACAATTATAATTATTTTAGTAATTACTGAGAATTACTAGGTAATTAAAGGTAACCTCAATCTTGTAGAGAAGTCAGTCAGAAACTGAAAACCTCCTTTCATCTGCTACCCTAGCTCTCTTCAATATACCCTTTATTAACAAACCCTCCCCACAGGGTATGCCTGACAACTATAATAAACCGTTGACGCCTCGTCGTTGTCAGATTGTAATGGAGACTGACAACTCGATGCTAAAACTCAGCCATTGCATACTAAATAGCCAGCTGTGGGCGTGCCCACGCCCCGATATCGATAGCACAGCACACGTGCCACATGTTGCACAGACAGGGGAAGGGGGAAGTGGGGAGGGATTGAGTGGGCAGCCAATGAAGCGAGACAGGTGACCAACAAGTTGCCACCGAATGCATATTGCGTTGTACATGTATTTGTGCATCCTTTCGCTGGCATCGGATTACAGGAGATCACACAGTGGAATCACCACAACCCGTTGCTGGCACGCGCTGACACCCACTCAAGGACTCCAAGGTCAACATGGATCAAAACAGTGTGGCGCAGTTGTCGCAGTTGTCCCAGTGGGCGTGGCAAGGGCCACACAGCCCGTTGGTCACGCACTACTCGGTTGCACTTGTCACACACAATTTGCGTCGTTTTATCTACAAAACATCCTCCCTTTTAGCCTTTACCCTCTTCTCCCTCCGCCCCCTCCCCCTTTTCCCTCTAGCGGAGACAACCGCTTTAGCCCTTTTTAGCAGTAGAACGTGCGGTTGCATTTATTTACGCAATTGCAAATATTTAATCAGCTGCAGGGTGTTTTATTTTCGCTATACAAATTTCATTTACACATTTTCCCTTCGTTTAATTAAGTTCGCTTGATTTACTGCGTAAATCTATTTACACAATTTGTTTGGGTTAAGTTTAATGGAATTATGAGAACTTAATTTAGTTTAGTCTATCAACGGTTTTCTAATCAACTAAATATGTGTAAGTCCACGGATTTATCTATTTTTATATTTGGATAGTGAAAGTATATACAGATCTCAGGAACTACAAAAGCTAGAGCTATGAAATTGGTTAGATTTACTCCTTATATACACACACAGCTTAAAGTATTTTTTTTTTGCCACGCCCCCTAGCAAACAGGAAAATAAGCAATTATCAATAAAGCAAAGCAATTTTCCACTTTATTCTTAGACTTTGTTCCTAGTATTAAAACGTAATCAAGCCTTTACTATCGTTTTAATTTTCCTTTTAAAAATTAATCATTTTATTCAGACTTATTCATATTTAACCTCAAAAAAATTACCGAAAAAATATTAAGATTACTATTTGATTTACCTTGCAAAATATATGAATCACTTGAGTGCATTTGTAAATAAAGTGAATACCTATTCGGGAGTTACGACCTGACTTACGCATCTGTAAAAGCGTTTACAACAAAAGGTCACAGGTCCCGCCTTTGCCCTCTGTCTCTCTCTCTCTCTCTCTCTCTCTCTCTCTCTCTTTCGCGACCTACACATATTTATTCAGTTGTATACTCACTCTCACACTCGGATTCAAATTCATTTTACTTGCCCCGCCAGTTCAATGAACGACTTGTCGCTGCGGTTCTTACTCATTTGGGTGTTTTTTGTGTGCGCCGCAAAGTTTTTTACCTAATTAAAACAACAAAGTGCTCGGAAAAACCGCGCACACACGCACACACATAATGCATGTCTGCCTAAAACAACAGCCGATAATCAGTAAATGCAATTATATAGCCAAATATTAAACGTGCCAGCCAAAAGTTGCCTTCCTCTTCAACTGCTCCCCTTTTCCGCACTTTCTGCTCTGTCCCCTCTTTAGGGGTCTGTTCGCTTCTGCGTCGTCTGGCCAATGAGTTATCATAATTTGAGCTTAACACGCGCGACGCCCAGCAAATTTATCCTAATAAAAGTTTATATAAGTCTGAAATTTGTCGCTGATTTTTGCATAAAGTCGCCGAAAAAAAAACACACAGAAAACTCTAATTGGGTCGGGACATGTCGCCACGACGCTTTGCTTTTGTGCTTAAAATACCCTGTGGTGTTCAGTTCTAAGGGGTGGTTGGCATATGCAATAATAATACTTAAAGGGAAGGGTATTTTTATATATCTATTTAGTTTTTTTTTGTCCTGCAAAAATACTTCTAATCAAATTATTGAAATATATATTCAGATTTAAATTTATTAATAAGTTCACTACATTTATTGGATGTTTACAGGGTATTTCGTTGCGTTGAGACTGCTGCCAATTGTGTAAGCTTAGGCAGGAGTGGGAGAACTTATAAAGCGTCTGGCTGCAAATTGAGCAACTGCGCGGGTTAATACAACTTGGTGTCATAATTTACAAAGACAAAGTAAATTAGCCTGAGAAAAGTCATTAATTAGCTGTTGCTGACAATGACAGAGAGAGAGAGAGAGAGAGACAGAGAGAGAGAGAAAGGGCGAGCAGAAGAGGCAAATGGAGAGGGTGATAGAAATAAAAGGAACTTAAGCTAAAAGCTACCAAAAAATTTGCAATAAATATGTAATTCAAAAAAAATTAAACAATTGAAGAAAGCTATAGAGGTAAAATACCCTACCAAAACTTTACAAAAAACCGTTGAAAATGCGTTAAAAATTGTTTAAGTCTGTTTAAAACAACACTTAATTTTTAGCCCTATAAAGTATATATATTCTTAATCAGCATCAATAAGGGAGTCGAACTAGCCATGTCCGTCTGTCCGTCCGTCCGTCTGTTGCAACGCAAACTAGTCTCCCAGTCTTAGAGATATCTTGATGAGCCTTGATATACATGTTTCTCATTGCTGCAGGCTATAAATAAGTCGGAACGAGCCGGTTTGGACCGATGTATCGTATAGCTGCCATACAACCTATCGGTCGATTTTTTTCATTTTTCAAGATATCGCCAAGAAACTTTCGCAGTCTATGCCTTAGTATGTCCATTCAAAGCTGTGCAAATTTTATCAAAATCGGACCGATATATCGCATAGCTGCCATAGAACCTATCGGCCGATTTTTGTCATTTTTCAATTTATCGCTGTGAAACATTTCTGATATATATCTGCAATGGTATTAAACCTTCGGTGAGCCGAAGGTAGCCTTTCTTTCTTGTTTTACTTGAAATTTTTTAGAAATTTTAAATACTTTCGTATCTTATACGTATTTAAAGCTAGCAGGCTCTTCCTCAGCTTTTAGTTAATAAAATATACTAAGCAAAATTAAAAAATTTAATAAAATTGTTAGCCTCTATTGATAGATAATAGACCAGAAAATTATTAGCAGTTTCTTTCACCCCCCCCTCCCCACACAGAGTTCAAAGGACACACTCTGCCGCATATGAATGCAAGCGCAGCACAAAGATGAGGGGCATTACGAATTGGTCAATTTGCTTGGCCCTGGCATTCATACTCTGGCTAGTCTTTCACTATTCGAAGCTTATTGGAACTCACGATAAAACGGAATTCGGTAAGATCGCAGCAGGCAAATTAGAATCAATCAAGCTCTGTAGGCTATAGTAATTTGCTTGCCACACAACAACAACAACAGCAACAGCAACAACAAGAACAACAGCAACAAAACACAGAAACAATAATCAATAATATGTATTATTTTCATGAACAAAACATTACGCTAGATAATGAGCTACAGGATCCGTACTCGACGACCTGCAAAACAAGCTCGATCGATGTATATTTGCATTTCTTCTGGATATTTGCATGCATCTATGCATTATCTAAGTTTACGGAACTCTCGGAACGTTATCTAAGTGCCAAGATCGCATTCAAGGAGCGTAACTCCTATATACGTGTGCTGAACAATGAATGGGAAAAGACGTTGAAGCTATACGAACAGGATCGCACACAATTGGACAATCAGTTGCGATCGTTGCGTGAGAAGAATCGCGGTTTGGAGCAATCGATGCGAGATTTACGAGATTGTAATCTACATTTGATTAGCGAGAATTTCATGCGAACTGTACTGCAGGATCAGCAGATACAGGGATTGGCGCAGCGTGTAAACGATCAGAAGCAACCGTCGAATATCTATATAACCAATCGGCATATACATCTAACGCGACAGGTTTTCCTCAACGAGGGACTTCTTGATGTGGATTTACGTACTGCTGGCGGTCAGGAGCTGCAATCTGCGAATAAGTCCTTTAATATCTGGGTACGATATCTAAAGATGCGCAAATGCTATATGGGACCCATTGCTGATCCCAAACTTGTATTCAATGGCGATCCGGATCATATACCGCCCATTATTATGACTACAGAGCAGTTGGCCAAATTGCAGGGTATTGAATTGAATCATAACTAACGTTTACATAGCACTATTTCTTGTCTTCTGTATTTTTCAGGCATGATCTAACTACGTTAAAACGAAATTGCGACCAGAGCAAAGCAAATTGAAAAAAATAATAAAAAATTAAATTATTTTCGTAGTTCTCGCACAAAACATGCAGAAGGGGCCATAAAACAAGCGTTGATCAGACCTATTCAGACCTCATCTTTAAAGTGCTCCATAGCGAAGAAGAAAGTCTTCATTGAACTTCGAAAATTCTCAAAAAAAAAGTAATGCAAATAAATCCAAACCGAATATATGTTATTATATCAGAAACATATTCATACATACGTATATTTATAAAATATTGAAATTTTCAAAACTATTTTTCAATGCACAACAATTATATCTATATCAATCAATCTTGAATTAATTAAAACTTGTAGTTTTCTTCCGGTGTATGCGGTAAAGTCTTCTGAGTGTTTTTTGATGCTTCTGATTTCTGTTTCCGACGAATTTTCTATAGGTAAAAGAATTGTGAATATTGTAAGGAAACTTTTTAATTGCATTACGAACACTTTTTTGGCCTTTCTGTATTATATTATAATAATATTTGATATCTGTAGTTTGAATATGTATATGTTTTTAAATATTTTCTTCTTGACATGTATTTCTATAACTATTGTGATCTTTAATTGTCACTGCACACAGAATATTCGAGCTTATCCGTAAACGATTATCGAGAATTTTCCCCAATTGTTTCCTGAGACGGAGAGTGTCAACATCTGGCGGCAAGGAAGCTATGACGCCAACGATGACTTATCTGACCGTCGTTCCTCTACGTTCCCCTCTCTCTCTCTCTCTCTCTCTTTCCCATTTCTGTTCCTCTCTGCGCTTTCACACTTCGCACATTCATTGCCTGTGCTGGGGTCACTGGCAGTTATCGGTGCAATTTTGTAATCAGTCGCCGGCTCAAGGTTAACTGCTCTGTATACGTACACCCTGGCACCCATTTCACACTCGTTCCATCTCGTTCTCCATCTCCTCTCTTTGCATTTTGTTTGCACATATTGACATCCGCCATATTTGCTTTTGCATTTGTGTGTGCACGACTGCGCTTTCGACTGTATTTCACTTTTTTTTTCTGTATTTGATTTCATTTCGGTTTTGTTTTATTTTTATTTTATTTTTGTCTTTCTTTTTTCAGCTTTTTTGGGTCATTTGCCCGTCGTCTGGTGTGTCTGGAAAGCGGTTTTTGTTGTTTTTGTTTTGTTAATTTAGATTTATTGCCATTTAAATGCACTTCCATTGTATTTGCTCTGTGCGCGACAATTGACGTTTTTCGAATGTTTTTTTATGGTTGTTTCGTATATTTTTTTTTTTTTTTTTTTTTGGCTGCCTCAACCGTTAGCTCTGATTGCGGCAAGTAGAGCCTAATGAGCTCGGTAGACAGGCGGTGTTTCTTTTTTGTAAATTTCATTAAACGAACATAACCTAACATCTAGAATTTGTCTGTCTTTCTTATGTAAAATGTATTATCTTAGATAATTTGAAATATTTTCATTTAGTTTCTTATAGCAAAAGTATTTTTCCAGTAAACATTTAACGAAATGCGATTTTTCGTGTGTGGAACATGTGTGGAACCCATGTGGATTATGTTAAGGTGTATTGTTATCATGTATAGTATATCCCCTAATATTTAATTTGCTTGCCTGACTATATTTGAGGTGTGGAACTTAAGTGGAACCCATGTGGATTATGTTAAGGTGTATTGTTATCATGTCTAGTATATCCCCTAATATTTAATTTGCTTGCCTGACTATATTTGAGGTGTGGAACTTATGTGGAACCCATGTGGATTATGTTAAGGTGTATTGTTATCATGTCTAGTCTAATATTTAATTTGCTTGCCTGACTATATTTGAGGTGTGGAACTTAAGTGGACTCTATGTGGAACATAGAAAAAATAAAACGAAGATAGCAGAGCCTTTATTGTAAGGAAAAAAAACCTATAGCGATTACATATCTCGCAGTCATACTTACTTATTTCTACTTTTCGAAACAATCTGAATTTCTACCTTATTTTTTTAAAACAAATATATTAAAATATCGAAATGTTTCGTGAATTTTACAGAAGCCCCGGTACCAAGGCATTTTTATTGATGATCACCGTAGCTGAAGTGCTGCACATCGGCGGTATGATACAGTTTCCCATAACGGTTGCATACACCGAAGCGGATTTCAGTTCCTCATTGTTTCTCTTTGGAATAATGTTGGTGCTCATGAAGTATGTTTCCACCTTGCAAAAAGCTACAAACGAAAGTCAGAAGCAAATAATTTGGGTCTTTGCCTTTAATTCTATCATATTCACTGTTTGTACCGTCATGATGCTAATGTTTTGGAGCTCTATAAATGTAATCTTATATGGATATATCACAAGCGATGTTTCACACTATTTCACTCGTTTAACCGTGTCCACAATCATTGTCTACTTTGGCCTCAAGACTTGGACTGTCGAGAAGAAACCCAATTATAATACAGCATGGAATCGCATGAAGCAAAGCACATCGAACATTTCACTTGGATTGAAGTGTTCAAAAGATGAGATTATAGATCGCATTTGGCGTAAACATTGTCCATTGCATAATGCTCCAAGGCACATGCGTCGTTAGATGGGATAGCGCACAAGTAGTGAGTTGCAAGATCTATATTCCACGATATTTGACTCTAAAGATAACACGCTGCGAAAATTGCCACACTAATGTATGAATATTAAAAAAAAAACGCCCGTTTTAAAGGTTTGTATAGATTTGATACCCTTCGAACATTAAAACGTATCAAACAAGGGCATACTAAGTTTGTATTAATGTATGTAACTGGTATAAAGAAGCGTGGCAGTCCCCACAAAGTATATATACTCCTGATAGGAATTACAAGGTGAATAACTTAAGCCATATCTCTTTTTACGTTTGTCCGTATGAACGCGCCGATCTCGAAAACTATAATAGCTAGGAAAACCAAATTTGGCATGTAGGTAGCTGTATAACATAGGCAGTTAATGGTTATTTTTAATGTTGATTGCCATGCCCTCCGCCCATGCAAATTAAGAATTTGCTATTTATAACGCTGTTTTACAATGCCCTAAATATTTATTTAAACAAGCACAACGAATATAACTTTCTTTATCATTTCCCGCTAGGGTTTTGTCCATTTTTAGCTCGATTTGTTCAAGCTTTAATTGTTCTCTAACAAGACAAGCAAGACAAACGCCTCCTGCCTCTAGCTATGCATCTATTGGGTCATGGTTAACAGCGTCAACAACGTCATTCGATTACCCGCATTGCCCACACACCCACACAGACACGAACCTAACTTGGTGTATTTTAATTGTTTTGCGACATTGTTGACATTTTTGCCTCTATCTTCCTCTTCCTCTTCATTCTCTTCTCCTATTCGTACGTCTCCCATTCACACCGTGACAGATATGACGCAGTCTCTTGCATTGTTTTGCCCCAACTACCATCGTAATTTACTACGCAAATATCAATTGCATACGAAATTCAAACTACGTATTTATTGATATATATAGAATGAAGCACCCTAACCCTTTTCCACACCCCTTAGAAGAGTGTTAACCGCACCCACAGTTTATGTTAAAAATTTCCAAGCGATTTTTCACTACGCACTTTGCACTCTTTATGCATACGATTTGCATAGATAATTTGTTTACCTACCACTCTCTCTCTCTCTCAGTATTCCAGAATCTCGCGAAATATTCATGCCATTAACCTACATAGCGAATAGAATAACAAAGAGAGGAGGGTGGGGGAAAGAGTGCGAACGCGAGAGAAAAATCTAATCGTTAATTGGCACACTAACCCCAAACAAATGGGCGAAATGGGCAGCAACAACAACAATGCCAGCAGGCAGTTGCCATTGGCCCCATTTGCCGTGGACTGATAAAAATAGTTTATCAAGGTTATTTGCCAAAAAACAAACATAAACACACACAAACACAAACACAATAGAAAAGCAACAATAAAAAATCGCGACAAGCGAGACGAAAAAAAAAAAAAAAAAAAAAACGAAAGCGAAATCGAAAGCATGTGGGTGCCTCAATAAAGTACGCTCAGCAGTAATTGAAAACGACCTTGAGATAATGGCCTCATTTGTGCAGATATTTCCATAGTACTTGAATATATACTAGGGCATACACATACTATATACACTTATATTTTGGTTTGTATTTTGCCCAAATTCTTTGGTCCTACATTTGTTTAGCTGCAAAGTGAACCAGGAACAAAACGAACAATAACAAGAAAATGGGGTACTCAAAAAAATAATAAAAAAAAAAGAAATTGTTTACAATTTGTATAACGAATAGAAAGCGAGCTCCATCTTCAATGCTCATGAAATAAAAAGAATAGAATATCTCGGCTAAAAAACCAAAGTAATGTATAAACCACAAACTAAACCTATTGCCCCCTCTAATATTG
The DNA here is from genome assembly GCA_018904095.1 of Zaprionus ghesquierei. Classification (NCBI taxonomy): domain Eukaryota; kingdom Metazoa; phylum Arthropoda; class Insecta; order Diptera; family Drosophilidae; genus Zaprionus; species Zaprionus ghesquierei. The sequence continues at coordinate 91,279 of JAEIGP010000662.1, forward strand.
ATTTAATCATTAGGCAAGCCAGTGACGAGTCGAGAAGAGCCTGAAGTGGAACTGTAAACGAAAAGAGCTAATCAAGTTCTGTACATCGCATCCCGTCAATAAAATTTCATATGCAATACGAATCGAAAAAAAAAAAATAAATCAACATTGACAAACAGCTTCATAAAAATTCAATCAGCTATATGAGAGCTGAAAGTACAAATTTCAGAGAGAAATACGTATACGTATATAGTAGAAGCGACATCAAATAAAACTCTCAATTCAACCTGAACAAGTCTCGTTGTGAACTCAACACGCGATTCAGTTGCAGCAAGTTCAATAACATTGCCGTGTTAAATTCCATGGAATATCTAAACATCTGTCAGATTGTACACATGCGTCACATGATCAAAAAAGAAAGAGAAGACAAAAAAAAAACGCATAAAATAATTAAATGAAACGCGCTGCACATTGAACTCAAATTTTGGCATAGAAGGGCTAAAAAAAAAAAAAAAAAAAAAAAAAAAAAAATTAAATTATGCCATCGTGACAATAAAAAGAAATCTAATAGGTAACTCATACTCAAGCTATAGGCACAAAGCAAGCTAGTGAGAAGAAGTGCAATTTTAGACTTGTGTAAGAATACCCTATAGAATTTTTTACTATATAATTGGAAAAGATTTCTTTCAGTTTTTTTTCAGCCAGATAATTTCTAAAAATAATATTTATTTTAGTATTTAAAGCGCAAGGCTTATATAATTATTATCCCATAAATATTATCTCATAGCAAAAAATCTCTTAACTATACACAGCGCTATCTCCTTACGAAACTCAACAACTCAAGCTAAAAATAGGGTATACACTTTTTTTTTTTTTTTTTTGGGTCAATGTGCTAGTTTGAGGTAAACTGAGGTAAAAAAGCAAAGCCAAAAAAAATTAGGAAAAAAAAATCCGTTGACCGTGGTGCATTGACACCTTATTTCGCCAGAGATTCTAAACAATACGCAACCACAGGCTGCGGCCGGCAGGCAGGCAGTTCATTCACACAGCGTACAACGCAAAATACGGGGAAAATGTCGAGTTCGAGGCGATTAGGCAGATAAGGGCCACAAAAGATATGTATAGCTCTCTCGACAAAGTCGACAAGGTGTCGCAATGAAAGCAAATAAAAAGTGAAAAGATCGAGAATGTGTATGAATAGAAGCTACAACAAAAAAAAGGCAGCTAAACCGTACGAAACGTTTCGTTTGTTTACCCAAAATTAGGGTCAGGGCTAGAGGCAAATGACGACAGATACAGACAAGCAGACAGACCTATAGAACAGGCAGACAGACAGACAGACCTACAAAACAGACAGACGCACAGACAGACCCACAGGCAAAACAGACGGACAGACAGACGGACAGACAGACAAACACACACAGTCAAGCGACAGCCTTGCTTTCTTATCCCTCTGTCTGGCTTTCAGTCTCTCTCTCTCTCTCTCTCTCTCTACCTGTCTCTTTCTTACTCCGTCTGGTTTCTATCTGTGTCATGCGAAAGCGAAAATTCTCTGAATACGTAGATAACATTCGTTTCAGACGCTAGGCGAATGCAGCCTACCCACAGTCCCGCCTCCTCCCACCGCCTGCAACCGTACACCTTGCTTTTCATTACTTTCATTCTAATTTCATATAAACCCAACCACAAGCTCAAGTTCGCTCTGTCTCGCTCTAGCCCCCGCCCCTCCCTCTCCCTCGTGCTGCGTCTGGCCCACAAATGGCAGACGCAAATTTTCTATGTACACCCAAAAAAAACTCTCAAAATATTGCAGCCCGCCGGCCATTTTGGTTTTACTGTTTTTTTTCGTCTCTTTTTGGTTTCTTGTTTTTTTTTCGGCAATTTCATTTTTGCCATTGTTCGTTGTTGTTGTTGTTGTTGTTGTTTGGGTGTCTGCTGCCGCGCGCGCCTTTGCTTCAACGCCCACAGTGCAAGCTATCACGTCCTTTGCCCCTTTTTCGCCCCCCTCGCTGGCTAGGCTGGCGCACAAGCCGCCAACGCCTTAGCTCTGTCGACGTCGTCGTCAGCGTCGTCTGTCGTCGTTTTTCGCTTGTTGTTGTTATTTTTGTTCTCTGAAGCGCAAAAACGTGTCGCTGTCAGTTTTTGTTGCTTTTTTTGTTGGGGGGGCTCTTTTATTTATTTACGCGTTTTCTGTGTTCGCACATTTTCGTTATTCTTCGGCTTTGCTTGTGTTATACATTTTGTATTATTTTATATAAACTTTTTTTTGTTTTTTATTAAATATTTTATTTTTGTGAATTTTGTAAGTTTTCTAGAATAATTTGAGTAAAAATCTGGTAGCTGAATATTGTATTATTTCTTAGCGTAGCCTTATCGGTCCTGTGGCGCAATGGATAACGCGTCTGACTACGGATCAGAAGATTCCAGGTTCGACTCCTGGCAGGATCGAGGATTTTTTTTTAAACAAAAATAGATAAATTTTTTATTATTCAAAAAAATTATTCTTAAAAATTATTCATAAACAAATATATAAAAATTTAAAGCAATAAGTAAAACAAACTAAAATAGACATGACTAAATTATAAAAAGTAAGTATGTTTACTTTTATGTATAAATAATATTTTTAGATTTTATAAAAACAAAAATAAATAATATTTAAAAAAATATAAAAATTATGTATTATAAAACATTAAATATTACTTGGTTTACTTAAGTAAATTTGCGTTCAAATAATAATTTATTCAACTTAAAACTAGCACATAAATTTGTTTAATATTTATTAAAAATATAAAACAATTTATTTATTTATTTTATTTATGAAAAAAACCAGAAAATATTTTGAGCAGCAAAAAATTTCGTTTCGCCCAACGTGGGGCTCGAACCCACGACCCTGAGATTAAGAGTCTCATGCTCTACCGACTGAGCTAGCCGGGCACTTGCTTGCGTCTTGGCAAAGGCACATTTTGTGTGCCCGAGCCAAGAACTATAAACAGAAACCAGAACAAGAACGAGGGAAAAAAGCTAAAATGGAATTTCCGTAAAAGCAAAAAGACAGATGAATAAACAAAGAAAAGGCCGCTGCGAAACGAAATAAATACCAAACGCGCCCACACACACACACACACAGCCAATGCCTTTAGGGTTCAAAACTGCGCCCACACTGCGTATGCGTAATTTAGTTTCAGCATTAACTACAGCACTTGCGATGCGGGTCAAACTAATTAGTAACTAAACAATTGATTCCGATGTAGCTGCTGATTACCACCTGCAGCAGCAGCAGCAGCGGCAGCAGCGTCGCGTCTCTGTCTCATTGTGATTGGCAGCGAAATGCGACCCCATTGTGAACTAATCTAGCAGTTCCCAACGACGCCGCGCCTCGTGCTCTGCCGGTTTATGGTTACAATGTAGTTGCGTTTTAATTGCATTCGCTTTAATCAGTTTGCCTGGTTTATAATTTGCCTTGCATTTCATTCATATATGTGTATGTACATATCGCGCATTCACTCGCTCACTCGCTCTCTCGCTCTCTTTCTCACTACTCGCACACAAGCAAGCACTAACAACTGCAGCAACAACAACTACAACAACAACAGCAGCAAGCACACTATTCATAGATTTCTATTTCATTTCACCCTGACCCACCGCAATAGTTTTCTATGTACCCCTTTTTCGCAGTCGTTGGCGACGTCGAGCTGCGCGACTGCAGCAACAACAACAACAACAACAACAATGCAAACTATTTATGGCGAATTTTTGTTTGTTGTTGCTGCCGCTTTCTTTCACACACTCGTGTATGTGTTGCTACTCTTGATTTAGTTTATTATTTTTATGGGATACGACTTGATTTTTTATGCTCTTTACAGAGAAGGCAATATAGAAAGCTGAAAAGTTTTAGAATTGATATAAAATAGTGTATTATATAGAGTATATATATTCGCTATATTATGCACTAAAGTTCTAAAGTTTCTTTACTTATCCAAGTACTATTATTTATATATTTTGCTAGCCTTCTTTAGCTATCTACATAGATAGATTTATTATTTATAGCGTATCTTTAAGTCGTTCTGCTGTTTGCCACAAACCTCACATTATGTTTCTCTTTCTATTTTATTTTTGTTTTTGGTATTTTATTTCTGTCTGCGTCGGTTCATTGAGTTTCAGTTGCGATAAAGTCGGCGCCGGCGCCGACACTCTGCCACGCACTTTTTTACGCACACCCCACGAACGGCAACAACAAAAGCAACAAAAGCAACAAAAAATTGTGGTGACAAAAGCTAAGCAAGTGCGAAATTTCGTGCAGACAGCTGCGAGTGTATGCGTAAACACATACGTTCCCATATGCGTGTGTGCGTGCTTGCGTGCGTGTGCGTTTACGCTGCGTATGCGTGGGCTTTGTGACTCATTACGCATACGCCGCGTTGTCTACGACGCACATTCCAAATGGAGGCAATTAATGTGTGTTCCCCCCCCCACGCGGCACCCCGCAAATGTGCGAAAGATTTTTTTTTCTTTTGGCAAAGGTAAACAATATTAGATAAGGCAAAGTTAAACCAACAAAGAAGGCTTTGTAAAATGATTGATAAATAAGGCAGGCAGCGTTGCAAGTTGAAGAAGAAGATTTTAAAAAAAAGTTTAACAGACTTAAAAATATAATTTAATTTAATTTAAAAAAAATATAATTAATAAAATATATAAAAATAAAATACAAATTTTATTTAAAAGAAGAAATTTAATTAAATTTAAAATAAATTTTCTTTAAATGAAATCAATGCAATATTATATATTTTTTATTTTAATATATTTTATCCAAGAAACAAAATTATTTCTCTTGTTTTTTTTTTAAATTTTTGCTTAATTTTTAAACCATATAATTCACGCCTTAAGCTATATATTTTATTTAATTTGATATATATTTCTGATTTTCTTTACCCACTTTTTTTGCCACTGATTCATTTCGCAATTCTCTCTCTCTCTCTCTCTCTCTCGTGTTTTTTATGCCTTTGTTCTGGCTGTGATTTGAAATGCTTTGTTCGTGTTGCATTTAGTATAGCAATACCTAAGTATATCTACATCTGTATACCCAGAGCTTTCTATATATATGTACGTATCTGTATCTGCAAACACATATGTTAGCTACACATGCAGTTTGCTTTTTTCCCCGTTTGCCTTTTGCCTTTTTCACTTTTTGCTCTTTGCTTTCTTTCGTTCGTTGTTTAATTTATTTTTTGTGTATTTCTTTTTTGGCAATTCAGGTATATACATATATATATATATTATCAGAATTTTATTGCGTCTTAGGTTCATTGTTTCCCCCAAAATGTGTTTGCAATGCACTCAAAATTTGTATTTGTTCGTCGACTGTTTAATGTTTAAATTTTTTTGTTAGCAAGAACTGACACTTGATTAAAACAGACGAGAAGTCTGAGTAAATTTTCTCTTTGATTTTGCAAAGTTCTAAAAATCTTGTCAGACTTTTAAAATTCTCTTCTTTCTCAAGATCACAAAGCATTTTCGCATATTTCCCTTCTGCTACTTCTCTTTTCATCTATATCATATACATTTCTCTATTATTTACTATCTCTCTAATTTCTTTGCCATTGTATTTGCATTTCACACACATCTATCAGCTATTCCCTCACTTTATGAGTGCATTGCCTCGCATTAGTTCGACATTAATCATCAGGTATTCTTGTGCCACGTCGAACCTATACAAAACATCAATCAAATATCGAGCAAAAGGAAAAACAAACAAGTGAGTAGCCCCTCCTGCTCTCAGTCTCGCTCTCCCTTTCTCTCACTCTTCATAGATTACTTTTAATTAATGGCCTTTTGTTTGTGCGCTAAAACTTTTACTATATATGCACACACACACACACACACTCACACACATGTGCAATTCGCACATGCATATATTCGTTCATATATTCATGAGTAGATTCGCGTATATATTCATTGCACTCGGCTGTGGCATTTTGTTGAGATAAGCCTTGCCGTTTCGAGCTATTAAATTCATTTCAATTTGAAAGCGAGAGTGTAGAAAGAGATAGAGCAGAGGGAGAGGGAAGAGGAAAGAGAGAGAGAGAGAGGGAGCGCGATAATGACCGTGTTTACCAAGTGCGAATATGTATGTGCATATGTGCAGGTATTCTTCTTCTATTTGTTCTACAATATCCACATGGAGTATATAATACTATATTATATCAGATACGCTTTCTAATTGCCCGACTTTGGGCAGGAAAATATACTATATATGTATGTATATGCAAGCTGCTGCAGAGTTATCAGACATTGCCCCAGAGAGGGAGAGATATATGGTCTATATGCATGTAGATATTTGAGGTTTGCTGTAGAAAACTTACTACTGCACATTAGAAATGAGAGAAGAATTAGTCAAAGGGGAAATTAGATGTTATCGATAGTAAAAGCGATAGTTATTCATCGCTGATTGAAAAACTATCAATAATCATCAAGACTTCTCATTTTTTAATTGAAAAACAGCAGAAATGCGACTCTGCAATCAATTAATAATTGAAAGATTACTCAAACGATATAAGTAATCGATAGTTTCGATAATTTTATTGTTTATAATTGTTTAGGCAAAACTATTCATAGAAACTACAACTATAAATACGCTCGCTCTTGCTCTTTCTTCCTCCCTTTCTCTTTCTCACTCTCACTCTTTATTTTGCTGTCTCTTTCTATGCGCTGTGTCATGTAAGATGAGCTCATATGGGTTATTAATGGTGCTGCTGAAATTCATTCAATGATAGATATGTACAGGTAATTACTGCCGCTAAAACTATATCATATAGGCGAAAAAAACAGCTAAAAAAAACATGAGCAAAGTCAGCTAAAGCAACAACAACAACCATTGTATTGAACCGTTTTTGAAATTTTTTTTTTTATTTTTAGTATTTTGTATTTGCAAACTGAGCAGCCATTTTTGATTTCTGATGACGCGCACAGCCCGAATGACATACAGTCACACACACACACACACACACATGCACAAACAAACTGCAGATACAGATACGGATACACAAACACAGACAAGCACGTGTAGCGTTTGCTGATGAAACGACGCGAATTGCCCCATCCGAAATTTCATATATATATGTATGTAGTATATTTCGTATATATACACATACACACATGTATATGTGTGTTAATGGGTCTCTGACCTGATTTAATAATAATAAATATCGTGATGTGAGTGCGACAGTGTGAGCAATAAACACAGCAAGCAAATGAATAAGTCTAAAGAATACTCTGTGCATTCTCCATAAGTTGCGGTTAAGTTTATTTTCAATTTCTTTATTCATTTTGAAAATCTGTTTTTGACTTTCTTATACCCCTTAAAAGCTGTAAAATTTCTACATTCGTTGCTTCTGCAAACGCTTTTCGAGTTTGCATAATATCGCCCCAAAAAATTTGCTTGAAAAAACCCTGACAAGAATGAATGAACAAAAAACCTTGGCGAAAAGAAAATTCTTATCAATAATTGCACAAAAAATAATAAATAATTTAAAAAAAAATAATAAAATTAAACAAATATCAGTAGAAACCTTGAAAGAGACCTGCATGACTAACAAATACCCTACCAATTTAATTTAAATTTTAACTAGTTATTTCTTAAAATTCTCTCGTACGTCTTTCTATCCGATAGTTTACCGATAGTTTTATCAAAAAATTTCTAAATTTTTTCTATAAAAAAGCTCAGCAAAACAAAGGCCTGTCTTTATTTAACTCATTCATTTGCTACTGTCACGCCCACAGAAGTCGCTGATAGTTCAATATACCCCCAGCAGAAATGCCTTCATTCCACATCTCCCTCTCTCTTTCAGTTTATATATCTTCCTCTCTCTCTCTTGCTTGCGCGCTCAGTGCGAATTTTTGTGTATGAACAGAAATTATTATCAACCGCGTCTGTTTTTATTTTTCGCCTGCGTTGAGGGTGTGTGCAAGTGTGTGTGCGAGTGTGCGTGTGTGTGTGTCTATGTGTCTGTGTATGTTAGTGCAACTGCTGTGAGGCTGTGTGGGTGACCTTGAAAACGGTTGCTTTGTTGTTGGCACATTTTGGAAATTATCGCGCGTGTTTCGTGGTGTGTGTATGGGGGTCTCTCTCTCTCTATCTCCCTCTCCCTCTCTGCCGCACTCTCTCTTTCGCTTTATTGATGAAATGAAAGTCAATGCGTTTCGTTGTTGTTATTTCGTATTTTCGGGTTGACATAATGCAAAGAGCACAAATTGAAATGCGCTCGTAATTATCGCGCGCTGCGCCATGAAATTAATTATCTTTTTACAGAGATGTACGATAAACTTGTGCGCCAAAGTTCGCTGTATTAATTCAAGGCCAAGTGCACAAAAAAACATATAGTACATTAAATATATATGTATATAGCAGCAGCAGCAGTTGCAACAATAACAACAATCGCAAAATATACAAGGCGCAAACGGCGAAAGCGCAACTGCAAAAATGAAAATAATAAACATGCGATAAAGAGCGAATTATTGGGACAGTCAGAGAGAGAGAGAGAGAGAGTGAGAGAGAGAGAAAGTAAGAAATTGAAAATACTTAAATAAATTATAAACATTATAAATATACAAAATATAAAAGAGGAAATTAAGTTAAACCACAAAGATCGCTGGGAAATTAAAATGTTTCAAAAGAATATCCCACAGAAGGTTAAAATAAAATAAAACATAAGGGTTAACGAAATAAAATTTAGTGTAAGAAACTACAAACTTTGTAAAAATGTATGTAACAGACATAAGCAGGCGTGGCAGATCACGCAAAGCATATATATTCTTGCACGAGATCAATAGGCCTGACATGTCCGTCTGTCTGTCCGTTTGTCCGTCTCTATGAACACACAGATCTTACTTAATATAAAAGCTAGATACACCAAATTTGACAGAAAGATTACAATAGTTTGTCTCCATTACAAGTTTATATCAAACTTTAGTTGCCACGCCCACCGCCTCTGCAAATCCATAAATAAATTTGTTATCTGTCAGGCGTGCTCGCCTGTAGCTTTAATAACTTATTTTATAATATCATCTCACACAAAACCTTTCCCAACTCTTCTTTCATGCAGCCTTTTCAATCTCTTTCCAATTTCTAACACAAATCGACAGCTTTTCCAATGTGAATCCTGTAAATGTTGTCCCTCATTAATGCCAATCAAATGGACAACAACAACAACAACCCAATTTCAAGGCTTCATTTGAACTGAACCCTTTGGGAGGCAAAGCTTTGGGCCAAAGATAAACCAAATGCAAATTGAACTGTCCCTGCTCAAATCCCACTGTGCAAGGTACAGCAAATGCTGTGAAATAGGGAATTTGTTGTTAATCCTCGAAAACGTTATATCAACTAGTAAAACAGAATCCATTTGTGGCACGTTAAGCACGTTCTGGGGCGCCAAATATCTTTCGCAGAGCCCCAGAGCTGGAGTCAGGCAATGTAGGCGTTGCTGGGGCAAATATCTTTATGGCAGGCAAACAATATTAAGAACTTCATAATCAGGCTAAAATATCGTCGTTGTTGCTGGTTGTTGTTGTTGTTGTTGCTTGTTGTTATTCAAAAATTCACATGAATTTCAAGGACAAACTCGAAATTCAAACTGAAACTGCCACAAAAAGGTTTAGGTTTTTTTGCTCGCTTTTTTTCTCTCTTGCTTTTGGTTTTGTTGTTTTAGCTTTTTTTTTTGCAGGAATTAATTGTGCGGGTTCTCGGCGTTGCACTTATGCTGCATTGTGTGTGTGTGTGTGTGTGTGTGTTATATATATGTGTCTATGTATTTGTTTGCTGTATATACTGGCTACAGAAAACAGGAAAGCAAAACCCGCCACAACGTGAGCTTCTGTTTCTGTGCTGCCTGTGCTAATGGCATTTGGCCTATTTATGCTTCCACGTATTCGACACACACATACGTACACACACACACACACACACAGATTGCCATATTGAGTAACGTACGCGCTGCGGGGTTTCAAATTTGTAGTCTGTGTGTTTTTTTTCGCTTTTTTAACCCTTCAACTGACGCAGGGTAACTTTTCAATTTTTTCGTTTTTTTTTTGCCAAGTCTTTTGCTTTGCATTTGCAGTTGGAAGTTAATTGGGTTACAAGCGCAGTGGGTTAACAGGGTGTTTCGGGCAACAGCTTCAGATGTGGAACGAAGATATAAGGGTTTGTTGGGAATTTGTTTAATATGAAATTTAGATCGTTTATTTCAGTCCGTCTGTCCGTCCGTCCGTCCGTCTGTTGCAACGCAAACTAGTCTCTCAGTTTTAGAGCTATCTTGATGAAACTTGGTATACATGCTTCTCATTGCTGCAGGCTGTAAATAAGTCGGAACGAGCCGGATCGGACCGATGTATCGTATAGCTGCCATAGAACCTATCGGCCGATTTTTTCCATTTTTCAAGATATTGCCAAGAAACTTTCGTAGTCTATGCCTTAGTATGTCCATTCAAACCTGTGCAAATTTGATCAAAATCGAACCGATATATCGTATAGCTGCCATAGAATCTATCGGCCGATTATTGTAATTTTTCAAGATATCGCTGTGGAACATTCCTTTTATATATCTGCAATGGTATTAAACCTTCGGTGAGCCGAAGGTAGCCTTTCTTTCTTGTTTTTAACTATACTATCAACCTTTGTAAGAATTTTTAATAAATTTAATTTTAATATTTAATTAGTTTTTGTTTTTTATTTTTTTTCAATTTTTTTTTCTTTTTTTTTTTTTTTTTAATTTTTTTTTTTTTGTTTTAGTTTCTTTTAATATTTCTGTTTATTATTTATACCATATACACATCTACAATATATCAATTTTTATTAATTGACTATAATAAAATAATAAATAAAATAAATAATAAAATAAAATAATAAAAAATAAAATAAATAATAAATAATAAAATATAATAAAAAATAATCAAATAAACATTATTTCTTGGTACCCACCCTTTACCATTTTGTCAATTTGTTCACCTCTTTCCTCATTCTTATAAGACCTACCGACACCCTGTATTTGCCATAACAAATTAACCCAGCCCTCCGAAATGTGCTGCACGCGCTCTGCGTGTCGTTCTTCTTCTCCCCCATATAAAGGCAAAGTATATAAATGGAACTGACACATACACAGGCATATGGGCACATATATAAAAACCGATATATATACCGATGCATATGTATGTTTTCAAGATCAAGGTCAAGCCATGTGCCTCGGACTTGGTGAGCAACGAGCAAACATGTGCGAGAGACATAAACAATGGAAACCCTGGACTTGGTTGCCTGCCTTTTTTTTAGCTTTATTTTTTTTTTAAGTTTTTGGTTTTTTTTTTTTTTGCAAGCTACAGCAACCCTTGCAGACCGTTTGACACACTAAAGGCGGCCGCAATGTTGTTGATCATTATGAAGATAAGCTCAAAAACAAGATGATGATGATGATCAACACATTTGGCTCTGCTCTGGACAATGGGCAGACAAGTGTACCTGCTGGCAACAACTACAACAACAACAAAAAGAGAGGCAGCTGCTGTCGCGCAGAGACCTTGAAAAGAAGAGACCAAGAGAAAAGAATACGAACCGCAGCGACAAATTTGAAGAACAAGCAAGAAGGTATTCTAAGGCAAAGCCTGATCAGGAAATGCAAGCAAGCCGCAAGAACAGGCCAAAACTGGTTTGAGTCGGGGCAAATAGAGGAAGACAGCAGGGGGGAGCGGGGGGAGGGCAAACGGTTATCATGTTTCAGGCACATGATTGAAATTGAAATACAGCGTCATCAGAGACTCGCCTAAGAAAAAAAAAAAGGAACTTTTTCAAAGTTTGCGTGTCCTGCACAGATTAAGCTCCTTCTGGCTGCACCTCGTTTGGGAGCGGAGAGGGTAGGGTAGGTACTCCTCCCTCTGCTCCTTCTTGCCTTTGGGCTTGTGATTTTGTTTTTTTAAAGTTACCTGGGCTGGGCTTGGCCGTCTAGACATACAGAGGAGTAGCAGCAGCAGCAGCAGCACCTAAAACCTAATTGCAGTCGTCCCATTGGCCCGAATCGATATGGCGATATGGGATGGGTTGCTACCATCGATTGGGTTTCTCTGGAAAGTGCCTGCAGGCTGCAACCTTATGCTAATTTTTGTTGGACTGCGACTGAAATCTGACGCAACTCGCACAAAAATTCTCTTCACTTCTTCGGCTTTAGGGGTTCTGCTTATGCAATTAACAGTTAAGAGACCGTCTGCTTACCTACTAAGCTGTCTTTGGGCACAGAAAAAGTGTTGGTAGAGGCGTCGACTTACCTGTAAATGAGAGAGAAATAAAGAGAGCGAGAGATCGATTATAATATGTATGGAATTGATAATATATAATATAGTTTACTTTATTTAGGCATTAAAGCTAAAGATAAATAAAGAAATTATTATAGAAAGTTGTATACAATTCAAAAATGTATGTATTGATTTGCGAAGGCGTTGGGCGTGGCAACTAAAATTTGAAATAAACTTGTGAAGTGGACAAACTACAGATATCTTCATGCCAAATTTGGTGTACCAAGTTTTTATTATAGCTGAGATCTGTGTGTTCAAACAGACACACAGACGGACAGACAAGCGGACGGACAGATGGACAGGCAGATGGACAGACAAATGGACAGGCAGACGAATAAACCGACAGACGGACACACAATCAGACAGACAGACACACAGTCAGACAGACGGACACACACACAGACAAACGGACAGACAGACGGACATGGTTTAATCGAACAAACGAACAAACGTAACAAACTTTTGCACAATGTAAGTATACCCATTTTTTACCATTTTAAGTGTTTGAAAGGAAAACCAGAAATGAAATTTAATATAACCTAACGTTAATAAAACAGTTAAAAACAGTTAAAATCAGTTCCTAATTTAACATAAGCTTGAGATATAATTTTATACAGCTTTATTAGGTTTATTTGTATAAGACTTTGGTATAAAAATCTCGTATTAATTTAATTTCTACAAAAGTTAATTCTTTTTATGAGTTAAAGATGAAAATTTCGACTTTCTGTATGGGTAGTACAACTTAGCATCTGTTGGCAGCAGCAGCAGCCCAAAGTTTTTGATTATTATTTTATATTTCGCTGTTTTCTTGCGCTTATTCATCAAGTTGATGCCAGTTTCCCACTTTCCTTTCCCTTTTGTTATTCACATCTTAGTGTATTTACGTCTGCAAAGTTTCGTTTTCATTACAATTCGCAGAATTCCGGCCACAGTCTGGAGAACTTGTCGCCATTTCCAAGTTCTGCTTGTTGACTTTCTCCAACGAGTTTTCCCTCCTCTCTCCCCCTTTCTTTCTCTCTCTCTCTCTCTCTCCCTCTTTCTTTCCATGACCTTGTGGCTGTCATTAGCATGAGATTAACGAGCCACACCGACACATAAAGTGCACTCGAACTGACCAAACACGTGCAACACACACACACTCGCACACACACGCATATAAAATAACCAATTACAGCTGCTCCGGCGCTAAATCAAACGCAATCGAAATGGGGGAAAATGTCAAGAAAATCCTGTGCGAAAAACAAGTGGAAGATGAAGTAGATGAGAGGCTGAAATGTACGCAGCAGCTGGCATAGCAAAGTTTTCTTCCAAACACTCTTCTCCCTGCAGCATTTTCATGGATTTGCAGACATTGCGCATACGCCACATTGAGCAACATGCGAAGCCCAATTGCCAGTGAAATTGCGAAAATAAAACAAGAGCAACAGCCACAGCCACGGACGACTTTGATATGTGGGTTGTGTTGTCTGCTTTTGCGTCCCGACGGCACAATTTGGTATTTTCGCTTTCATCCTACTGTTTTTCTATACCCTGCAGGCATTTGAGATGCTTTAGGGAGGGTATACTAGATTTGTGATTAGATATATTTGTTCTATAAGAAAATTACATACAAATTTTTGGTTACTAGAGCAAGAGTTTTGAAAGGATATTGTCGGAGTCTGACAAACACAGCCGTTTGTCGGTCCGTCTCCTTGTCTGTCCGTCTGTATAACCACCCAGTTCTCGTAGACTATAAGAGCTAGAGCCCCCAAATTTTCTGTTTCCTAAAGCTGTTTTATAAATTTAGCCACGCCCCCTTGCGCAACTCAAAATATTTTGGTAATTTTAAAGCTACGACATTCATTTTCAAAATGTAGAATTATCAAGAAATCCATGGTCTTATACAGTCAAAACAAGACTATAGCCGTTCTTAGTTCTTTTCTTAAAGTTAATAATTTTGTAATTTGCCCGCATTCATCAAAAATAAACCGTTTTGCCCCATCTAAAACATATAAGAATATTTTCTTGAAACCCAACAGATTCTTCTCTTTTACCTACAGAGTAACTGTCGGTCGTTCAACTACCCTGGCACGTCCTTGTGCCTGTTCTTTCGTCTACAGCCTTGGCATGATTTCATTACATTACGCTTCTTGCCAAACCCCCACAGACTGGCCCGTTTTGGGTGTTGCTTCCGTCGCCTCCGCTGCCTTTTGAGCTGCTGCTGCTGCTGCTACTTATGGCTTTTTGTGGGTCGTTTGCCGCACCCGCGCACCGCCAGACACATCCACAAAGTGAAAGCAAGACGAGCATTTTTGGGTTCAACAAACACACGCACAACATGCAGCCAGGAGTAGGAGCCAGGAGCCAGGAGCCAGGAGCTGCCACAGAAGCCAGTAGCAGCTCCTACAGCGAAACGAATCGATTATTTTCGGGCCGACGCATTTTATTTCAGTTGACCATAAAAAGCAAAACACTTTGGAGATGGGAAATGGAAAATGAAGAAAAATGGCAGCATTTTTGGGATCGCTGGGAAGCTGCACGCACAAGGGCGTTGGCCATTTTTACTTTGAGGGTGGTTTGTGGGCTGCGTGTCTGTGTGTGTGTGTGTTGTACCTCCGAGTTGATTGTCTGCGTTTAGCCTTCAACTTGACGATGCCAAAAACCTATGCCGACGTCGACGACTGCGCCGTCTGTCTGGTGACCTTCAACTTTCAACTTTATTGGCATTGTCAGTCAGACGAGTACCCGCATTAGACCCTCCCTCCCTCCCTCCACCTCCACCTCCCCCTCCGCCTGTCTGTCTGTGTTGTCTGTGTTGTCTGTGCGCGCGTTTTAGTAATTTTGAGGCTTACTTTTAGCTCGAGCCGAGCGCGCCTCCCCCACACGCCCCTTTTCGATTTGCTGTCTGCCATGCGCGACCTTGAAAATGGCCGCGTTTTCACGTGAAAGGTGAAAGGCACGTTCTGAGTGCTTATTTATGTAGCTGTGTGTTTGTGTGCGTCTGTGCGTGCGTATTTGAGTTCGTGCCTAATTCACTGTTGGTTCTCCCCATTGAGCTTTTCCTTGTACCGTTTTCATGCCACTTTTTTGCGCATTTCTACTTATTCTTAGACAGGTTAACAAACTGCGCAAAAAATTCGGGGAATGCCTTAGAAATTCGGTAGGATATTTTATCTTTTCCTAGATTGAAAACATTGCAAGGTGGCGAAGCACAACAGCTGCAAATCAAAATGAACAGTTTTATATAAATAGAAGTCAATAATAAAGAAACCCTAGAATGAATTAAAATAAAAAGGAACGACAATTTGATTGATGGGATGCGGGAATAGAAGTGTGGCAGCTTTAGGTATACAACTCATTTAACTAAGTCAGTTGGACCTCACAACAAATGCTTATGTTGCTCTTAAAATAAACGAAATAACTAAGATTACCAGTATTCTGACTATTAAACCCTATTGAATAAAATATATAAAAATAAAAATATATTAAAAAAAAACAATTAAAAAAAAAAAGCAAAATAAAATAAACAAAAAAGTTATTGAACCGATGCCAACAACACGCGGTGTTCCCAAGCGGTCCCCCATCTAAGTACTAACCGCGCCCGACGTTGCTTAATTTCGGTGATCGGACGAGAACCGATGTATTCAACGTGGTATGGTCGTTGGCGACAGACAACAAGCGAACGCGCAACTTAGATGCATAGCATAATTGCTAAAATGTAACAAAACTGGCATAAAGCAACTTCCTATAGTAATTACATAAGATGTATAACATTTCTTCAACATATTTTTCTCATAAGTAATATAAAACATTCCAGTTGAAACTCTTTTTTATATTAAAAACCACGTTTTTATTATCTGTAAAGCTTTTTGCCTTACACTTCACGCAAAAGCTTTACTGGCGCCATCTGTGCGCAAACATAGACAACTTTCACTGACGAGCTACGCAGCGCACACAAAACGAACAATAGATGGCGCTACCGAAAAAGCTTTCACTCTCGCACTGTTACTCACCTGGTTTGCCATTTGGACTGTATGGATCGTAGCTGCCAGCCGACATGGGCGATGCATACCCATTGGACATGTTGAAACTGTGATTCTGCGAACCTGGCGACGGAGAGAGCGGCGGCGCAGAGCTCGGCACACTGCCGGGACTTGGTGTAGACATCCAATCCTCGGGACTGCAGAGAGTGGAATGTAAATAAATCGTTCTTAGCGTGTGTGTGTGGAATGCAAGATGGGAATCTAGTGGAACTTACGCATCTAATCGCGCACGTTTTGAGGGCACAAAAGCCAAGTGACCGTTAGATGTGGCAGCCGCAGCAGCAGCTGCTGCAGCTGCAGCCGCGGCAGAAGTCGATGCTGCTGCTGCGCTGCTGCTGCCGTTGTTGTGGCTGCTGCTGCTGCTGCCGGTGTTGCTATTGCTGTTGGTATTAGTGACGGTGGCTGTGGCGGTGGCGTTGGCGGTGTTGGTGTTGGTGGTCAATGCGATGACGTCAGGCATGGGTTCTGTTTTTATTGTAGCTGGCGTTGGTGTTGTCGACGTCGACGTCGACGCTGACGGTGACGGTGACGACGACGCTGTGGCAGTTGTCAATAGCTTTAATTTATCTTCCACACTATTAGTAGTTGCTGCTGTTGTTCCTGTTGATGCTGTTGTTGTCGGTGCTGCCGCACCGCCATTTGCATTGGCCACTTGAAAGGTCAAGGCGACAGCGGCGGCAGCATTGTTATTGCCGTTGCCAGCACCACCAGTGGCAGCAGCGGCTGCGGCAGCGGCTAATTGTTGTTGCAATAATATGTGACTGGGAATTGTTGATTGCTTTTGTTGTTGTCCAGTTTGTTGTTGTTGCTGTTGTGGCTGTTGTTGTTGTGAGGCATTCAAACGGTACATTTTGCATGCACTAGATTTTTACAATCAGTTAAATGTTGTTGGTTTTGTTGCAGCGGCGTTTGACAACATGGCCACGCCTTCATGTTGCCTATTAGCATTTTATTTTACATAATTTAATAGATGCCGTGAAGCTGCAAAATAAAGAAGGCAAACAATTAGAGTATAAAATAAAATAGCCTAAAAATTATATTTAAAACAAAAAAAGTAATGCCGCCCCCGGGTGGACTCGAACCACCAACCTTTCGGTTAACAGCCGAACGCGCTAACCGATTGCGCCACGGAGGCTGTGTCAACTCCGCAAAATTTTTGCATACTCGAAAACAGAAACAAGCGAAGACATGTGTTCTAAATGCTTTCAAGAGCTTTGCACTCAATCGAGCTGCTTTAAGAGAAAACAGCTGCACTGCTTGCTTTATAAAGCAGCTTAAACCACTCGCAACCCATCGGCCTCCGTGGCGCAATCGGTTAGCGCGTTCGGCTGTTAACCGAAAGGTTGGTGGTTCGAGTCCACCCGGGGGCGGCAATAACTTTTTTTCTTTTTTTTTAATATATAATAATTTGTTTTGATAATGTTATACTCGATTTACTCTTTTCAATCATGTTACCCCAAAATTACTTTAAATATGTAGTAATCCGCTTAGGGCCTATATTTATAATTATGGGACTTGCGTTTTTATTCGCCATTTCAATAGATCGCATGTCTAAATGTCAATTACCTGACGTTTAAACGAGGTCAATGCAGCAGTTTAATGCACCTCAAGTGCACGTAATAACTACAGCAGAACCGCCCTCTCAGACAGCACTTCCATCCAAAACCCTACATTTACACTAAAAGGGCCTCGTTTTTGTTTTCAACAACGTCCAGCTAGGAAAATTGAATTCTCAAGAGTATGCAGTGCCCACCCACTCGCTTAAACGCCCACACACGCACAATTAGCCAGCTAGCACACATATGCATTATATACAAACACACATACATATTACATGCAAACACATCTATGTAAGTATACATATGTACAACCATAATGGATGTGTGTGCAGTAAGCATATTGACCCAGAATCCTTGATAAGGTCGCTTACTTCGACGTTGACCCAATTCCTACATAGCTCTGCTTATGTAAAGATAGCCCCCCTGGTGTGCTATCGAGAAAGAGTAAAAAGGAAGCGTAAGAGCTTTGCTTCAATATGATTATCACACTTGTAGACTACTACGTTTTTCTGCGTACAGTAGATTTTTGGCAGAATGTGGAATATCCTTAGTAGAAGTAATGAATTCTGGGTAAATATAGCTACATGCTGGACCGTACTAGAACTGAGTTTACATTCCTATTTACCCAAGTCTATACTGCCCACATAACAGACAACTTTTACAGGGCATTCAAAAAAACTGGCAAATAAAAATCTATTTATTCAGCACACACATGAAAATAGAATTTGTTTTGCTTTTTCCCCCATTTACTTTTTTTTGCATTTGGCAAAGTTTATTCGCCTTTCGTTGCACTTGCACTAATTTTGGGGCCACTACTATGAACCGATGTGGTTGTTGTTCTGTCTGTCTATCATCGTATGACTAAACAAACAAAGTCTGAAACGGACGGACGGACGGACAGACGGCCGGATCGACCAATGGACCGACGCCGTAAACGATGCATTTCCGCTGCGAAACAAAAATTATTTTAGTTTTTTTTTTTTTGTAGAGAGCAGAGAAAAAATGAAAAGAGGAAAAGCGACGAAGCTTCTGTCATGCAACTCAAAACTCATCTGCATTGCCAATTGGCGCGCCACAAAACAGCTGCAATTTATGTGCATTACAATTAGCGAAAGAGTTTCAGTTTTTCCTCTTCTTTTTCTGATTTTTTGTTTTCCTTTTTCTTTTGCAAAGGCTTTAGACTCGAGACGAGTAGGGAGCGGTAATCCAAGTTTATAAAAGTGAATTGAAATTATTAATTAGCAGTATTTAATTGATGCAAGCGAAATGAGGTCATGCGCCATATAACTTCTATGATTTATAGAGATTCTATGAATGGAATTATCTGTATAATGTCGATAAGCAAAATCTGGGAATTCAACTGCACTTGTTAATACAATCAAAATATTATTATTTTATATAATTTATTATTATATTTAGATTTTTAAGTTATTATATTTTTATTTCCTATTGTTTTGATTGATAATGCTATTATTTATTTCTTATTATTTTATTTTTAATTATATTTTTTATTTTTAAATATTACTCACCAATTTGTCATGTAATTTTATCTTCGTGAATACAATCCAAAGTTTCGTAGGGTTTGTCAATATATTTTGTTGATTTTACACTTTAACTTATGTTTATTTAATTGCCAGCATGTCTTAAAATATTACCAAAATCTGCAAATAAATGCAACAGGAATCAGTCAATCAATCAATCATATTTGACACTTTAATGTCTATACAATTTCAAATAATCATCATTTAAATGGGCATTTAACACACTGTGCGCCATTGCACTTTGTTAGGGAGAGCAAGAGAGAGAGAGAGAGAGAGCGAAAGTTTGAGCAGAACAGCGAGAGCGGCAAAACGGCAGAGAGCAACGACGAGAGAAAAGCAATACGCGCTCTCCCTCTCTGTCTGCTGCTGTCTATGCAATTTGGGTCTCAATCAGATGGCACTCCGCATACACAGACACGTGCATTTCAGCATATTTATTGGCAAACCACAATGAGACAAGAAATAATATAATAAGAAAAACAAAATTCACAACTCAGCAAAATATTTAAATGAAAATTATTGTTCAATTTGTTGCTCACTGTAGATTTTTGCATTTAAAATGCTATTTTTGTGATTTTTATAAACATTGCACGCGTTACGATACGAACGAACAACAAAACGCACACACTGCACTCTTTTGCGGTTGCTTCGCTGCTGCTCAGTGTCAATTGGCAAAGCTCGCACAAAGTGCGGCGAGAGAGAGCATAAACAAGCGCCAAAAGCTGCAAGAAAGTGACGTTGGTGTGTGTGGGGGTGCCAAAAGGGAGAGAATGGTAACGTCACTCCGACGCCGCCGACAGCATCAATACACTAACAACAAACACATGCACGTTTCGCTGCATTGCTCTCAGTTGGTGGCGCGACGCGCGCTCTCTCTCCCTCTCTCGCCGAGTAAACAAGCGACAACAAGAATGCACAGAATTTTCTTGTGGGTGGAAAAGGGAAGGAAGGCAACGTCATTCGCTCTCAGTAGAGGCAACAACAATAACACTTGGCACGGCACAGTTTTTGTAGTTGTTTAGAAATTTAGTATGTGTGTAGGCACTGCATATACATATGTACATATGTACATATGTATGCACGTATGCATGTGCATACAAACGTGTATGTATGCATGCCTATTGTACAAACTAATGTACAATGTAACTTGCATTTGAGACGTGTTATCGTTGTTGTTGTTCTTCTTCTTCTTCGTACAGAACTTTTCTCATGCGAATAACGCACACAACAAAAACAAAAGTCTCATGCACGCGTTCATGGAACACACACGCACTCGCACTGGCACACACACACAGACGCACGCATAGCACACAAGGCAAGGCAAAACTACAGACACAGGGCGCTTGCCAGCAGCATTAATTAAACTACAATTTTTTGTTACACTTTACGTTTTGCTTGTATTTCTAGAAATATTTTTGTTTTCGGTTCTTCTATTATTCCCTCTGCACTTTATTGAACAACGCATACGACGCGCAATGTAATTTTTATTACACGAGAGCCGCACATAAAAACTAAAACTAAAAGGCCGCCGTTGCCGTTAGCCCGTTGCTGCTGTTGCTACTCTGCTGCGGCCGCTGCCGCTGCCGCTGCTGAGAGCGCCACATACACGGGTGGTGAGCGGCTCTCGCGCGCTACCATGCTCTCACACAAAGTGTTGGCCGCTCTCTCTCTCATATTAGTACTGTCACTCTTGCGCTCTCTCACTCGTGCAAGAGGTGCCATTGCGGGGGCGAGTGTGGTGAAGAGACAGAGAGAGAGCTTGCAATTGTAATTGTTGTTGTTTCTACAGCGTGCTGCCTTTGCTTGCGGCGCAGGCGCTCTGCCATAGCATTGCTTGAGCCTCTGCCTTTTGCTAAGCTGCGCTCAACTTTCGCGCGAACAGTAAATGCAAGAGACAAGAACAACAACAACATTGCAGACATGCAGTAGCCAAAGCGGCATCGGCAGTCGGCACAGTGGGCTGGGTAAGTGCATAAAAGGGGGATAAATTATAAAAAACAAAAATTAATTAAATTTAATTGATAATTTCAATTGAACATTAAAGTTTATACTAATAATATAAAAATAAATAAATACGATCTTAATTTGCTGCTTATAACTTGCATTTCCGGCCCACTGTGCACCCACACCAAGACAACTTTGAGGCCAGCGTGCGGAACTTTTCAAAAAACTGGTTTTCGACTCGGGCTCATTGTGTGGTTCGGTGTGAGTGCCTGCCTGCCTGCCTGACTTGCTGCTGCTTTTGGTTGTACTAGTTGTTGTTGCTGTTGTTGTTGTTGTTTTGTTGGTCTTCTTGGTTTCTTTTTCGTTGTGGTTTTTAAGCTCTACTTGTTGTACTGCCCGCGCCGACCGCTTGTTGTGCTTTTGACTTTGTAACACACTTTTTGTGTTGATTTCGCTGCCGACGCGCCGACGTCGACGTCGCGGCCAACGATGTGACTTTTGATTTTAATGCTTTTTTTTCCTTAATGGAATTTTATGCTGCCTGCCCGCTTTGGGCTGTGACTGCTGCGCTGCCGCTGCCGCTGCTGCTATCTCCTTCTCTGCTCTCTGCTGACGCGTCGCAGCGATGACTCTCTGCGTGCATTAACGCACACACGCTGTTGTTGCGCTGCTTGCGCTGCTTTTCTTCATTTCGTGGGAATTTGGCAGTTTTTTCTGTGGTCTGTTGTTTCTGGTCAAGGGAAAAGGTCAGGTGTGTTGAAATAATGAAATCTCAGCTTTGTATATGTAGAAAGTTCAGTTTCGCACTGTTGTTGCTGTTGTTGTTCCCTCAATGTCTACTGTTTTTTTTGTTGTTAATCGCTTTTACGTGACGGCGCACATAACCTCACTTGCCCAAACCCCCCTAAACTAATTTGCAATAATCGTCTATTGAACCTATTAGTCAATGAGGGGGGAATCCAATGAAGCGCTCACGTGAGAAAGGAATGCAATACGTAAAAAAAGAACTATGAGGTTTTCTTTTCAATTTAAAAACAAATTTTCTTAAAATATTTTACATGTTTTGTGCGCTTCTTTTATGCATATCGTGACTGTATTGTGATTTCTGCAGTGAAATAATGTCACCAAGAAGTCACGATTTCCTTCTTTTTTAACATTAAGCTTTAAATAGCAAATTTTCCTTATCTGACACCATTTTGAATTCACAAATTTTCTGCTTCTCAGAATAGGAGGCTTCTCAAAGAAAAAAACTGCAGCACTAATTGCAGTTTGGGTCCCAGTTTGGAGGGGAAAAAGAATTGAAATTGGAATGGGAATGGGATTGGTTACCTGGGGCCCACGCCCCAGTCGAATGGCTCGACACGCAAGCCAATTGCGGCAAACATTTATAAGCAGCAACAACAACAATGAAGGCAATAAAAAGCGCAAAGCGCAGCAATGACGAAAATGTAAAAGCAGCGACAGCAACAGCAACAACAACAACGTAAACAGCAGCGACGACGACGTTGACGGCAAGTTGAATGACATAAAACATCAACTGACCTTCAACTCTGCGACTGAACCTTAGAAAAAATGAATAATTTTACACTCGAAACAAAACACACACACGCACACTCACAACGATAGCGACGCCGACACCGACAGCGGCACTTGCAAGCATCATGCAAATGTATGCGGCGAGCGGCGCATGCAACTTACAGCATTTTACAATGGACAGAGCAGAAGTGAGAGCGAGAGCAGGCGAGAGAGTACGAAGCAAAGAGCACCAGCGCCAGCGCCAGCACACACGCCAAAGCACTCGAGCATGTCGAACAAATAGTGTTGCAACGCGCCTAGACAAAAACGCTGCCCAAGCGCTGCAGCAGCAGCAGAGAGGGCAGCGCCAGAGAGAGAGAGAGAGCTGAAAGCTTTGCAGTGCATGACGTAAATTACAACAGCAGCAAAGCTGAGCTGCGGCTTTGCTCTTGCACTTGGCCAACGACAAAAGCAGACACACACATACACACACACACATAGGCATAGCTAGCAACTGAGAGCGCGGCAGTGCGAGAGCGCGTGCAGTGTGTTTTCACTGAGAGAGCCCTCGCTGTCAACTACAAATACAACTATCGAGTAGTTCGGGACGGCCTATTTAACGTTGCATGTTTATTTTTGGCTCAGCAGCAACAGCGGCAAAACTGCATTCACTCTCGTTTCAGCTTTTTTTTTGTTTCTAGCTTTTTTTTTTGTTTTTTTTGTGTTTTAGGGCGTTGTACAAACGTTGCAATGGCGGAAGTAAGCAGTGGGGGAGGTGGAGCGTTTTCACATGTCAGCGGATGTATCATGTGACGACGAGTGGCAGAGGCGGAGGCAGAGGCAGGGGGGTATGCATGCTGCATGAGTAGGGGGCAGGGGGAGAGAATGGGGTACTCATCAGGCTATGTGGAATGTGCCGTGCATGCCATTTACACCTGTGCAAATGACACAGGTAGGTCAAATGTTTTCCTCTTTTTGTTTCGTTATTAGCTGGCAATTGTTGTGGAAGCGCAGGGGCTGAGAAAGGGGAGAGTTTGCCAAAATAACATTTAATTAGAACGATTTAAGGTTGCATTCGAATCGAGTTCAAGGATTCCTAAAGAGTTATCGATAATTTGACAGAAATCTAATGCAAAATACCCTACAATACGCTACAAAACAAACTAAAGTCTTTGTCTCTGTCTCTTTAAGCGTCTACCTGATGTCGGATTAGCATCAGAGCTTTACCTTTTTGTTTATTTCTTCTCTTCCCTTTCCCTGCCTACATCATTTATTGACATTTTTCAGCCAGACATTTCTTCATGTTTTATGCATTCTGCACTCGAATTTGCAACGAACATTGAAATTCCTCCACTTGCCGCATATTTACGATGTGAGAGTCAAAGTGTGAACTCAGCACTGACCCCTCCAAAAGCAAGAGGCAAGGGGGGAGAGAGGGGAGTGGCAGTAGCGTTTACGCCTGTTAAGAGTTCAAAGCTTTCAAGCCAAGTGCCGCCAAAATGTACAAGGTACAAACAGGCTTCGGCTTCGGCTTGTTCGTCTTTGTCGTCGTCGCCTGCGCGTCCTGACACCCCTTAGTCTTTTGCCTGGCATACAGCATGACGTTCCATTGCCTGCATCCTTGACCCAAACAATGCGCCAATTTGTGGGCCATCGCGGGCGTCAAACGAGTGAGGAAACTCTTGGAAGCGCTTAACGATGCGAAAAGTTAAGGGAAAAATTCTAAGAAAATATGTGAATTGTTTTAAAGACTTGTAAATACTCTTAAAAATATGTAATGGATTAAGTAAAAAAATAAGTGTATTTAAATAATAAAACATACCACATAATAATAACAAAAATTAAAAAAAAACAAATTATTTTATCCTTAATTTTTTTTTTTTTATAATGAACAAATAATAAATAATTTATTTTATTTAAAATAAGGTAAGAATATAAAAATATTAAAAAAGTATATATAAAATAATAATAATAAATAAATAATATTTAATTTATAAATAAATAATAAAAATAAATACTACAATAATAATAAATAATCTTTTCTTTTTATTTTATAATCTTTAAGCCATAATATAAGTAATTAATTTAATATTTATTATTTTTAACTTAAATAGAATAAAGCGAGAAATTTGAATTCAATCTGGCCAAAAACTGATATACATATATTTTCTTGTCCAACATAACGAATATACCCCGCTGCAGTAGGGTACACATAAACAGAGAAACCACTCGGTGCTGCTTGGTTCCTTGAGTTGCCGACAATGACCAGCATGAAAATTAGAATCAGAGAGAGAAAGAACCACAGACAGCAAAAATAAAAGAGAAGAAACTGAGCTTGGCGTGGGCAATGCTCGAGTATGGGAAAAGGTCTTCCACCTGGCCAGCCGCCGCGGCGACAATGTTTGAGGCAAGGACGCGTCTCGACATGGCATTACGAGTAAAAAAAAAAAAAAAAAAAAACAGAGAAGAGAATCGGAAAATGCTGCAAAACAAAATCGATAAAATTCATTTCTGCATTTTAGTTAGTTGGCAAAACAAAGTTTTGCTTGAGAGCCTCATGCAAAACTAACTGACGAGAATTTCATTTTCAACTCGCTTTTCCTTCTCCCCTCTCTCTCTCTCTCTCTTTATCTCTCTCCCTCTTAGCAATTGCAACTAAAATGGACTTTCTTTTGACCGTTTTGCTGGCTTATCAAGTGACGTGCTGCAAAGTTGTTTGCCGCTTTTTATGCACAAAGTTAAAGCTGCAGCACGCTATATATCAAAAGTACTATATATTATATGATAAGAGCCATAAAGATGCAAAGAGAATTTCTTGAGAGTATAAGTTATTTATTTATGGCATAAGTTACATTTATTCTTAGTAAAATAAAATCTCTCTGATTATTTACTTACCCAAACATTTTTTAGGTATTTCCTTATATTTGAAACTGCAAAGAAAATAAAAAAAACTGTTAAAAAAATGTATAACAAATTTCAATTGGTTTTATCTCGTTTAAACTATATCACAGTAGTTGTACTTTTTCCGTTTCGATGCTAATGATAACAGCAACGCGCTAAAATCAATGAACTTGCATAAATTATCACTAGGTAGAACTGGCCCAGGCGCAGGTGAATTCCGGATAAAAGAGTGGACAAACGGAAATTGTTGAAAGAGAAACAGAAACAAACAAACAACTAATGCCAAGAACTGTTCCTAAGCTTCTCAGCTTATTACGAGCATTGAGTTGCGCATTAGATCACAAGTGGATCAACCGGTCCTGTGGCGCAATGGATAACGCGTCTGACTACGGATCAGAAGATTCCAGGTTCGACTCCTGGCAGGATCGAATATTTTTTTTATTTGCAGCAAATTTACAATAATTTTTCTTTATATTTTATATAGTTTAATTAGTATACTATTATTATAAAACCCTAATATTCACACATTTTCTTGTTCAGAATTTATGCCGCCTGTTTTCAGCAGCCTCCGTGGCGCAATCGGTTAGCGCGTTCGGCTGTTAACCGAAAGGTTGGTGGTTCGAGTCCACCCGGGGGCGGTACAATATTTTTTGGTTTCTTTTGCCAGATCATCTCACACACATTCATATTCCTCTCACGTTTCATAACGGCAAAAGAGGTTTGCGCGCCGGGCCATGCAGCCAGCGCGCGAACCTGTCAAGGTCATTTGTTTCTTGAAAACTTGTCGGTCGGCTCTTTGTCTCAAGTTGCGCGGCGAAGCCAGTTTTTTTTTTCTTTTGCGCTGTTCCAGTCTAGGGCACCTATGCACTTGAAACTGGCTGCAGGCATACTATTATTGTGTGCCGACTTATCGTTCAAGCATCGGAGCCATTAAGTGTTTCGTCACGCGCGAAAAAATGGGGAGAAGCTGAAACTGAATTCCTTCGCCGTGTGGCAAAGATAAGGGAGAGCGAAAAGGAGGCATAAACAGTTGCAACGCAGAGAAGCAAATTGATGGTATATATTTAATACTTTTTTGGCATTTTAAAAAATATTTTCAAACTAAGAATAACAAGGGGGAAAAAAAGAAACTCTTTTTCAAAGATGTTTCCCATACCGGGAATTGAACCCGGGCCTTCCGGGTGAGAGCCGGATATCCTAACCACTAGACAATATGGGATATAATATTAGAAGGTTCTAAAGTAAATATAAGCAGCAGCGCTGTTAAATATAGCCCAAGAAAATGGATCCAAAAAATTTGGAATATTTATAGAAATTTTCAAAAACGCTTCCAATTAAGAAAACAAACCATTCACAGCTTTATATGTATATGATCGTATCTGCTCTATCAAAGTGCTACTGTATTTCTACACACATTCCTCTATAAGATTACATTTCGATTGCAGTGATTACAATTTTGCAATATTTGCAATTTGTATGTTGTTTTCGTTTCACATTTTTGTTTTTGCTTTTTTGGATTGCGGTGCATTAACCGCAATTTGCGTCGTCCAAACAAAGTAGTTGAGCTCCATATAGGAATTACGTACGAGCGTATATACCATATGTATGTAAATAAATATCTATATGCTTTCATGCATGTATGTGTGTGTGTTGTTTTAAGGTTAAGTTCAGTCATTCGCCTCGTTTCGTTTTATTTGCATGACAAACAAAAACGTTTTTAATATTTTGTTCGCTTTGCTTCTTGTCTTTTTGTCTTTGTTAAAATGTTTGGTGTGTGTGTGTGTGTGTGTGTGATGTGAGCTGTGTGTGAGTAGAGCAATGTTATGCATTCAAATTTATGCATTTTCTAAACGTGCTTTTATTTACATTTGCTTTCAGCGTTGATTATTGCCAGCGTCGTATCGACCATCAATAGTTTTCGTTATTGAGACTCGCATTTCATTTAAATAAACGTTTCTTTTTGTTTTAACAAGAAACAATGCAACGCCGTTGTAACTGCACTTCATCAAGGTCAAGTTTCAATAGAGAAAAATCAGAGGAAAAAAAAACTAATACATAATGAAAATTTAAAAAAAAAAAAAATTAATTCTCGCGCCCAACGTGGGGCTCGAACCCACGACCCTGAGATTAAGAGTCTCATGCTCTACCGACTGAGCTAGCCGGGCTTGGTGAGGATCGCCGGAAATGAAATCAATCTGATAATTATTGATGTAAATTACGTTTGATTCGAGTATTCCATATATTTTCATTAATATATCAGCCCGAAAATGTTTGTATTTTGAATTCCTCCCTAACTCTTGCATAGCATTTACCTCTGTCTTTGCCATTAGCTTTTGTTTTCTGTATTAACTGACAGTTCTCTCAAGGTTTTGTTAGCTCAGCTGTGTATTCACAATTGACAAGATTTGCTATATTGTGTACGCTGGTAGCTCTCTAGATTCTTCAACGATTTAAAATTCTTCTTTGTACTTATTGCTATAGAATGATAAAGCAGTCAAATTTCAATATTTTATGCCGCTTAAGAAAAAATACAAATGCTTTTATGAAACCTAAAGTTTCGGCGTATATTTTAATTTAATTTTAAATCTTATTCTTTCTAATCTTGTAATAGCTAAACTATTTTCGACGCCCACCGATGTGCTGATAATGTCAACCGCGCGATATCAGCCCGGCTAGCTCAGTCGGTAGAGCATGAGACTCTTAATCTCAGGGTCGTGGGTTCGAGCCCCACGTTGGGCGCGCAATAACTTTTTTGTAAATTAATTAATCGATCGATTTCAAAACTTTTTGAAACCTTTTTTTAAATCTAAATTTATTGCAATTTTCAGTAATATTATTACAAGGATTATTTTGGGCTTTTGTTTTTATTTTGATGTGAGATTTAATTATCAAAATATAGTTATTTACTTTCAAAAATATATTTCAAAAAATTTTAAAATTTTTTTAAAATTAGGGAAAACCTTCCATGACTTCATTTTCCACCTGCAACACATGCCCGGCTAGCTCAGTCGGTAGAGCATGAGACTCTTAATCTCAGGGTCGTGGGTTCGAGCCCCACGTTGGGCGAATATTTATTTTTGCTCTCGCTCCCTATGGTATGATACGTCTTCATTCTTCTTATTATTCAAGCTTCATGACGTTTCAGCTGTTGACTGGTTTTGTTGGCTGTTGTTTTATCAAACAAAATGTTGTTTATCTTACTTTTGCGGGCCTACCCTAACTTATTTGGCCTTGTCTGCTGACGCTTGCGGTTGCCTATGGCAATGGAAAACGCGACTAAGTTGTGTGTGTGAGGGTATTTAATACGCAAGCCTGTTAAAGGGGGGTGTGTGTATGTATGTCCGTTTGTGTGTGTGTGTATGTGTGTGTGTAGTATGGGCCTAGACGGAGGGCGCGCTGAGTGGCCGACAAAAACAATAAACTGAAAACAATTTGCCTGCGCAAATAGGCAATGCTTCATTTGCTTCTGTTTTCTGTTTTCAATGCAGACGGAATGAAAAAAGGTAGGGTATCAAACTGAACTGGCTGATATCCTTATAAAAGTTTGTATTGCAGAAATTAATGTACTTGTTTTAAAAAAGATTTAAAGGACTATAAAATTTTCAAAAGCAATTTAAGTCAAATTTTATAATACACACAAAATTTTAAGAATATATGTTTACAAACCTAACCGATTCGCTAAATACAACAGTTTATAGATTAATTACAAAATCTTTCTCAAAAGCTCCCTGCTAACCAATATGCCCTACTGTTTAGTGTGTAGCGGGCACCAGTTAAAACCGTCAGCCAGGCTGATTATCTGCCTGCTGCTGTCTGCACGTTCATTCTCATTTGTTCCCTTTTCTAGTCCCTTCCTGTCTCTTTCTAACTCGTGGAGAAGTGTGGTCTGTGTCCTCCACCTACAACACGCCAATGTCTGAGTCGGAGTCGCTGTTTCTATATGCATGCATGTATTTTGTTTTGTTTCCCTTTCGCACATTGTTTCGTTTTAATATTTTATAGCAAATTACTTGGCCGTCGAGTAGGCGGCGGCGGCACAGTCTGTCTGCCCCTCCACCCCCTAAGGCGTCTGTCTGCTTCTGCACACCCCTTTAACCACCCCTTGCTAAGGCTCGTTTTAGACTTTGCATTGAGGTAGGCGCGTAATTTTATACATCATTTCCATTAGGAAGCAGTAAAATGCGCCACACAATAGGAGCCTATCAACATGAAAACAATTACAAAGGCGACCCCTTGGGAAAAGGAAGAGCAAGACAAAGAGAAAGGAGAGTAAGAGAAAGAGGAAGCCTAAATGTTAGTACACGAGACAATGAAGAGAGCGCGACCAGACAAGGCAGAATAAAACAGATTCCTAATACCAGAGAAAAATTCTGCCACGTGTGCAGAAACCTCGCGTTGTATAGGGACATGGCGTTTTGGCCATCGCCAGTCACCAAGCCCGGCTAGCTCAGTCGGTAGAGCATGAGACTCTTAATCTCAGGGTCGTGGGTTCGAGCCCCACGTTGGGCGAAACGAAATTTTTTGTTTTTCTTAAGCAAATAGAACAAAAAGTGCTGCAGTCCTTATGTTTAGTTTTAGGCAAGAAGCCGGCAACTGGCCCATTAGCTCAGCTGGTTAGAGCGTCGTGCTAATAACGCGAAGGTCGCGGGTTCGATCCCCCCATGGGCCAACTAAGATTTCTTTTTTTCTATTATTTTTTAATTTTTTTTAGTTTATATTTAAGCTTATATTTTTTTTTTTACTGATTATTAAATTTTTTAATTTTATGAGACAATAAATTTATAGGCATTTAAAAAAGAAGTAGTATAATGTTCTTTAAAATGAAACAAAAAATTGAACATACTATGGCCCATGGGGGGATCGAACCCGCGGCCTTCGCGTTATTAGCACGACGCTCTAACCAGCTGAGCTAATGGGCCTAGTTGAACTTATCCGATTTAGAAGCTTATTTAAGAAAAAATAAATCAATAGAACAATAAAAATATTCCATAGAAATAAAACTTTTTATTATTTAAATAAATAAAATATAAATATCAAATATTTGTTTTGAATATTTAAAAAAAATTAATTGTGGCCCATGAGGGGATCGAACCCGCGACCTTCGCGTTATTAGCACGACGCTCTAACCAACTGAGCTAATGGGCCTAGCTGACGCCATTTTGTTTATGACACTCATATTAGGGAAGAAATTACCGTTACAGGATAATAACTATATTCAAATAGATCAAAAAATAATAATCTGTGGCCCATGAGGGGATCGAACCCGCGACCTTCGCGTTATTAGCACGACGCTCTAACCAACTGAGCTAATGGGCCTAGTTGACGCCATTTTGAATTTTGTAGCTGCATTAATAAAAATCTAGGTATCAGGATGAAGACAATTTTCTAGCAAAAGCTTGAAAAAAAAATATGCACAAATGTGGCCCATGGGGGGATCGAACCCGCGGCCTTCGCGTTATTAGCACGACGCTCTAACCAGCTGAGCTAATGGGCCTCACGATCGATTCACCTCATAATTTCTAACAGAAATTCTGACAATACTTTGATATTGATTGAACTTACCTCTGCAGTATCTGCTAATGCTATGGCTACGTCTCAAGTTTCAACTAGTTCAATTATTGCACAATAAACGCCGTCAAAAATATGTTGTACTATACAATCTGTAAATCGTATAATTAATTGACCGAATCGATTGGATTATAATGCGCACAACGTCAGCTGCAATGAGAAGGGAACCAAAAAATTAGCAAGAAAAAATTGCATCAATGAAATGAAAAACGAAAAAAAAAAAACTAATGAAGAAATAAAAATAACAACTACAACAAAGGCAGCTGAGCTAAACAAGCAGAAAAAATCGTGTAGACTGAAAAATGTATGCCTCGTAGATAGGATGAGAATTCGAGTAAGAAGCAGAAGCAGAAGAAGAAGAGGGCAGAAGAGAAGTAAAGCAGTGTGTGTGGAAGTGGAAGTGTAGAACCGACGCAATAAATTTTCTGTGGTGTAGGTTAGGGCAAAGCAGCAGCTCCCTCGCTCGCTCGCTCGCTCGCACACTCACAGCGCACTCAAAGCAGGCAAGCAAGCAGAGCAAAAGGGAGAGTGAGAGAGAGATGGGGCGCGCAGTGCAAGGCAGACAGCTGCATGGCCGACTGCACTAGCAAGCAGTGCGCGCAGTGTGTGCAGCAGCGGGCAGAGGGAGAGGCAGCGACAGCGACAGCGACAGAGGCAGAGGCAGAGAGCTTCAATAGGCCGCGCGCAGCAAACTTGCAATTTTATAAGAATGAGCGTAGAAACGACCAGAGACAGAGTAAAAAGCAGTGTAGAACATTGAAAAAAAGGGTCGTTGGAGGAGGAGGAGCTGGTGTGGCGGCAGGCTGAGAAGGGAGAGAGGGGCAGGAGGCGAGGGCTGAGGCAGGCAGTGAGAACACTGTCAGGGGCATGAAGTTGCAATGAAAATGAAATTGCAAGCAGCAGCGTGTGTGCAGCAAGTGAGAAGGGGCGAACCTAGAGACAGACACACAACGAGAGTTAGTATGTATCTGATCTGTCTATGTGTGTGTGTGTGTGTGTTATATTTAGTTACTTGTGTCTGGTTCTTACAACTGCATGCTATGTGGCAATTTTAGATATATATCTGCAAGATACATTCGCGCTCGGGCAGACAAACCTCAGCACAGAACGGAGAACCCAGTGCGGCGCAACATACACTTTTCTCTCTCTCCCCTCTCTCTTTCTCTCTCTCTCTCTCTACGCTATTTTCGCTTTCAACGAAGCTGCTGCTGCAACCCAAAATGGTCGACGCTATTAACGCGCTCCAGACAAGTTTTCGATTGAGCAGGTTAATGGGGCTATGGGGCTATGGAAAAAAAGGCGCACATTTCTTCTCCATGTTTATCTCTATTTATGCGGCGCCAGGCAGCACACATCAAATTGCATTAAGGATCACGTTCAACGACTTCAATGTTGGCTTAGTATTGAAGAGTTATAGAAAATACTAGAAATTACTAGAGACTAGAGACACAATTTCGAAAATTATAATCAGAGAACTTAAACTAACAAAAATCTCTACTTAGCTGGAATATCATTGAATATTTTGTTAATTTATTTTCTAAAAAAGCTAAAGAAAGCTAAAAGAAAATATATATTTATAAATATTAAAACATTTTATAAAAAAATTGCCTAAACATTAATAGAAAACTTTACGAAATCTAAGTCCTAAAATATTCTATATTTATTGTGATTTAAATATTCTTTTCAACGGACATAGCTATCTATTTATACCATTTGTCCAAAATGGTCAAAAATTATATACTAAGTTTGTGCAAATGTATATAACAGGCAGAAGGAAGAAGTCGCAGACCCCACTCACTAGCCGAGTCTAGTCTTGAGCCATGTCCGTCTGTCCGTCTATCCGTATAAACGTCGAGATCTCAGCCATTACAAGAGCTAAAGACACCAAATTTGGCATGATGATTCCTGTAAACCATGCGCGGGTCAAGTTTATTTCAAAATTAAGGTGCCACGCCCACCGCCCAGCAAATTGATAATATACAAATTTTAAGGAAAGTATTAAGGTTACAGCTTTCTGCTTTGCCACGCGTAAAGCTGCTGGTAGTATGCACCTAATCCCTAAAATACAATCCGATCGGACAATAAACATAGAAGTTATTTAAGCATTGCAGCATATCGGCACGCATCGTTTTAGTGTTTGTGTCTGTATGTGTGTGTGAGAGCAAGTTAGTGCAACTTCGAAGTTGATCGAATGGTATCTTACGCTCAGGTGCGCTCGACTGTAGCTTCCCTTACTTGTTTTAATATGTTTGTCATAAACTATTTTCGAGACTACCCTTTCAAAAACTATGAGATTAAATATAAGTGCAGTATACACCTAGTATTTACTATACAATGATCTAAGTTGCTATTGAGAACTTCTTAGCTATTTTCTAAAAATTTTTTTATAATTTTCAGAATATTATTATGTGAACAGAAAGTTTATATAGACAATAAACTAGAAAGAAATTAGTAAACAATCTTCTAAAGCCCGATTTGTGGGATAGTTTAGATCGTTTTATCTTTCAAACTGCACTTAACAATCTATTATCGATTATCGATTTGTGGAAAAGCTGTTCGTGGAGAACAATATAGAAATCCAATCGGATCAAAACTTGTTTTTGAGTAGGTATATTTATTATTATAATTTGATATATCGTAAGTGTACCCCGACCTACAATAACTTAAATAGATTAAACTTTAGTAAAAAAGTATGGACAAACATGGAAATGATCCTAAAGATCACTTCCAATACCGGAACAAACCGGATACCAACTTTATCTCGATGTTATTATCTCAAAGTTTCCTACTGGAGTCTTTGGTTTCAGTTTGAAGATAAAAACTGCGAGAAAAGTTTGAGTGATGTCAATTTTCATAGTTAAAACATTGTATGCACTCTGTACAGGCGTTATATGTTATATGTATGTATGTGTGTTTGTACAGACATAATTTGATATGTACACACTGACGCCGTCATTTGTGGGCCGGCACGTTTGTCAAAAGGGAAGTTAACAATTCTACCAGACTATTTTTATGTGCTTTGACGTTTGTATTGTACATGGCAAGAAGAACAAGAAGGCAGAGGCAGAGGCAGAGGCAGAGCAAGAGGCAGCAACAGAGAGACAGTCGCAGAGGCAGAGGCAGAGGCAGAGACGCAGGCAGAAGCGGGCAAAACAAGTCGCCAAACGAGTTAACGGCGGCGCGGCCGGAGAAGCAAAGATGGAGATGCCGACGAACAGCGAGACAGCGAGAGAAAGACAGAAAGAGAGAGCTAGGGAGGCAGGCAACAAGAGAGGGCGGGGCAGTCAGCAGGCAAGGCAAGGCAAGGCAGCAGGTCGCTTGGCGCTTTTCGCTGCCAGTGTTGGAGGCCTACAAACACACATGCACGCACACATGCTAAGCACTGCTGAGCGCAAGAGAGATCCACACGCACACCACACACACACGCATACGAGCAAATCAACATATCATATCC
The DNA here is from genome assembly GCA_018904095.1 of Zaprionus ghesquierei. Lineage (NCBI taxonomy): Eukaryota > Metazoa > Arthropoda > Insecta > Diptera > Drosophilidae > Zaprionus > Zaprionus ghesquierei. Next base: position 126,089 of record JAEIGP010000662.1, read on the forward strand.
TACACATACAGGCAAACATATGTAAATGGAGAAACGACAGCTAAGCAAACAACAACAACAACAACAAGCACAGAATGCGACGCAGCGCGGCGCGGCGAGGCACGGCACGGCGTCTCTGCTTAGCCCTAGCCCCAATCTTTGAGCTTTTCGCTTTTCGCTTTTACGCGTTCGCCTTGTGCTCTTTCTCTTTCTCGCTTCTTGTTCTTGCTCTTGTTCAATTTCATTTCATTTCGTTCCGTTTCGTTTTGGGGGCGAAGCAGAAACAGACGATGAAAACAAAAAAGTATGTGAAAAAACAGAGAATAGGCAACTCAGGCAAAGCGCAAAGAAATGCCTAGAGCGAGCGAGGGGGGAGGGAGAGAGAGAGAGAGGCACAAGAAGCAGTGCTGCTGCTGCTGTTGTTGTTGTTGTTGTTGTTGTAGGCGGCAAAGGGGAAGCAGTTCGTACACAAATTCAAAGACTTCGAGAGAGAGGTAAAGCAGGAGAGAGAGTGGGGGAGAAAAGACCGCAAATTGTCGGCAAATGTCATTATTATTATTATTAAATCTTTCGTGCTGCACTTACCGAAACAAGCTGCATGTTTGAACTAATAACAAGAACATTTATTATTTTGTTCTATACGAATTCTATATTATTATTTTAATTTATTGCACACGCACTCAAACACAAAACACACACAAAGCACAAGACGGACAACGACGACACGCACACAGAGATATATATGTACACTCCTCTCTTTTAATTTGTATTTGTTATAAACAATTTGTTGTATGTACATTCATTCATACATATGTATTTCTTATATTTTTTTTACATATTTTTTGTTGTTGCTCTGAGACAACTCTGCGCTCGTTTTTGTATTTCTTCTTCTACAATATATTTCGCTTTTGCTTACGTCGCGCGCACGTAAAACTTTTTAGCGTCCACAAAATGCGTCAACAACAAATACGTTGTGTGCGCCACTGCCTGACTACACTGAACACAACTGCACAGCTTGAGCGCTAAAGAGAGACTAAACCAAAAATTTTTGTTATTGACACCAAACGCCAAGAGCCGCCGATGCCGAGCATCAAGCGTCGCTGTTGCAGACATTGTGACGTCACTAAATCAAAATGGGGGGGGAACGAAAGCGTTTTAGGGCAAATCTTAAATATCATAAATAAATGTAAATTATGCACGTTTTAATAAATAATATTTTACAGCACTTCTACTTGTTTTATTTATACAAATTTCAAATAAAACATGTTTTGTTTTGGCAGCAAGCGCTAAATAAACCTGCGCACTGCTTGACATACTGCTTGCTGCACTGCTCATTGAACTGCTTGTTTAGTTCATAGCACTCAAACTAGCAAACAGCACTGCTTTGTCTGTTTATTGGCGTTAAGCTACACCACCAACAACGGGTCCTGTGGCGCAATGGATAACGCGTCTGACTACGGATCAGAAGATTCCAGGTTCGACTCCTGGCAGGATCGAGGTTTTTTTTGTATTTTTTTATTTTGAAATATTAAAGCCACTTAGCTGTCAAACACGTATTGCATCTTAAATGTGCGTTAGACGTGCACTATTTGAATCTGACTCTGTCGCATCAAACATAGTGCACTGTGTGCCTGAACTGGCCTTTTTGGGGTGACAACTTCGCATGGCCAAAGTGGGGGAAATTGACAACATTGAGCTGCAAAGGCAAAGACTAAAAGCAAACCACCAACACAAAGTGGCGTCGTGTGGAGTTCTGTGGATTATGTGTCGCTTTTATGCTAAACAGCGAGGGAAGCGACAGCTGCATATGCAATTGTGTGTGCACACCAAGGACATTTAAGGTGACATCCCAACGAGAGATGCGCATTGAAGGACTGAATGCCATTTTATTTGTGTGAGTGTGAGTTTTCCTGCTGTAAACGACTTCTTATCTCCGCTGTGATTTGCATAATGGCACAAAACTTGTAATCGAATAAAAACACGCAATGTGCGCGTTTCCTTCACTTTGCATTACATTGAACGGAACAGTAAACATCAGATGCCTTTAAGCGATTACTTTTCAGTTATAATTCTCAGGTAACAAAATTTAAAAAAAAAAATCTTCCCATACCGGGAATCGAACCCGGGCCTTCTGGGTGAAAGCCAGATATCCTAGCCACTAGACCATATGGGAGGCTTGTTGGTCTGTTGCTAAATGTGTTACATAATATTTCTCAATTGATTTAAGTGCACAAACATGCGGAAAAACGTAAATTATGAGAAAAGATGACTTAAAAATGTATATATTGTTTTTGAAAACATAAAAAAAAATTGTATTCGATCCTGCCAGGAGTCGAACCTGGAATCTTCTGATCCGTAGTCAGACGCGTTATCCATTGCGCCACAGGACCGGTTAATTTGACGGCAATAAATTTACTGTTTTCGAAGAATTTTACTTAAAAGGAATGCATAGAACTAATTAAAATAATTTTATTCAATTTGAAAATACTAATGAAGATATATTAATAAGAACCTATAAATATATTCTTTTTTGCTTATACGAAAATAAGAAAAAATTTCGATCCTGCCAGGAGTCGAACCTGGAATCTTCTGATCCGTAGTCAGACGCGTTATCCATTGCGCCACAGGACCGTATGATGAAATTGTTCCAAAAGCGATTTTCATATTGCGGCTTCTATCGGCTGTTTACACATTGCGACATTGCAAGTCTGGGTGTATTCCAGTGTGAAGCCAAATAGCAACTTGTTAATAGAACATTTCCATTTATTCATTCCATGTAGAATAAATTAATAATACAATGATTTCTTACATTCTTTTCTTTAGTTATTTACAAACAGAAACCTTGTTAAATAGTAAGCATAGAATGCATACAGCAAAATCGTTTTTATTTGTTTTATATAATTTTATTATGCACAAATAAAAATACTTAAGAATCAATGTAACAATTTAAGAAAACATCTCTTACGCAATTATGAAAATTAAAAATAAAAAAAAAATTCGATCCTGCCAGGAGTCGAACCTGGAATCTTCTGATCCGTAGTCAGACGCGTTATCCATTGCGCCACAGGACCGTATGACCCCAGCGTGCGTTAAATCAAATAATTATGGAAACATTTGTGCGGCCTCAGTCTCTGGATAGTATTGACTTGTGTGTCAATGAGTTTTATTCATTTTATTGTCAACTTTCAAATATTATAAAAGTCTTTTACATTTTTATTGATTACTTTCATTTGTAGTGGAGCTTTTACATCAAGTATTCTTTTGGCAGCATGTTTATCATCTCCCATATTGTCTAGTGGTTAGGATATCCGGCTCTCACCCGGAAGGCCCGGGTTCAATTCCCGGTATGGGAAGCATAAAGTGTGCTGCAGTTTTTTTTTTTTTTTTTTTTATTTAAAATATTGATAAGTAGTTTAATATTTTACAGGGTATGCGTTGAATATATGTTTTCTTTTATTAAAAATGCGAAAGCTATTAGCAACGAACCTAACCCAATAGCTCGCCATATAACCTGAACCTCCCTCAGCATGATGATAAGCATAATACAAAAATTCACTATCTGTTCGAGGAAAGCCCCATTTCTGTGCAATCGCCATGAGTCGTTGATTACTAGCGTCTAGTACGAATTTTTGAATTCTAACGGATTCTGCGTTTCAGTATTAGAAATGTATTTATTTGCCGATAGCATTTCGCCAAGTCACTAAGTGTGGGCAAAAATACTTTGACATTGCCGACGGTTTACGGCACTCGGTTATAGCTTATCTGGTTTGTCGAGCCAATAGATGCTGTTGTCGTTTAGATGATACTATAAGTTACGCCTACAGTGTATGGGGCAGAACCAGTCGAACGCCAGCAAGCAAGACGACAACATGACTATGGAGTTTCTGCTACTGATCGCCACACTGGCGATTGTGTTTTACATATGGCAAAAACGGACCTACAACTATTGGCAACGATTGGGTGTGAAGAGCATAAAACCTTCACTGATTTTTGGAAATATGCGCACGTTTCTGACAGCCAAGGTTTCGTTCTATGATCAAATACGTTTGTTGCACAACACACCGGGTTTTGAGAAGGAACCCCTGGTCGGTGTCTATCTACTGCATCGACCTGCGTTAGTTCTACGAGATTTGGAACTTATTAAAACCGTTATGATCAAGAAGTTCAATTACTTTACAAATCGTGCACTACAAACCGATCCGCATTACGATCCCTTGGGCAACAATAATCTCTTCTTTGTGCGCAATCCCGATTGGAAGGACCTAAGAAACAAGATATCTCCGGTCTTTACCAGCGGCAAAATAAAGCAAATGTATCCATTGATGGTGGAGGTGAGAGAGCTTTGTATTAAGACATAAGGTATATATTTCTAATTTACTGTTTTCCCCAGATTGGCAAAGATCTGGAGACTCATTTGGATAAACTTCCCGTAGATTCAATGCTCGCTATAAAGAATATATGTGCCCGTTTTACCACCGATCTAATTGCAACGATTGCCTTTGGAGTGAAAGCGAATTCTCTAAATGATAAAAACAGTGAATTCTTCTACCACAATAAGGCTGTATTCGATGTCAACTGGAGTCGAGGTCTTGACTTTGCCATTATCTTCATGTTGCCGGCATTAACTACTTTGGCACGCGTTAAGGTCTTCTCCAAGGAGACCTCAAAGTTTCTGCGAAGTAGTGTTAGCTATGTCTTGGCTGAACGTGAGAAATCGGGTCTGCTTCGTCGGGATCTTGTTGACATATTGCTGAACATGAAGCGTCAAGCAAAAGATTTGCCAGAGAGCAGAGCAAAAGAATTAGATTTTCTTGTCGCACAAGCAGCTGTCTTCCAGACCGCAGGCTATGAGACCAGTTCCTCAACAATGACCATGACACTCTTTGAGTTGGCTGCCAACGATGAGATACAGCAACGTTTACGCCAAGAAATTAACGAATACTTTGGATCTGAGGATCATATCGATTACGAGCACATACAGGAGATGCCCTACCTAACCAAGGTTGTGAACGAAACGCTGCGCAAATATCCCATTGTGGGATATGCCGAAAGGGAGTGTACTCAACCCACGACTGGAGAACGTTTCACTCTCGCTCCCTACTATGATGTGGAGTTGCCTAGTGGAACGCCTGTCTATGTAGCAACCTTGGCCATACATCGCGATGAACAGGTGGGTCTAATAAGTTTTTATCACCTGTAATGTTTTATATACTAAATGCTGACTTTCCTTATGTCCTGCAGTACTGGCCAAATCCAGAGAAATATGACCCAGAGCGCTTTGACCCTGCGAATCGTGACAAACTGAATATGGATGCCTATATGCCTTTCGGTATTGGTCCACGTAATTGCATTGGCATGCGTTTGGGTCTGTTGCAAACGAAACTGGGTCTAGTTCATTTGCTACGACATCATCGGGTAGTCAAGTGTGCCAAGACCGCAGAGTCCATTGAATTTGCTCGGTTTAGTGCTGTGCTCATAGCCAAGGATGAGGTCTATCTCAAGTTACAAAGGGACTAAAAGAGAGGGTTGTCCAAGCTTCTCGGTGGGTCTAATCCAACTTTTATAGAAATTTTACTACTTTTATATGTGCATTACAAAAATTCTGATATATCTTGGATATACAGTGTATAATAGATATTGGAAATCAGAACGCAAATTGTTTTTCGAGACTGAGCTGAGAACTTCACACTTAGTTAATACATAACCAGTTAATGGGTAAGGCTTAATTGGCAAGCGGAATTTGATGGCTTGTTATAGACACGTGCTTTAGGGTTTCGCAATTAACATGAATGTAGAGTAAAAGTTTGATAGCAGTTACTGAGAAGAGATTTCCTTAAATTCTTGTAGCTATAGTTCACTTGTTCCCCCTTTGTGGTTAAATGTGCAAATTGACGATTATCCAATCAATCAAATACGCGCACTTTGCAATTTAACCTTGTCGCACACGACTCGCGGCGACTCGTGCGTGACAGGCGAAGGATGGCTCCATGGACAATTATCCTTCGGAGCAAACAAAGCGAAACTGTTTGTGCAACCTCGAGGCAAATGTGTCATAAGAAGATGTGAAGCAAACAGCCAAGAAGGGAAGAAAGGGAGCACACACACACTTACACAGGGAAACATTGGCAACAGTTGCGGTTACAGCATAAAGTTGTGACGGGATAAAAAGCTTTGCTCTTTTCCGGGCAACAGCTGTGAGTCCTTGTAATATCCCATGTACCCACTTGTTGTTGTACTTGTTATTTCTTTCTTTATTACACCCCCAGACAGTCTCTCTCTCGCACACACTGAAGCTGGAGCACTTAACGCACTTAATACAATTGTCAATTTAGTCGGTGCAATGTCGCATGAGCTGCAACGCAGTAGAAGACCAGGCGGGGAGATGGGAACACACGCCAGTGAAGCAGGGGAGAAAGTACTTAGTTGTTAGTTAGCTTAACCCATAATGCGCTCATAACGTCGCTAATTATACTCGCACCGCGTCGACTGGGACAACTTGAGCATATGTGTATCACACATTATGAGCATTTGTCGCTTTGCGTGAGATTATCTTTAATTTTTTTTAAATATGCGTTAATAAGTTGCTTTTCTAAAGGTGCAGCAAATACCCCAAGCAGTAAGCAGGTTAAATTGCGTATTTATGCGCATTACACATAGAACATGTTGAGAATTTCAGCTTTAAGTTCACGCTTCAATCATGCGACTGTCGCCAACGACCATACCACGTTGAATACATCGGTTCTCGTCCGATCACCGAAATTAAGCAACGTCGGGCGCGGTTAGTACTTAGATGGGGGACCGCTTGGGAACACCGCGTGTTGTTGGCATCGGTTAACAACTTTTTTTATTATTTTTAGATTAATTTTAATTAGTTTGTTTTCCTAAGATATTTTTTTAATTTATGCCTAATTTTTTCTATATAAATTGGTTGTATTGAAGTAATAACCTACTATATTCTACTTAATAAATATATATTAAAAATCTCGAGCTATACTTAAGCTTTTCCTTTGTCTTCTACAATTTTATTAGCTGCTGTTCGTTACCAGCATCAACGTGCAAAAGTTGTTGGCGAAATGACATAAAATTAAATGATATACTGCATTTAAGCCAATTTACAGTTGACTTGTGTTGAGGGGGATGCAACTGCAGCGCACGCAACAACTTGCAATGACTTTGCACTGACCTTGCGCGTGAGAAAAGGCCACAATACATTGGAAAATATGCACACTATCGAATACCGAATGCGTAGCAGAAAATACATTCTCGATGCGACTTATTCTCTCTCCCCATGTGCGATTGAAAATCAAGGCAAGTTGCACGCAAGTTTTTCAATACCCTGTGGTGGCAAGTTGGTTGGCAAAGGGTTGTTTGATATTGCTTATAAATAAGTCTGTAAAGATAAAGCAGGGTTCAATTTCTTACATTTTTGTCGTGGAATAAAGGTTTGTATACTCAATTGTACAGGGTATTTGTCAGTTTGTTACATCATATTATCTAACCTTTGCCACCTTGCAACGTCTTGGAACCTATTCAATTTTATTGACATTGCATTGAACAACAAAATCCACTCTATGTTACGATAGAAATTTTGAAGTCTTTTCCGAAAAGGGGATGTTCGAGGCTGCTGCACCTGCAACCAACTACGCATAACTGCGGATTGGTCATTAGTTTTAATTAACCTACTGCAGCAAAAGCATTTCATTCCACTAGATTAGCCATCGTTAGGGGAAAACTTCGACTGAGACGCAGATAAAGTTTCGCCTTGAGCGAAAATTGCATGCAAATTGACATAAAATTAATAAACACGCAAATTGCATCATTTAGGTCACAAATGAGAGAGAGAGAGAGAGAGAGAGAGAGAGAGAGGGAGAGGGGAGCAGCAGGACTGCATATCTACTATATTTCTAATTAGCTGGAAACTTTACCCCACAAACCTTGTGTGTCGTAACAGAAATTTGTTAATTAAACGCTGGGGAGCGACTCTTGCTAATGTCTTTTGCTTTGACAGAACATTGACTAAGAAAAAACACAAAGGAATGATAAAATCTTAATGAAACATTGCAATTTGTTGCAGTGATTTGGCAGGAACTTTTGCAAGAGAAACTGAAAAGGGTCGCTTGTTATCTAATGCAAATTGAATGAATAGGGGAAGTTTACTAGCGCAAGATAACCCTGAGGATAGACGGGCTTGAGTACCGAATTTAGAAGTTTTTAAAATGTTAAACTTTAGGTTGATTAGTTCTTTTAATTACTATAATTTGCAAACAATTTGTGTAATTAATGTGACTACAAAGTTGACGTTGCGATAAGGTTTATGTATCATTTATTTTGGTATTTAAGTTTGCGTTTCAATCATGCGACTTTCGCCAACGACCATACCACGTTGAATACATCGGTTCTCGTCCGATCACCGAAATTAAGCAACGCTTGGGAACACCGCGTGTTGTTGGCATCGGTTCAGTAACTTTTTTTTTTATAACAGATTTTTTTTTATTTTTAAATGTTTTTTTTTTTTTTTTAATTCTTTATATTATTTTTCAAACTATATATAATATTTTTTTGTTAAGAAAAATTGTAAATAATTATTAATCAAATTTGTATATTTTGCGCAGCTTCTCTAATTCAATTAAAATGTCTTAAGCAGAAAATAATTACATTTTAAACAAGAAGTCCAGTGAAGTATCTTCCTTTGGTAATTTATTAAGGCTAAGTAGCTGCTGTGTGCGATATTAAGAGCCGGACCAAATATATTAAGCGAAGATTCATCTTCAATGCTATAAAACGGCAAGTTAAGCGTTGGCTCAAGTAGTTGACGACCTTCGTTAAACGTGCTGCGAAAATGGCCACCAGGCAGAATAGCGCCCCATGTTACATACTTTTTCGATCCCTTCGCCTGGCGCATAAATTAAGTGGAAACAACAAGAAGAACAACAGGGGCAGCAGAAGCAGCAACAGCAGCCATTGGCCCGCCCGCGTTAGCCTTAGCTCTCTGTAGCATGCTGCATTTATCCTGCGTGACTTTTGTTGTCAGTGCTTAGGAACCCTCTTGTACGACCCCCACAACCTCTCACTCCCGATGCTTTGGTGTTATTGTCCTTGCACAACGTTGCCTTCGTCGTTGTGCTTCCTGCTTCCTGCTCTCTCTCTGCAGCAGTGGCCAATTTAATTGCAATTTTTCCTGCACTCAGCTCGAAAGACAAATAACCAAAGCTAATAGATCATGTCATCTTGTCAACAAGTTTTACAATCTAATTGCGCAACAGCATCTCAATTTGTTCGCCACGCCAAGGGGGAATAGTTCTTAGCAGAGAAAAATGTGAGAAATTAAAGAATTTTTCAATCGTTGTGTATGGTATGAGTGAGTGCGTTGGTATATTTTATTACAGACAGCCAAAGGTCAGTTTGCCCTTTATTAGGATAAGCATTATGATTTGAAACATATTTTGATCCTCAGAATTGGGCATAGGGTTCCTCAAGATCTTTGCCGATCGCGCTACCAAGTGCCCGGCTAGCTCAGTCGGTAGAGCATGAGACTCTTAATCTCAGGGTCGTGGGTTCGAGCCCCACGTTGGGCGAAATTAAATTTTTTTAATTACAAAAAAGATAAAACTTTAAAAATTTTAAAAAATATTAGTAGTTGAAATCGCTTGCATTAAAAAATTTTTTTAGTCCTGGCAATATTATTTTTTAAATTAAAAAATATTAAAAAAAAGTATATCTGCGATCCTGCCAGGAGTCGAACCTGGAATCTTCTGATCCGTAGTCAGACGCGTTATCCATTGCGCCACAGGACCCATAGCAACTTGATGGTCTAAAAACATTTTCGTAGTTTTGTGTACATAGTATTACACACACATATATCGACATATTACAAAATTAAGATAATCTAATTAAAATTGCAAATCAACTTTAGGTGTGAAAACAAATAATAATAATTTATTATAAAATATTAAAAGCAATTTTTTAGAATGCTGCAAAATTGTAAAAAGTTTCCAAAGATTTTAACTTATATCTGTTCAAATTTACATACATATCTCCCCACTTGACACAACCCTCGCAGCAGAATAGAATACGTAGTAAGTTTTATGCTGCATTGGCAGCAAATGCAAATGCCAAATGGCAAATGGCAAATAGCGTTGCCATTCAAAGAAACAGAAATCATATTAACCATACGCCCCGTTCGCCACGGAAGCAGCAGAGGAAGCAATTTTTGATTTTATATGCTGACACAACCCTCCGCAACGTAAGGAACAAACACAAAACTCAACGATCTGTGTGTGCTTGCACATTTCATTTCTTGTTGTCCAATCCCGATGGGACGCGTAAACGCAGAAGAAGTAAAATGAACTGAGGGTACAAAAGTTGCAAGTATGAGGGGGATGGAAATCCCTAACTCCGAGTGGCAAGTGGCGCAGCAATCCTTGACCCGTCATAACGTCTCCTTCGCTGCAGCTCTCCCTTTTACAGTTGCGTGCAGTTAAATGAGATATGCTTTTACATTTTTTCGATAAATTCTGTGGCACCCCTGGCACGCTGGATAACATTATTAGCGCAAAAGTTTGCCATAAAAATGGCAAACGGATTTACGCAACGCTTAAAATTGAGATTTACTGTAAGCGCAATTTATGGCCAAAAGAAACTCCCTTCGGCTAATGCAAGAAAATTTAAAGGGAAAGCGCTTAGATTTCGAGCTTATCGCACGATGACATTGATGAATGCAGCGCGCAATTAGCTGCAACCTTTTATGGACGTATAAAAGGAATTGTGCAGCCCTTTGAAGCCTGCACAAAATGAAGTCCATAGTTATCTGGTTGCTCTGTCTCTGCAGCGTTGTTGCCTGGGCCGATGAGCTACAGGAAGCAGCGGAAGAGCTAGGCCAAAATCCTGTGGCTCTGCTTGACTTGGATCCCGATGAATTTGAGCCGTTGACAATTGCGGGATTCACCTATGAGTCGGGCGTATATGCTTTGTCCACAGTTGTTAAGGTAAAAAAGCAATTCAAAAATGTTTAAAATATTTTTATAAATTTTTTTTGTACTCGTAGCTCAACTGGTTCCAGGCACATGCAGCCTGTGCCGCACAGGACTATGATCTGGCCAGCGTGCCCACTCAAAATTCCGAGCTGAGACTATACAATTTCCTACTCACATCGGGTCTATCGAATTTGCTTACCGAACCGGTTTGGACGTCGGGCGCTAATTTGGCTTCCAGCACCCAGTGGAGTTGGTACAACACGGGCGATCCTTTCAATTACAAGAACTTCGATGATTCTGCATCCTCGAGTGCGGTGCACAATTGTCTGGCCTACAGTGGCATCACAAGTCTGTGGACGCCTGAGGATTGCAATAGCAAACGTTTCTTTGTGTGCCAGAAACGTTGCACACGCTAAGGGCGTGTAATATTTACTTTTGGTGGTGGTTTATGTACATATAAATAAATAATAAACAAAAAATTTCTGATTGCAAAAAAAAATATTTGATATGTTTTACTTTTACTCAAAATGTATGCAACAGTTGACTATACAGAGCTTTGCTTGTAGCAATTAGCTTTTGTATGTGTGGGGAGTTAGCTTTTTGAAAGTTCGGGTGAAAGCACAGCTAAATTACAGAGTATTTGTTGTGTGCATGTGTGAACCTGTTGCTAGGCGGAGAGTTTTCATTCATATTTATTATTGGATTATTTTTAAGCGACTGTGCTACGTTTACTTTGGAATACCCTGTAAACAGTTTTGAATAATTAGTTTTAGTTGAATATATTTTAAATCTATTACATAAGTTATATAAGGTAAGATAAGTAAAACAGATTTATCTTTGAAAAGCCCCTAAAATTGTATAAATTAAACCTAATCGCACTCTAAAAAGGTTTCTACTGCCAAAAGAAGTGTTAATTATGCAACTTCTTAACTGAAAATATCGTTAAATAATAATCAAGATTACTTAACAACATTTAAAGTACTTTCTCCATCGAAAATTTCCTATATTTTTTGGGGCACTTGACATTGATAGATGCATTGGGCAATTAGTTGGGATTTAGAAAAGGACTTAGAAAATGCTATAAAAGCAAATGCAACGCGTTGCAGGCTTTACAAAATGAAGTCCGTAGCTCTCGCACTTTTCTGTCTGCTCTGCACCGTGATATGGATCACTGGTGAGGAGGTTGAGGAAGCCGAGGACAGCCCTGCCGAAGTAGATGAAGAAGCGGTGCCTATCATTGCAATATTTACCTATAGCGAGGATGACTATGCACTGAGTCTCTACAACAGGGTGAGCTTTATAAATATGCTACAAATATTTGAAAAAAAAAATAAAATTCATGTTTTATCTTTTCCTCTAGGTAAACTGGTATCAGGCTCAGCTCTTGTGCGCATCTCAGGGCTACACGCTAGTCACTATAGTATCGGAAACTATGCAGAATCGTGTCAAGAACTTTGTACGCACCAATGCCAATTCGGTGCTGGCTTCCCTTGCCACCGATCAACTTTGGACTTCGGGCACCAATCAGGCAGCTAACACCCAATACGCTTGGCATGGTAATGGTCAAGCTGTAACGTATCGTAATTATGCGTCGGCTCCACCTACGAATTCCTCTCGCTGCATTGGCATTAATGGAGTCACAGGCCTTTGGTATGATCTAGATTGCAGACAGCAGCGTTACTTCCTTTGCGAAAAACTTGAGCAAGTCACATGCTGATTGAAATATATATATCAAAATATAAACTTATACGTTAACCGATATATACAGAGCTATTAAAACTTCATATTTGCAATCAGAATAAAAGAGTTTTATTTTTATTAATCACATCTTCGACTTGGTATTATGTATTCAAGCCTTCAAAAACTATGATTTCATCCTATTTGGAAGAGAAAGTTTGCTATCAGTCCCTTAGTTATATAAAAACCATGCCTCAAATTACCAATATAATTATTATATTTATTAAAAAAAAAAGTTGTAAATAAAAAAAAATTATATATAGATAAAATTAAAAAAAAAAAATAAAAAGTTATTTGAACCGATGCCAACAACACGCGGTGTTCCCAAGCGGTCCCCCATCTAAGTACTAACCGCGCCCGACGTTGCTTAATTTCGGTGATCGGACGAGAACCGATGTATTCAACGTGGTATGGTCGTTGGCGAAAGCTGATAGCTTGAAGCGCTACCACATGCTATCCATTTCTATTTATAAATATGAAAGTTAGCAATTGCTAATGCATCGAATGCTGGGCGGGCCAAGTCTTAACTATTTAATTGTAATTATTATTTTTTATTAATAATTGTATTTTTTAATTTTTTTTAGATAGTCTTTGGCAAACTTAATTCAAACGATGCCTCCACGTTGGCCATTAACGGACGCGGCAGGTCCAAGTCGCAGGAGAACATGGCGCTAGTGCCGCTGGGTCAATCGGAGGCGAGCAACAAAAAGTTATCAGGAAAATCCCTTTGCGCCTCCATGGCCAACTTGTGCCTGGCTCCAACGGTGCGTGCCGCCTACGCTCAAGTGCCCAGCCACGACCAGAAGATACTCAATCGCATGGCCGTGAAGCGCAGTCAACAGGCAGTGGACAAGGAACACGCTTGGCTGGCCCGCAAATACTGGGAGAACGAACGCTTGGAGCGGGAGCTGTTGAAATGCGAACAGCTGGAGGAATACAAGCGTGCGGTGCACGACAAACAGTTCCAGGACTATATGCTAACCAAGGCGCGTCTGCAGGTTTTGGCCGAACGAGATTTGGCGGAGTTGCATCGCCTGCGCGGTGCACTCGATGCCAAAGATGAGGCGGCCAAGCAGCGTTTGCAGGCTATGCGCTTGGAGCGTGATCTGACGCTCTGTCAGCGTCGCTATGAGGAATCACGTCGCAGCGAAGCAGTCAATTTGCAGCAGGAGGCGCAGCAGTTAGATGACATAATACGCAAGCGGGACACTTGCATGCGGCTCACACAACGTTTGCGTCGCGCCGGCGAGCTGCGCGGTCAACTGCTCGAGAGCTATCTGAAGCGGCTGCAACACGACAACTGGTTGGAGCAACTGCAGCATGAGGAACACTGGCGTGAGCGGCAGCAGGAGGAGGGTTTTTTTAGGCGAGAGCAATTGCAGCAGGACATACAACGCAAGCGACAACACACGCAACGTTTTGTCGACTGTCGTCAGCGGCTCAAGGAGGCGCGTTTCCGCACTGCAAAAATCTCGGCCAGCCTGAGGGAGTTAGTGCGGCAATCGGTCACGCCCGAGGCAGGGCAGGATCAGTTGGCGCAGAACTACTTTACACAGCAGCAGTCACAGCTGAGCCGTTTGCTCTTCAACCAGCAGCCGCAGCGGCCTGACAGACAGCTGGAAAAGCTTAACTCATAAGTTGCCCCTTGTTGTTGTTAACTGTTGTAAATAAAATTGACAAAAGCAGCTATGTTGTTGAACAAAGTTGGAAATTAAAAAAAAAAAGAAAAACATTAAAAAAATAAAAAAAAAAATTGTTTATAAAAAAAAAGTTATTTGAACCGATGCCAACAACACGCGGTGTTCCCAAGCGGTCCCCCATCTAAGTACTAACCGCGCCCGACGTTGCTTAATTTCGGTGATCGGACGAGAACCGATGTATTCAACGTGGTATGGTCGTTGGCGAGAGTCGCATGCTTGAAGCGTAAACATAAGCTGCTAATATCGATTTTTCCACATGAAATTCGGTCATTCGAGCTAAACGTACAACCAACCCTTGACGTCACCAGCACGCTTAACACGTGCGATTTATTTGACAAAAATAGTAAAAAACAGTAATATATATTTAAGTTTACTCCCGTTTGTGCTTTATTTTACTCAACTTTAATATTTTTCTCATTGTAAAAGGTATATTTAGTTTGTAGAAGGGATTGTAAATGTCTGAAGGCAGGCACAAAAACGCCTAAGCATTAATAGTCAGGTCGTTTAAGAGCTCTCGGTTCGACAATCCATTTTTCACTGACCTGAGGAGTTATATGTTTAGTTTTTGTGCTAAGATAGATTTCCTAAATTGCTGAGCTGAATTTACCTGTTCAACATTTGCATTTTGGTCAGAAGGCGAAATAGTAATTGCTTTTCTGATGTAATGAATTTCCTGGATCCCGTCCCAAGTAGGGACTAGAAGTGCTCTGACAGTTCCACAGGTGGAAACAGCAGCAAAGTAGCAAAAGCCGCAAAAACATTTCGTTTGAATGTTGTTTTCTAATTAATACTCTATTCATAACTGGCGCGACTTTTTATAAACAAAATGCCCAGCGATAAAAATCCCATTAAAAGTCGTTAAAAAATCATTAACAACTGTTTCAGATAATCGAAAGTAATGGTTAGTACACCGATTAGTTCTAGGAAAATATAAAATATTTATTTAATAGCAAAAATCGTTAACACTTTACAAAAGAGGTTGCTTTGTGTGTCCCTTAAACTTACATACGAGTACACATTAGTCTAGTTTTCAGTTGAGTGTCTAGCGTTGCTTTTGAGTCAGCTTCTTAACTCTCGAGTACATAGTTAAATATTTATTCAGTTTCTTTACAGCTATTAGTGGTATGCTCTCTTTCTATATAAGATATCATGAAACTTACTTACAAGCTACATACATATTAATTTAAATAGAACACTGACCCAAAGTCTGACTGAACAAAATATGCGCTAAAATTTTACAATTATTCATATATGTAGTATCTGATGTGAAGACTTAAGTTATGTGACTTGCGGTTGCCTTTTATTATGAAATGCATATATTGATAAATAAAATGCGTAAGTTTGGAAAATATTTAGATAATTTTAAAAGAAGAATTGAAAGTGTTTCGAAAGTGATTGAAAAGAAAGACAGAAATCTAAATCTTCGTATCACTCTAAGTTCTGCAGAGGCAAGCCAAAGTGTCAGGCAATTGGTGTAATTACAATGTTTATGCCATGCACAATTTGAAATATAATTGAGAAAAGAAAACAAGTCGACTACACAGGGTCAGATTGATGGTCAGTCGTAGTCAGCTCGGACAGATTGAAAGTGGGAAAATCGCAAGAGAAGAAAACCTGTTGGACGGACCTAAAAGTAGTTGTAGTTGACCCAAATTGCGAATTGAATTCATGGCATAAACCATAATGTGAATGAACTGCGATGAGCTTTAGATACATAAATAGTTGTTATGAGAGGCCTAGGCAAATTGTTTAAACTAGTCTGCTTAATTATTAATAGATGCATTCGATAGGAAAATGCCGCCGCCTCAGGATTTCCTGTTGTTCCTACTTCGCTTTGAGGTGGCGCATGTTAGTAATCTCCATACTGATATGTGGGCGGCTGATGCGCCTTGCCGCCCAGCTGATAGAGATTGTGATGTGAGGACGAGCGTGGGGCAAAGCTGGCGGCAGTCTCTGGATAATGCGAATGCGAATGTCGCTGACTGGGCGAATTGGCGCGTCGGGCGCGACGCTCCTCGATGTTCGCCGGCCAACGCTGATGGTGATAGCGCGTCGAATCCTCCGAGGAGCGACGACGATGATAACGCTTCGCTGAACTGTTCGCCAATGGCAATGGGCTTGGTTCGCCCTGCGGTTGGCGATGATAGTGTGGATAGCTGCTGCTGCTCTCGTCCCCGCTGAGTGCTGCCTGCTGGTATTGCCTACGCATGCGCTCATCCAGTGATGAATTTGGCGTTGGGGTATGTATATCGATGACATCGCCATGTGAATTGCGTCGCGCACGCTGCATATCCCGATCGTAGCCTTCGTAAGCTGGACGACGTTGCTTGACACCGCCGCCGCCGCCGCCGCCGGCTCCAATGCTACGATGCTGTTGCTCGTGTGCATCGAGTCTTTGGCGCCATTCGGCCGCGGAGACCTGTTGGCCATAGAGATCGGGCTGTGCCTGGAACTGTGCGCCCCCGGTGCCGTAGATATTTTGATAGCTCGAGCGACGCCAACCTTCCTCGTAGCGACGTCGCGTTTGCTCCTGAGATTCCTCTTCTTCTTCCACGCCATGACCCGCTGCTGCACTGGCTGCCAATTGCTGACGACGCTGTGAACGACTTGAACTACTCTCCGAAGAATCCTCACCGGAAGTACCCAGTCCCTGATCCTTTTCATCTACACCGTAGGCCTTGTATGGGGCACCCAGGAAACCCTTGGAGCCATAGGCATAGGGACCATTGAGTCCCATGCTGGGATACTGCATGTAGTAGGATTGTGCAAAGGGTTTCTCCATCACATGACCCAACTTCATATCATCTACACTATCGTCGACTTCGGCATCTGAGCCATCATCACGTCCCGTCCAGGTAAGCCAAGATCCAGGCCCAAACAGCGACAACAAGACGGGCAGCAAGAAGAGTCCATGCATGGCGCCAAAGAAGATGACCAGGAAGACCATTTTGAAGAAGACCAGAAAGATGTAGCTTTGTGCCAGCAGCAGAGCAATAATGCCCAAGATCGTCGAGCTGGAACCCTGCACAATGGGCAAACCCAGCGAGTGTAGAGCTTCACGTACGCGTGCCTTGGGACTGCGCTTCTTGGAGGACATGTAAGTGTAGCAAATGTGTGCGGTGAAGTCGACGGAAAAGCCAATGCACATGATCAGATTTATCATGGAAATCGAATCCAGATTGACATCCCACAGAGCCATGTAACCAGCTACGCCCAATTCAATTGATATAACCGAGAAGGCCACCCACAAGGAGCATAGTATGTTCGGTATAAAGATGAACGAGATGATCATCATAATGATCGCTCCAATAACCATAGCCTGCAGGGAAACGGGGCGTACCAACTCGAACTGATCAAAGAACACAAAGTACGGATGGAAAATGGATGCATTCAATGGGGAATCCTTGCAGATCTTTCGCAAATCTCGAACCATCTCCTTCTCATGATTGGTATCCGTTATATTGACAGCCTGTATGAGGAATCTTGAAGCGATAATCTGTGTTTCATCCTCATTTAGACGCACGTCCAGCGAGAAGGGATTGCCAGGGAAGAGCCAATGTTCCTTCACTACCTCGATAAACGATTGTTCGTCGTCGATTGTTGCATTCAAATAATCATTGTTGCGATCCATAAACGTAAGGAATGAACGTAGCCAGGATTCCGTATAGAGCGAAGAAGTCACATACGATGTATGCTCCAAGGTGCTGGTCAAGTTCTCGATTTGATCCTGCACCCAGGGATCTGAGTAGTTCAGGGCGCCCGCAATAATGACCTGGAAAGATTATATAGTTAAGAAGTTTCAAATGATATATAACCTAATCCAAACCCACCTGCATTCTGTAGGGAAACTCGCGATAATAGTCATCCTCACGATCGAAAAACTCCACCGAATACGAATCCTCTCTCGATAACTTGCGACGCTCCAGTCCCTCCTTGATCTGTGTTACGCCATAACAAGCTCCAGCCAGATAACTGGCAAAGGCCAGAATAATTATAATCTTACACCATTTATTATTGATCACCGCAGCCAGTTTGTCTTTGAAGAAGGCCATAAACATGTGATCCTTATTATCGATGGGATTGTCCGGATCGTTGTGATCGATGCCGCCAGCCATAATTGCCTTGTAGAGGAAGTTACGTTTCTCTGCGTGAAAATAAACAAAATTGATATATGGTTAAACTTACTACTTTAGTTACAGTTGCCATTGACCTGAATTTTGTGGGATTGCTATCTATCATGGCCGGTCAAGACTTTGTGTTTAGTTTTTTTTTACGCCGTTGCGCCGTTTGCCTCATGATCAAGTTCATGTTTCGCAGCTGCGACTAAGTGATTTAAAGTGCAACTAATAGGCCTGACTATGAGCCGGTTGTTCTGGCCAAGCAACTGCGACAAGTGGACCTTGTCCGGGCTGAACCAAAGCCATAGCCAAACCAATAGACATGCGGACCCACGATTAGTTCGGTTTCGTCATCGATAATGCGCACTCAATCGATGAAAATTACTTAATATTTATGCATGACAAACTAACTGAATAAACCACGAATTGTTTGCGATTGGGCAATGACTAAATCATTGGAAATTGTGGTCAAATTGATGAGGTCTTAATGGAATACAAGAAATAACAAATAAGAAAAGCTACGGTCTGACGCGCCCGTTAGTAAGATACCCTTCGCCTTATAGGACTGTCATCTTTCACCCAGCTTTGTTTAAAATTTAAGAGACTTTCAAGCAGTATAATCCTTTCTTTATGTCTTGATACCCATGGTAATCCTTTATTTCGGAAATTTCGAAACAAATTAGATACATATCGACCTTTTTTTGACTCTCAGGTAAGGGTTTCCCAATATTTCCTCACTTACAAAACGAATTGAATTAGATTCTATCTACATATGTTTAGTTTAGCTGAATAGGTTTTATTTCGTAACTCACCTTTAATAGCCACCGACATGGGCTTCACTTTGCAACCGAAGATGGCATGCAGATTCTTGCGTTCCCTGTAGCCCGAGATGGCCATGCAGGCGGCAAAGAATGTGATGTGCCACATAAAGGTAAAGCAGACAGCGAACACGGAGTAGGTGCAGAAGATCTTAACCGAACGAAAGGGACTGATTATACCAATAAGAAAGGATATAAAATCTGTGACCGAAGTGATGGTAATCGAGACGGCAGCCTCAGACATCATGTGGGCCATTCTCTCATGCACTGGCATCTTGGCGGGTGTGCGTCGCCAGCCGGCCAACATGACGAAGGTGTCATCGATGCCAATACCTAAAAAGGGAGTAAAGAAAGATAAGTCCTAGCTCACCCTGGAATAACTGACATAACCTACCGATCATAAGGAAAGGCGCTGCCAGATTGATGCCAATGAACTCAATGCCACAATACATGGCAAGACCGAATGCAGCCAGCGTTGCCATAATGGCTGAAATATTGCCCATAAGACCCAACCAAGGTTTCGAGCGCACCGCATCGCCCATCATGCAGGTTATGATGCTAAAGAATAAAGGAAATAAGTTAGGGATATGGCTAAGTGTTAAGAAATCCCTAGAACTTACCTGAACAAACCCATGAGTAGAAATGTAGAGCTAAAATAGGGCACCACCGTCTTGGTGTTCTTCTCCAGCTCGTGATCTAGGGTGCGTGAGGCAAAGTAGGATACAGAGATGTGTTTAAACATGCCCGTCGTCTCAGCCTTGCCCACTACTCTCAGAAAAGTTTCCTCCCATTCGGCGCCCCTGAAAATGTATCGGTTTGTTAACAAAATCCTTTTTATCCCCTTGATTCTCTACTTACTTGGCATCCTGACGTTTTGTGTCGGCCGTAACGAAATAAACCAATTGTATGGCTGGCACACTGATAATATAATTATCCTCGGTTAGTTTTGTGCCACCAAAGAAAACCGGAAAGGCGTGTGCATCCCAGGTAACCGGATTAAACATTATGGGAAATGTGAGATTAAGCTGACCCGATTCGATCTGCGAGAGAGAGAGAGAGAGAGAAACAGAGTTTAGTTGGGTTTATGTCTTGTTTTGCTGCACAACTCACATCATCCATCAGTGCATCCAAATTCAATATATCATTCTCAAAGCATTCGTTCTCCCAGCGTGCACAATTATCCTTGTAGGTGAAGGTATCGCCATCGTATGTGGTCGTTGCATTCTGTATAAGATTATCCAATTGTCGCAGCTCCATAAAGATCTCGCGACGCAGCATATTCTCATCGCCATCTTTGGGTATGACAATAACTCGACCAAAACGACCTGCAATTGTGCAGAGGAGACAATAGATTAGCTACGGTTAACTGAACAGAGACTTCCTAGTTATAAGACCTGCCTGAAGGTTAAATCTCTACAGTCAAGGCACATTGATACCGCACGTGGGTTTCTAATGAGATTATAGAAATGTTTCCTAATTTCTGAACGTTATCTTATTACTGTACCTTCCTATAATGATCTAGTGTCTGAGTTTGGATTAAAGATTGAGCTTTACTCTTGGAAAAGTTAAGTTCTCCCCTACCCCAAAATTCGCATAAACTCTAGAGTTTATCTAGAACATCTCTGGGATTTCTATTTCACTATGATTGTCTGTTTAGATTCAATCAAAATTGACCCTATTCGGCCCCAGTGTGCACTGGCTAGGCCTTCTTCAGTGCCAGCGCCTTCGTTTGTACGACGACGTGACAATAATTCGAATGAGTTTCATTTAAGTTTTATTACTTATTTCGTGTGTGCGCCGTTTTATACGTACGCGTACTATATATTCATACATATAATTCCGCTTCCACTTGGATATCGTAGAAAATCGTTTGAGCGCTTAATGCGCCATAACAAATGCAGCCCCGTCCACTTGCGTCAGTCAGTCAAGTCAGTCCAGCCCAGCCCGTGCCCACAAAAGCTGTATGTATTGAATAAACATATGGTATATCTGCCCAATACAACCACATATATGCCAGTCTATATCTATTGAACTTTAATAGCTATAAGAAGTGTTTGCTAAGCATCTGTCTAGAACGTGCCGTTCCACACGTCGCGCCGTCTTCGAATTTCTGAATGAAATTGTTAAGGAAATTACGAAAAAAAAAACATTGCACGTTGCAGCCATAATAAGGCAATGGAAGAGTTTGAAATACAATTTTAAGTGATTCCTAATTATATACACTATATATTGATAAAGACAATGTTGCAATAATAGCAATGTTTATAGGGTATTTTTAGCTGCTTATCAATTGAATTGAATTAGCGCAAAAGATTAGAAATTTATTATACCAAACAAAAAGCGTGATTTAATATAAAACTGTATTTAGAGGATTATTAGAACAGAGTTTCTAGTATATATATTAAAAAAAAAAATAAAAATATATATATTTCAAGTCATTCAAAAAGAAAAAAAATCTTAACACATTTTTTATATGTTTCCCATACCGGGAATTGAACCCGGGCCTTCCGGGTGAGAGCCGGATATCCTAACCACTAGACAATATGGGAGATGCGTACGAGCAACGCAAAACGTCGTCTTGAGTCGAGCGACAAAGCAGTGCAGTAGCAATGGGATATTTATGAAGCATGGCAAAACGTTTATAGCGTCAGTCAATCAATTTATATAACATTTAAGCGAAGCAACGTTTTGTTGCGCTACAAAATGATGGAAAAACAATTTATATATTAAGTGCATAAAGGAGGCCGGGGCGAAAGTTGCAACGAATCTGCTTTGTTTTTTTTTTTTTTAACATTCGAAATCGCCTTCGTGTCTGTCTGGGAATAAAGTGCAAGCCAAGCGAAGCGCAGCCAACTGGTCGTAATACACTGAGCTAAAATGCGGTCTAGTTAATGACCATATACAGTTAACTTAACCGCCGCCGCAACAACAACAACAGCAACAACAAGTTGCTCGACTTGTTGTGTGCATCTTCAGTATTAGTGATTGTCAAAACAAAGTTCAATGATGCTGCTTGTTGCCACGCACAAACCCACACACACACACACACTCGCACACTCGCATACTCAAGTTGAATGAATGAGTGAATGGATTAGTTGGAGTTGTAGAAAAACTAGATCTCTGATATTCATGGGTGTATTCGTAGTTGAAGCATAGCTGCACATTGAGTGCATGCAGAGAGTGGCGGCGGCACCGGCAGCTCCTTCAGAATGAGGTCAACGAATTTTGCAAGAATTACTTGTTAATTTGTGTGAATCTTTAATAGTCTTGAATTTTTTCGCTGTTGCCTGTTGCCAGTTGCCAGCACACTCATTATATCTGATGATTTTTTACAACTAGTTTTTAATGGTTTTTTGGACGCTCGATTTCGCATAGCGCACACACGTTTTTCAATTTGTGCAACCATTTTTTTTTTTGTTTGCTACGTGTGTTTTTGCAAAACATACACAACTGACTTTTACCAATCCCAAATCTCTTACCTCATAATATATACAAACACATTAGGTAAGGTGCCACCCACAACAATAACAGTTATTTATTTATAACCATTGCAAACATGAGTTTGTAGTTTAATTGCGCTCAAATTGAATGAGCCTTGTTTAATGTTTGAGTTTTTTGACAGATCTCTGCAACGCCTCCCATATGGTCTAGTGGCTAGGATATCTGGCTTTCACCCAGAAGGCCCGGGTTCGATTCCCGGTATGGGAAAGTAATTTTTTTTTTTATTTTTTTATTCTATTCTATTTTGAAAGATATTTTTCTAACATAGTGACGTTTACAGTTATTTTTTTTTTATTTTATTGAACGCTTTGCTGTTCATTCCGCTTCGTACTGCCGCACAAGTGTCTCAAGTTTGTTTCTGTTTAGTAATTTGGCGAATTTGCATAATTTCTAAGGGTGTCTGGCTAATAAACCATTTAACAAAGTTAATAGCGTGTAGAAACGCTACTCGGTTCAAGACCCCAATTAAATTGAGGGGGGGCCTACACAATATTTTATTCCCAACTGCGTCGAGTAGTATGTGGTTTGAACTCGAAGTCAGCGCTAACAAAAGTTTAACTAATGCGGCGGCGAATGTATTTGGGTTTTCTCTCACTCGGTTTTGTTACAAAAGCGGCAAAAATATGGTTTAATATACAGTCTGAAATTTCGGGGAACCGACGATGAGGCACCACATCCGTGGACGTGCAAAATATATTATGTTGCAATCTTTAATTGGATGACTAAAGGGGTGTCGTCGTCGTCGTCGTCGCCAAACCATTTCACTTGCCCAATGTTTGCCATTATAATGGGCTGGCTCATGCATATAGGCAAATGCGCTTATAGCTGTTTGTCTCAACTTACCGGGCCTCGTAATGCGTCCCACATTGAAACGATGTGTATAATTCACCTTAAAATATTGCTCAACAATGGCACGCTCGGCCTTACCCTCGCCATTGATGGGCGAAAACAGATATTCGGGATCGATTTGATACTTTAATTGTTGATAGCTGCATAATGAATCAAAAAAAGAGATTTATGAATCATAAAATTTGAACAAATATTCAATGCCTAAACTTACCCCGTCATACACAATAGTGTTATCATTACTGGTATAATAACAAAATAGCCCGGATGCTTGGCTATGCAGATGCCCAGATGATAGAAGGATTTGTTGAGTGTCTTGTCGACACATGATATGCCACAAGTCATCTGTAAGAACAGGGAAAAAATAGAATAATTAGTTAATGTGTAAACTACAATTAAGTGGACTAAAGCAAAAACCTTTCAAATTTAACATCAGCTGAACACAATAAAACTTAAAGCTCGGCTCGCGTGCATGTATATCTCTAATGTGAGCTATCTAGTGAAGGTGAAAGACGTAAGGCAAAGGTAGATTGCTGCTATTATTGTGGGCTATACGTACTATATACTATATACAAACATACATGCATTTGTACGAGCAACGATCTGTGTGATGTTTGTATTAGACTTTGGCCATCGACACCTTCAACTTCAACTTAACGCACACGCATTGTTTTTAGCTGTTTATCCGACTGAATTCGACAAAATAAAAAAAAAACAAATGCCCTTGTTCATCTAACAAAACATGAGGCAAATAAACCCAAAACAAAATAAGGTAATAATGCACATTAACAAGACTACTTATAGAAGTCAAGTACGAGGCATTATCAGAATATGTAAGGTATTTATCATTAGGTGCGGCACCCAAATAAATGTTTTTATACATTGCTAAAATAAATATAAAATGAAGAAGTGTAAAAAGTAAATTTAATTTTTTTTAAATTTAGTTGTAATGGAATTAATGGAAAAAAAAACAAAAAGTTAGGCCGCCCCCGGGTGGACTCGAACCACCAACCTTTCGGTTAACAGCCGAACGCGCTAACCGATTGCGCCACGGAGGCCATGTGTGCTCTGAGAATTTTTACCCAGTTCAAGCAAGCGACAAAATAAGCGTGTAAAAAAAGTAAATTCTAATAAGAATAAAACCGACGTTGTAGCAAAGTGAGATTAGACAGCAGGCGCTCAATAGCCTCCGTGGCGCAATCGGTTAGCGCGTTCGGCTGTTAACCGAAAGGTTGGTGGTTCGAGTCCACCCGGGGGCGGCAATAGATATTTTTGCCACACTATTTTTTTTTTATTCATTTATTTTACTTTTTCTAAATTTGTACTTAACAGAAATATAAGCAATATTTCATAAAACCATTATTATGTATAGAAATATACAAATGCTTATTGCTGCGCAGTAATTGTTACGGCCATTACTCATGCCAAAAACACACCAGCACGTCGCGTGGACATTATGAATTTGTTAAACAAAATGCTTTTATGTAGTCTACATGAATAGAACATTAGCATTATAATTGCTCAAGTCTGAGCCTAATGACAAATGAACAAATAAAATAACAATGGCAAAAGGAAGACATAAGTTTTAACAATAAGACGACATTAGACCAAATTTGTATCTTCAGTTACAAAAAACGCTAAGTAGATGCTTTTTTTTTTCTATCTGCTTCCGCAGAAATATATTTTCGTAATTCTATACAAGTCATACAAAGCTGCATTTGTATTTCAATCTACGCAATCTACGTTTCTGCACCTTTAAGTTTGACTTTCCATTTTTCGGGTTCAACGACAACTGACGCTGCACTTTTACCAAATTGTAACAAAACATCAAATTACAACACACAAACCGCCCATAATCCATATAGCTCAAGCTTTCGAGTCGCTTCAGTCAAGGTTACGGCTTAAGCTTTTTTGGACACTTTACTCTGGTGGCGCGCGTTTTTTGTTGGCATAACGGTTCATTATGTCAAAGTGATTTAATGAACGACCTGGGCGCCCAAACACCAAAAGGAGTGTTGTGGCAACATTTGCTGAAGGTGTTGTTGTTGCTGCTGTGGTTGTTGTTGTTATTATTATTGTGACTGATGTTGCGCTGTGAATGTGTTGGCCGGCAATATTTATATATTTGTGTTAAAAGGCCAGCAAATGAGTTTTTGAAGCTGAACAAACTCAACGAGGGACAAACACCTGAATCTAGTTGAGTCTAGTTGCAGTGCCACTTCCTTCTCTCTCTCTCTCTCTCTCTGTGGCATAATGCAAATATTTGAGCAATAAGCGGTAAAGAGTTGGGTAAATATGCAGTCACAGTTTTACAGTTACTACCAGAGTGAGACGCGGGCTATGTCAAACTTTGCTATTAGCTGCACTAATATAAATTGATTTTCCACAGTTTTACAGCGATCAAAATGAAACAAGCTATTTCTCCATGCACACAGAGTTTCTCTGCCTGTCGCTCTTGATTAAGCTCAACATCATCCTCAGATTGTCTCACACGCCTTTTGCTAATTCCGCTTTCACTGTCACTGACGTGGGCGCTTTCTATGTCAATATTCTTTTATTTTTTATTAATTTTAATATGGTATAAAAATAGACACATAATTATTAGCTCGCCGCGTTATGCAAAAAATGATATGAAATTATAAACAGCTGACAACATCAACGCAGCAGTTCAAAATTCATTAATGAACTTTGAGTTGATGGCGCAAAAGCCCAGCTACAACTTTAGTTTTCATAATCAGCTAACAAATGTCATTAGATGTCGTTTCTTTACCGACTACTGCTAGTGCTGTGACTAAAGCGATTTGTAAAAAGCTTGTGAAATAGAAACCGAAATATTGTGTCGATAGATTTTTCGCCTAGCACACACACACACACGTTCGCCACGAAATACCTTGAGAATTTCCCGCAATGCCTTTGGCTTAGCATGCGTGCCAAGAAAGCTAACAAATTGAGGCAAACTATGCTACATATTTGTTGTATATATACTATATATAAACTCATTTAAATGTCAAGAGCATCAAAAGTGATTGCTGCATAATTAGTGGGTCTTCTCTCATCTGGGTAACTGGGTCAGAGATGAGCGTAGACATTTGGATTTATAGCGTGTGTGTAGATTTTGTGACACATATATAGGAAGGTATTTCTAAAGTGATTCTTAATGCAAAATATCTTATTAACACACACGCATTTATCATAGTTATTGTGTTGTTTTTTTTTTGCGCGCGGCATATTAGAAATTCTTGAAAAAAAACGCTGAGAAAGTTTGCCTGTCCGTAAAAGGTTTGTCGCTTAAGTCTTTTGTTTGGGCGCGCTTTTTCGGCTGTTGTTGTCGCATTTTTCGCTTTTGGTCAGCGCCAAAGCAATTTAACGTTTCATTGTTTAAGGTTGTGCGTGTATGTATACATATATATGTGTGTGTGTATGTATTGTTGTTGTGCTGTTATCGCTTATGCATATTGATTTCTTTCAAAGAATGTTTATACATATATATTTTGCCTGTGTGTGTGTGTGTGTATTTGACTTTTTGCTGTGCCAACTCTTTATTTGTTTCCTTATTGCGCTTATTTTCGTTGTCAGATATATGCATACATATGTTTTTTGGGGTCACTACAGATCAGATTCAGTTGCAAACTTGAACTAATTTCAGTTTCTACGAAGTGTAGAGGAAATTGTCAGGTTACAATCTTGAGTAAATTTAAACCAAAGTTGACACTGAGAACTGAAGTAAGATACTCTGTAGTTATAAAAATAATATTTAAAAATTTATAGAAAATTTAAAAAATTTTTAAGAAACTCTGTAAAGTCGATCATAATTAAAACTTCAACTGATAAATAATATTCCGCTAAATTGGAATATATCAACCACATAAAGATTTATATAGCAAGTTTTAAAAATCTCTAAAAAATGCTGTAAGTTAACGTAGTATACCAACTGCTTACAGGGTATCTTGCAGTCGTTGCTTGCTTAACACCTTGCAGCATAAACCTTTACGTTAAGTTATGCGTGCAAAAATTTTGCTTAAGCAATTATCCCGCATTATTGAAAGCTCCCCCCAGCCGTGCATTGCCTGCATATAGATGCGTGTTTTACACACACAGTTTACAGTTATTTTCGCTACAATGTTTTCAACATCAACGTCATCATCGATCTGTTGTCCGACACGGCTTACATAATCCTTGTCTACCCACCGCAGACTAAACGCCTGATTTTCGCTCATTTTTTCTGTTTTTTTTTTTTTTTTTGCTGTCTGCTTCTTGATCAAATTTATATAAGTAATTTATTTATACAAAAGACGACGCAAATTGATTGCATCGCCACAAGAAAAAAAAAACCACAAAATACTTAATTCAACAAGTTTTCCTTTTGCCAAATCATAAAGTCAACAACTTTCACTTTTATTGCGGCCCACAGAGGGACAAAAAACACACAGACAAAACGGAGGCACAAAGCATAAATACCAAGAAATTACGAAAATTACGCAAAATTAAAATTAATTAATATTTAAATATGCTTTTTTTTTTTTTTTTGCTAATGCCAGAAACACCGACCAGTTTTGGAATTCGCCTTGTGGGTGGATTTAAAAACAAAAAACAGCCAAAAACTCTATTCAAATTTGGGTCAAGTCATTGAAGTAGAACACAAGACGATTGACGCATTGACCTTAGCAGGTGGGCGTGGCGCAAATAATTTAGTATTATTAGTATTATTTGTGTCTGTTCGATTGCCGATTGTCAACCCCAAAGTTGTTGTTGTTTTTAGTTTATTATTTTGTTGTTTTTTTTTTTTTTGGCAACAAACTGGCAACAACCTTTGCGCATTTCTTACGATTGTTGCCACACCAGCGTTCGCCATGAATATTAATTGGTGCGCCTCGAGGCTGATCAAATTAGCATTGAGCACCCCCTTTAAGGTACTACAAAAACTACTATTATTGGTACTGGACACCGGCAGTACGGATTCAGGGGGGGGTTAGCTAGTGCGGGCAGTGGATTCCCTCAGTCGTTGACCGAAAAATTAACCGAATATAAAACTAAAATCGAAAACACTTTCTACTTTTTCTGCGACTTCAACTTAAGGCCCGGAATTTTTGTCTGACGCATGCGCGACCACCGTACGGAACTGGGTCACGCGCACACTCACAGTCCCTCTCACAGTCCCTCACACAGGCACAGCAACTTGCCTGCGCTCTGCAACTGCTTTCAATTTGAATGAAGCTTTTATGTTTTGCTATCTTATTCGATTTTTGATTTGTTTGACTTTGCATTAATTAACAATTTACGAGCCAGTTTTGAAAACGGTTTTATAAGACGGTGTCTTTTATTCATGTGTCTCTCCCTCTACGCTGTGCCCGGCTTTGGGTCAGTGGAACAGTCGGAGTTGAGCTGAAGTTTAAGGAGAGCAAAAGCTACACTGATTAGATCATTAAATACAGTTTAAAATACACTAAAGCGGTTAGCTTTAAGCCCGATAAACACTTCCGCTGATTGTTAGTCGTTAGATAATTGCTGATACGTAGATAAATTTAAGTTGTGGGCAAGGTAAATTGGGTATATTTTATATATTTGGAGTATTTAAAAAGAGTAGTTTAGAGTCCGAAGGGAAGGCTTCTAAAGGCTAACCAATTTAATCCTTCAAATTGTAGGTACTATGTAGGTATATAAAGTCTTAGATGTAGGCAAGGCAATAGGGATTACTTGGTATATTTATGGTCAGATATTTAGGGAGGTGTTTGAAGTGTGAAGTGAAGGTCCTAAGGGTTAGCCAACCAGTAGACAAATCTTAAAAGTGAACAAGGTGAATTGGAAAATTTGGTATAGGAATTTAGAGTATTCAGAGAGTAGTGTAAAATGTGTAGAGAAAGGTTACCCAATTCTAATCCTGTACAATCTTTACAATACTTTAATGTTTTCCTCTCCTTCTTCCACCTTCTCAATTAAAAAAATCTTTTAAAATTCCTTTTTCTTCTTTATTTTTATGTTGACCTATTCTCTATACGTGTTTGATCATTCATAGCTCGGCAGCTCATCAATCACAGTCTCAGCACAGCAGGTAGTGCGCATTCCTCATTAATAGCTTAGATAGCCAGTCGATCCTTCTTCAATTTCCACCCCGTAATTTTCGAGGTTTTTCAGGTAGAAAGCAAAAAAAAAAAAAAAAAGAATCGCCTGAAACTGGTTTCAAAACGAATGAACTCGAGTGGCCATTTGGAAATTCACTTTTACTAGCGAAAACAAATTAACAGAAATGCGACACGCGACTTGAAATGTTTTAATAAGCAAAATCAAAAAAAAAAAAAACGATTAACAAAAAAAAAAACTATTGAGTAAATATCTACGAAATGTTTGCACGAATGATTAGCACGAAAGTTGCTACAAATTAGCCAAGTCCGAGTGGGGGCTAATGACACTTAGCCAAAGTGTTAGAAAAACTGCTGCGAACGGGTGGGGGGACGGGCAGCCAACGGGGCGTATGATGGGTGCAATTCGAAAGGAAAAGTGGCAAGAAGAGAGAGAGAGAGAGAAAAGGAGAGGGGGAGGTGTTCCAGAAAATCGTCATAGATAGCGCACTCTAAAGTGCCGTTAGCTCTCTTTCTTTTCTACATACACGCTCCAGCTTCAAGCCTCGTACATGTGTGTAGACCATGATGCACTTTCTTTTTTCCTACACACCATTTCACGTCGACTTTGACTTTGCTCTCGTGTGCGCTTTTTTCTGAACTTCTTTCTTTCATTTTTTTCTTCGCTGAGTGAGTGAGTTTTTAGCATTTGCTTTTTTTCTATTTCTCTCCCGTTTTTTTTTCTTTTTTTTTATTATTATTGGTCTGTCAATTTAAAAGCCAAGCTAAGTCGGCTGGAAAACGCGTCGCATCGTCATAATTGCTCATTTTCTACGGAAAGTGAAGTTGAGAGTAAAAGTCATGTGATAAGGCCTAATAAAGCATTAGCCAAAGAAAGTGCAAGTAGCCAGAGTTGTCACCCTAATGGAGATTAAGCATGCTTGACATTTATAATATCAATCAAACGCAGTGGAGCATTTATAAAGAGAGATCTTTTGAAATGAACCCAGGCTTGGCAAATTTCTTTTGTTTAATTAACCTAAAAGCGCAACTGTACTTAGTCAATGTTTAGCCAACGCTTTGGGGCCTTTCCATTTTCATTTTCATTTCGATTTCCAAATTCCCAAATTCCCAAATTTTCGGCGGCCTTGAGCATAATTGGTTTTGCTCGTGTGAAACTCAAGCAAAATTGATTAAAACTTGACCCAAGTGGAACCGGTTTCGCCAATTTCACTTGAACTTTCATTAACTTTGCCCGCTTCCTTTGAGGGGGACTCGAATGTTTTCACATTACATAGTCGAAGTCCAAGCGCAAACCGGATCATAATATATACATACGTGTGTGTGTGTGTGTGTGCATAGCTGTACCGATAACTGTTCGAAAGAGGGCGGGGGGCGTGGCGCGTGAAGCTACGCCGTTTTATGTAATCATTTCGGGTCGCAGCATGTTCAAAATGCAAACTTATGAAAATGTGTTTTTTTTTTTTTTTTGAGCTATTGGCCAATGTTTGCTATTGATATTTGGACTTGCTTTTGTTGCAGCAGCTGCCTGCGACTCTTTCCGCTTCATTTTTAATGCCAATTTGTCTCAGGTGTCTCCGTGTTCGTCTCTCTCTCTCTCTCTCTCTTGCTCTGCTCAGGTGTTGCTCTGTGGCAATTTGTTACTCTGCTGCTCCAATTTGATTGCATTCATTAAAACTGTCCAAACTGTTTTGAGTGTCAGCCACGCCCCCAGCCCCTCGCCCGCCGCCCTCTTGACTGAGTGAAACTCTGCAAAATGCGAACTCGTTTCCAGTTGTCATTCATTTGCAATCACAAATTGCAGTTTAATTATTCACTCGGCTAAGGTGCCAAGTTGCCTGCAATTCGCCTCAAATTCGCCTTTAATTCGCGCAAATTTTCATATGATTTCATATGAGATACCTCCTTATATGTAGTACCCCTAATCTTAGTGTAGTGAAGAGCCCCCCAAAAACTGAATTCCGCAATCAACAAATTATGTGTAATTGTACAAATTATCAGTTAAATTGCCCATAGTCATATTGTGAAAGACTCTATAGAAATCGCGCTCTGGGGGCGCTACGAGTTCTACAATTCTATTATTATGAAATATTTGTGCAATGCGAAATTATAGCGACTCGTTAGAAAACTTGCTAGCAGAATTTCAATTAAATGTGCCTAATTTTTTTTAAACTATTCTGCAATTTAATAAGCGGAAAGATTTTGTGTTTAAAGCTCAAATTAATTTTTGAAAAACTTGAAAATATAATTGAAAATTTTTTAAATTTTCTTAGACATTTTTTTGAAATTTTTGAAATTATTTACATTTTTTTGAATAGAAATCACATCCGTTTTACCGCTCTACGCATTTTATTGTATTTCTTTTGAGTTGCTGGACCGAATTCCGACACGCAATACTTGAATTTCAACCCCCCGAAAATGGGGGAGGTGTGCAACCCTCGTTTCGAAATTATTACGCATTTGCAAACCGTAAATAGTGTGACAAAGTTTTAGCAAATTAACTTGAGCAATTTACCTTGTCGTTGTTGTTGGATTCGTTCGTTTGGTATCCAAATTGAAATGATATCGAGATTTTCTAAAAAATAAAACTATTTGTTCGCAAGCCTTTCACTCTCTCTAGGTGTGTGTGTGTGTGTGTGTGTGTGATATATTCTCAATTGCACTTATTGCTTCTCTCCTCTCGTTTTTAAGCAAAACTAACTTTTATAAACTAGTTAAATATTTATTGGATTATTACACCAAACACACGCGTTGCTGCCTTGTCCGGCATTTCGTTTTGCACTGGGTTAACGGTTAACTGAGAAAAATACGAACTCGAATTCGAAATCGAAATTTCTACTGTGCCGAAATTGCGCGACGTTGCGAACTTGTGCGACCGTTGGCTTTGAGACCGTCTCGCGGACTGAACCGAAACGATGTTTGGCGCGTCTCAGCCGAGGTTCAATCTCAGGCTGCAGCAGCGGCAGAGGCAGCGGCAGAGGCAGCGCTGCTCTCTTTTGCTCTCTGCAACACTCAGCGCGCTCTTTGCTGTGGCTCACCTGTTGTGCGTGTGCTGCTCTCTCTCTCTCTCAGTCGGTCGCTCGTTCGCTCTCCCGATCGCACTCTCTTGCGCGATGCACTCTCAGCGGCTTCGATTTCATGTATTGCACTTGCACCGGTTTGCGCCGGTTTCAAGATTTTTGGGAAATATCATTTTCCTATACCTGTTTTTCCCCCTCACAGGTGTTAGCCGCGTAGAGTGGTCTCTGTGTCAGTGTCGTTGTTGCTATTCCTCTTCCTCTTCTTCTTCTTTGTCTACTTCTTCTGTTTCTGCAGCTTGTTGTTGTCATGCCATACTCGCTGAGGCCTCAAGTCTGAAGGTCGCATTTTCGCTCATTAATCGCCACTTTCTTCACGGCTATAGCCGCGCCTGCGCTCTTGTGTGTGTTTGTGTGTGTGTGTGTATTGATATGCGTGAAGTTTCTGCTGAATTTGCGCCATAAAAGATTATAGCACTGAGTTCAATAGAAGTATCCTTCGTCTATTACCTGTAGGCGTATTTTACTCAACCCTTTTGCCTTATAAAATCTGTTCATAGTGTAAACTTTATCAGAGTCGGTAGCAGAAACAGGAGCGGTTCAGATCAAGCGAGGTCTTGGGCCGCCTTATCTCTATAAGAGATGAAGTTAGAATAACCAGCACAGACTCCTGAAAATATTACTGCAAGTCTAGCTATCTTATACCAAATAGTTTAGCCAATATAATAATATGATATATTTCCAAATTATAGCAGGTGCTATAAAAAACCATAAAAAAGCCTTAAGAATAATATAAATGAAAATTTAAAAAAAAATGTATAAATTTATCTGCACCACATCATTCTATTCCACTTTATAGCACGTGCTATAAAGAACCATAAAAAAGCCCTTAAAACTAATCTAAATGCCAGACTTGCTAGACCAAAAAGCGCAGTCTTTTATTATAGCTAATTTTCAGACAATTAAGCTAATTTTCTCAACAGTTGTCAAGCCAAAAATTCCACGCCAAAAATAGCCCATGGTACTTAAATTTCGAATTTCAGGAACTGACAAAAGTTCTAGAAAAACGAAAATTCTTAACTAAACTGTGTGAGAAAAGTGCTCGAGTATTTTGTACATCGCATCTATTAGCATAGCGAATGGCGAGTAAAAGATAGTACAGACCTACACACACACACACACACACACATGCAGGGCACAGTGAAATGCTTTAGCGGAAATTTTAATAAAAATTATATACAATTTATTTCAAACAGAGAAAACACTCACACACACACACACGAGCATTTTGCGAGCGAGCATGGAAAGTATTGCATGTATTGTATGTGTGTGTGTGTGTGTGTGTGTGTTTGTGTGGACTATATAGACGACGATCCGCTGGGCGAGAGACTGATAGCGTATTCGGAATGTCAGTCGAGCACGTTCAACTCGGCCGAGGATTGACGGCCCAACCAATTGAGTAGGTGTAAGTGTAGGTGTAAATGCAATTGTATCTGTATCTGAACCTATATCTGAAGCTGTGTATATGTGTGTGTGAGTACTACGTACTGCGAGTCGTTTAGTTGAATTCAATTCTGTGCAATCAGCAAGATTTAACGGCGTTCTGTTCTATATATATATTTATATATAGTATACAACAAAAAAATATATAGTATACACATGAGCATGATCGCAGCATTAACGAGGCGTTGATTGGATTTTGAATGAGCCTGCAATTGTCATACATTTGCAGCATAAACGCCACGCTACACTGCAAAGAAAATACCAGTAACTAAAGCTACAGTCGAGCGCGCCCGACACTAAGATACCCTTCGCAAAATTTTGTAATATCGTTGCAAACATGTTGCAACAAATTCTGCACATATTCTTTTGCCAACTATGGAACGTATTCATATAAGATCAATAAATGGCGCCACTACGTAGATGTCATAGCTGGCAGCTATGCTTGCTCGCTTTAACACACTTATAGATACATAGAAGCAAATAGACAGACTAAGGGTTAAGGGATTCATATACATTGTGGGTTCGCCACGCTTTCTCATGTCTATTAAATGCATTTGCACTAAACTATTATACCCTCTTTTTTAATGGTCGAAGGGTATCAACACCAAAAGCTAAATAGATTGGATAATAAGTAAGTACAATAATTATTCGAATAATTCCCAACACTTAAAAGAGAAAAATTGTTAAAAAATAAAATGAATAATATTTATCTCAAGCTCTGTATTTTCTTTGATGAACTGAGTGATTACAAACTTATTTTCAGTGTAATGCTGGACTTTAATTTAATAAGTGTTCATTAAAAGAGTGTCGGCGAATTGTTGTGGGTGTGTGGGTGTGTATATATGGCACCGCAAAAAAAGGCATTAAAAGTTGGAATTTTGGGAATTTCCTTGAAACGCCTTACTGCTTCTACAATGGTTCAAGTTCAAAAACCACGTGGCATAGACTACACTTTAAACATCATTTCACCTCTGTATAGTACATTCTTTATAATTGGGAAATGTTAGGAAATTACCAAAGAAACTCTATGCTGTGTAATGAAATCATCTGAATGACTGTGAATGCAAATATTGCTAAAAATAATTTGTTACTGATTTTCAACACAATTGTTGAACAATTCTTTGGCTTTTTACAACCGCAATGCGTGCGGCAAGTCGCACAAGCTTTCTTAATGCCCCTCGTTGGCACCTTTGGATTCTTTACTGCTATTACTTTACAGCCCAATGACTTGGAAACTACACAAACGAAATCATCTAAAATACCTGGATGAATGCAAAGAGAGAGATAAATAAGTATTATTACTTAAATATTATCAATATTTACCAACAACATTTTGATTGGGAAATGAGCATTTTCGCAAACGTGCGTCTTGTTTCTCACCACTTGTTAAATTATGAAATTTATTGAGGTCCGACTTATTATGCGGTATTAGTTCGTCCCTATTCACAGTGCATTGGGGATCCATCCATCTAAAACAGTCGGGACAGAAATTGATTTTCTCATCCTTTTGTTCTGTACAATCAAAATAAATCTATCATTATGGTGAATTTTTATAGTATTTTTCCGTTTTTTACTCACCACCAAAACAATTTCTTACAATACAAGTTAAAAGTAATATTTGAGCAAGAACTAGAAATTTTGACATTTCGATAAATTGTTTCGGAATTTTCGGAAGCTAAACTATGACACTCAGAGCTTAGCTAAGATGATAAATCAATCAAATAAAATACCGTTATTACCTGAAAATTCTGCTTATCTTTTTAACCTTTAGCACTTAAAGATAATTTTCCATAATTATTATGAATCCAAAGCAAACCAAAAATATAAACTATATCAATTTCATTACACTTCTCTCTAGATTCTATTGACAAATTTCTCATGGAAATAATACGTGAAAAATCAAGCAAATTTTAAATAATACAGTGAAAATCTTAAGACATGTAGCTGTTGCCTTGCGTGGTACGGGACATCCGCAATATTTTGCACAGATCTTACAAGTCATATAGACCATATGTTTTCTGTTCACCGCAATTTTTCTGGCAACTGCATGACATCCCTGCCCCGGTGACCAGAAGCAAATAAAGGTTTCCAAGTCTTCTAAAGTTGGGGTAAAAAAAAAAGAACCAAAATATTTATCCATAATAGATAATAATAATATTATATATATAATAGATATAACTTGAATACCCTTTATAAAAGTGCCCGAAATCATGCAGTCCCAGGAATCATCACCAAATTCGGAACGTGCACTCATATTTCCATACTCTTCGGATGTAAATAGAAGTTTTTTTTGATCATTTTCAGAGTACTTGAATATCATGTAACCTGTGGTATTTACCGTACAATTGTTATTCCAATAAGTGCAATTCACGCATTCGTTCTCGCCTGGCTCTTCTGTTGTAGTTGTTGTTGTTGTGGTTATCTTTGGCGCTTTATAAAATACTATATCGGTAAGTTATCTTCATGTATAAACATATATACTTACATTTTATCGAATGACATAAAAAGAAGACAGTATTTAATATTAAAATAGTGTGTAATCCAAACATTTCGGTATGAATTAAGTTGCTGACCCAGCATTTTGAGACTTAGCTGCTCTTCTGTTCTTGAATACCTTAGAGATATGTAGACACCGATGAGAAAGTCTGACAACTTCGACATGAACTACTTAGGTCTGGAAGTGGAGCTAGATTTAGCTTGCTTCTACATTTATCGTTGGAATTTAAAGACTAC
The DNA here is from genome assembly GCA_018904095.1 of Zaprionus ghesquierei. Lineage (NCBI taxonomy): Eukaryota > Metazoa > Arthropoda > Insecta > Diptera > Drosophilidae > Zaprionus > Zaprionus ghesquierei. The sequence goes on from JAEIGP010000662.1 coordinate 163,091, forward strand.
CATATAAGGTTAGATTTCCATAGAGGGTTTCCCGAAAAACCAACAGATTTTTAGCCTTTTCAAGGCCCCTTTTGAGCTTTCAAAGTCTAAGATGAATACAACAACTATGCGTTCAGGGTTAGAAAGTGGGAAACCCGTGCGCGGTACAAAGCTCAATACAACTGAATACACCTGATAGGGCGAAAGGGACAGAGCGAGAAAAGAGAGCGACAGATAAGTGAGCGCACTCATAAACTTAGCCTTCATATTCGGGAGGGCTTCCAGGTCGCTGGTCTTATCTCTTCAGCTGGACCACCCAAAGCGAACGAAACGTGCCAAACATAGCGTTGAGATAACCAGTTCAATCGGGGCCCTGAGGGCAAAGCGATAAGAGATTACAGGGCTTACTTCTTCTACATAGATAGATAGCTACTGTCTTTGGACATCTTCGAGAGGTTTGCATTGGCATCCGCGATGGTTAATCAATTAGTAAGTAACCGACTGTAAATTAGCAAACGCTGACAGACAGCGAAACGCTGCTTATCGCGCTTATCGGCTCAGGGCCTATGTCAAGGGCTATCGGGTATGCCCTGAGCCGGGCCGGCTCATTAGACTCAGCATCGCCAGCATCGCTGTACGGCTGCATCAGTACCGGGTCCACAGTGAACGCACTCGCATCTCAGACGTCCAGCAACGGTTCAGTTGAGCGGACGCTCCCCAAGTATTATTAAAAATTAAAAAAGATAGAACGAAAAGAAGACAATGTTCCCGCTGCCAAATCCCACGGTCATCATTGTCTGCCGCTGCTGCCTGGTGGAACAGCCCCCGGTCTGTCAAAGCATCGGCGATAATAAACAGTTGAGTGTCGAACTGCTCGCCCTGGCACCCAGTCTACAAATCGTGCCCAGCGATGTCATCTGCAATCTTTGTCAGCAGCGACTGCACGATGCTCTCGATTTCCGACAACGCTGCGAGGAGGCGGAACGCATTTTGCGTGCCCGGCACGAGCAGGCGCTGGACGATGTCCTTGAGTGTCTCGAGCGGGAGGTGGGCAGCCTGGAGCAGGCCAAAGCCACAGCCGTCATTGAGCCCGTTGACTTTGGTAAGTACTTGAGTGAGCAATTAGCTGGAAAAGTGGTTAACCAGGAAACTAAGTAACAAAAAAAAAAAAAAAAAAAAAAAAAAAAAAAAAAAAAGTAAAAAAAAATTATGTATTAAACTAAATAATAAAAAAAGGTTCGTGAACCGATGCCAACAACACGCGGTGTTCCCAAGCGGTCCCCCATCTAAGTACTAACCGCGCCCGACGTTGCTTAATTTCGGTGATCGGACGAGAACCGATGTATTCAACGTGGTATGGTCGTTGGCGAAGGCCGTGTGTCTAAACGCGGAATAAGTGCTCCACATTTGTGTGAATTTCGAGATAAAAGACAGTGTATTTGCATTTTAAGATTAGCACTCGCATTGATAATGCATATTTGTTAATCAAAATTAAATAATTTGTGTTTCCCCTATTTACAATTTTCGAGTCTTATCTTGGAAAGTGAGAAAGAAAGATTAAGAAAATATATAAAATAACTTGTGGTACATATTGTATATTGAACAAGCAACGAAAGCTATCTTCGAACTTTCCTGACAGGAAGAAACTCTTCTCCTCACTTTTAAAACCCAGAACTTTTTAAAATATTAGATTTATTTCGTTCTATAGGCCTTTATGATCATTTTTCCATCTACCTGTTTAACCGATTTATAATAATCAATTTACAATAATCTAATTTCGAATCCTTTTCTTGCGCACCACAGGTACACTGGATCTCTCGGACACCTTTACAGACAGCAATTACCTCGAATTAGATGCTCCTCCTCCGCCTGCTAGCTGGGATAGTGGCATACTAAATACACCCGTACATCTGCCCGCCACGCTGGAGCAGGAAGAGCTTCAATCCGATAGCTGGGAACAGAAAATACCGGAAGAACCAACAAAGCGTAAGCGAGGCAGAACAACAAGACACAAGGATCCAAAAACAGGTCCGCCCCCACGTCCACGTACGCCGAAATCCCTTTGCCCCTGCACGGAGTGCGAAAAGAAATTCACTCGAAATTTTCAACTTAAGCTGCATATGATTTCGGTGCATGGCCTGGGCGATGGACTGCGTTATCAGTGCGAGATGTGCTCGAAGAGTTTTGCATCGCGTCATAGTCTGCGCTATCATCTGACATCGGTGCACTCCACAGAGCGTCCCTTCGCCTGCGAATGCTGCGATCGACGTTTCGTGCTGCGCACCCAGCTGATCTCACACGCCCGCATGCATACGGGCGAAACGAAGCCGCGCATCTTCAACTGCAACGTGTGCTCCAAGACGTGGCCAACCAAGTCGGATTTGCGTACACACATGCGCTCCCACAATCCGGACATGTCGAAGCGACCCTTCAAGTGTGACAAGTGCGACAAGGCGTTCTTCACGCGCGGCCATCTTAACTCACACCATTTGGTGCACACGGGCGAGAAACCCTTCGCATGCGCACACTGTGACAAATCCTATCAGAGTGTGGGCAATCTAAATAATCACATGATGCGACAACATGCAAGCATTCTCGAGGAACAGTTGGAGCTAAAGTATACACGCTGCACGGACATTGAGAGCTAAAGATTGAATACAGTTGGGAAAATTAAATCTTGCTGCAAATCTCAAATAGAAAATTAATTATAAATCCACAGATAAAACCTATGTAGACCAGCTAAGAAGTATTAGGCGGATCAATCATTCCAAACGGGAAAAACTCTTGCAATTTTAAGTTTTATAAAGGTATCTAACAAAATGTAACTAACTAACTGATAAGAAGAATTTGTTATTATAATATTTAATTTATTTCTAAGTTTCCTAAATATATAATTCAATTAAATAAACTACTATTTCCTTTTGCAAATCTCAAACACAATGTTTGCCTATACTATATACTTTCTATGGAAACACATGCCAATTTCTTATGAAACCGAGCTTATCACTATACACATACATATAGATTTATATATAATATAAATTAATTATGAAAAGTATAGAGGCTTCAAGTTCAAGTAAAAAGCGCAAGTAAAATGCTTCCAGCACATTCGGTAATACTTTCTCTTTACACTTCTAGCTTGAAGATGCCTAGACTACTATATTGAGTATATAATCTACTAGAAATTTTCTATATACCGGATTCTAGACACATGCTTAGTGAAATGTATAGGTCAATAATAGTGGAATTATTTATGGAACTGAAATTTATTGTGTTGATAGAATATTATGTATGTCTATAAAGTACTAGACTTCTAACTTTTTGAGATGACTTTTTACAGCGTACAAAGTCTATAATAGACCAAGAACGACTTATCAGTTTGGAAAATACCATAATAATAAAAAATTGTCAATGATTTTGTTGTTCACATCGTTTTTATAGAGCATTACTAAGTACGCCTGGGCCAGGGCAAGCTCTCTTTTGTTTCTACACACATACATACATACACACATGTTCACACAACTTAGTTCATACATACACACACGTATGTACATGCATCATTTCAGGGAAGACACTATCAACGCCTTTAATCAAAACAAGTGCCCGTCTGTCTGTGACCGTAAACAACTTAATGCGAGCTCAGCGAGAAGAAGAACATTTTTTGATTGTGTTTGCGCGGCAAATGCTTCAATTACACAAAATGTGACCACAACAACGAGATATGTCATAATTATGGACTTGATTTGACTTGCCTGGAACTTGCCTTCGTCTTGACTCGAGCCACAAAAAGTGTTAATCCAATTAAATTTGATTTAACACCGGGAAGTGACCGACGCAGCCTGGCCTAGGTCAGCGTTGCATGCGAAGATACGCTGTGATCTGAGACAGTGGGAAGGGTTTAGAGAGCGTAATAGAAACTAAGCGGAGACTGAATAAGAGATAACGCGCTATCAATAGATAGAGTGAGAGCAAGAGGAAGAGTGTCGTCTCGTATGCCGGCAGCGCAGCTACTCTAACTGAGTCACACCCGTTGATAACCTTCAGCACCTTCAAGTAAAATAATGCACGTTGGCCCTTTCTTTGTAGTAAATATGAATGCTGTGCGTATATTCCACAGTATATTCCCAATATGTATAACTTACGCGTGTTACTCACAGTATCCCTCAACTCAGGCCAATTAGTCACTAGCCGCAAGACGTGATGCCACACAGGCAATGACCCAGCCCCTTTCTTTGTGTCTGCCAACGTTTCACCTCAGATGCACGTATACAAACAGTTGATATGAAATTTTCAGGGATTGCCAATAATAAAAGAATAATATTTGTTTAGTAAGAACTTTATACAAACAACAACAAACAGCAGTTATTTTAAAGAATAATAAAACAATACGCTCGATTTGTCATTTAAACGAATCAAACCAAAATTCGTCAAGACAAAATAACGTTTCAACCACCAAGCTATCGCCAACGACCATACCACGTTGAATACATCGGTTCTCGTCCGATCACCGAAATTAAGCAACGTCGGGCGCGGTTAGTACTTAGATGGGGGACCGCTTGGGAACACCGCGTGTTGTTGGCATCGTTTCAATAACTTTTTTTTTATAAACAATTTTTTTTTATATTTTTAAATGTTTTTTTTTTTTTTTTAATTTCCAACTTTGTTCAATAACATAGCTGCTTTTGTCAATTTTATTTACAACAGTTAACAACAACAAGGGGCAACTTATGAGTTAAGCTTTTCCAGCTGTCTGTCAGGCCGCTGCGGCTGCTGGTTGAAAAGCAAACGGCTCAGCTGTGACTGCTGCTGTGTGAAGTAGTTTTGCGCCAACTGATCCTGCCCAGCCTCGGGCGTGACCGATTGCCGCACTAACTCCCTCAGGCTGGCCGAGATTTTTGCAGTGCGGAAACGCGCCTCCTTGAGCCGTTGACGACAGTCGACAAAACGTTGCGTGTGTTGTCGCTTGCGTTGTATATCCTGCTGCAATTGCTCTCGCCTAACACGCTCCTCCTGCTGCCGCTCACGCCAGTGTTCCTCATGCTGCAGTTGCTCCAACTGGTTGTCGTGTTGCAGCCGCTTCAGATAGCTCTCGAGCAGTTGACCGCGCAGCTCGTCGGCGCGACGCAAACGTTGTGTGAGCCGCATGCAAGTGTCCCGCTTGCGTATTATGTCATCCAACTGTTGCTCCTCCTGCTGCAAATTGACTGCTTCGCTGCGACGTGATTCCTCATAGCGACGCTGACAGAGCGTCAGATCACGCTCCAAGCGCATAGCCTGCAAACGCTGCTTGGCCGCCTCATCTTTGGCATCGAGTGCACCGCGCAGGCGATGCAACTCCGCCAAATCTCGTTCGGCCAAAGCCTGCAGACGCGCCTTGGTTAGCATATAGTCCTGGAACTGCTTGTCGTGCACCGCACGCTTGTATTCCTCCAGCTGTTCGCATTTCAACAGCTCCCGCTCCAAGCGTTCGTTCTCCCAGTATTTGCGGGCCAGCCAAGCGTGTTCCTTGTCCACTGCCTGTTGACTGCGCTTCACGGCCATGCGATTGAGTATCTTCTGGTCGTGGCTGGGCACTTGGGCGTAGGCGGCACGCACCGTTGGAGCCAGACACAAGTTGGCCATGGAGGCGCACAGGGATTTTCCTGATAACTTTTTGTTGCTCGCCTCCGATTGACCCAGCGGCACTAGCGCCATGTTCTCCTGCGATTTGGACCTGCCGCGTCCGTTAATGGCCAACGTGGAGGCATCGTTTGAATTTAATTTGCCAAAGACCATCTAAAAAAAATTAAAAAATACAATTATTAAAAAAAAATAATAATTACAATTAAATAGTTAAGACTTGGCCCGCCCAGCATTCGATACATTAGCAATTGCTAACTTTCATATTTATAAATAGAAATGGATAGCATGTGGTAGCGCTTCAAGCTATCGGCTTTCGCCAACGACCATACCACGTTGAATACATCGGTTCTCGTCCGATCACCGAAATTAAGCAACGTCGGGCGCGGTTAGTACTTAGATGGGGGACCGCTTGGGAACACCGCGTGTTGTTGGCATCGGTTCACTAACTTTTTTTTTGTTTTAAATAATTTCTTTTTATATATTTTATTTTTTTTTTAATTTATTTAATCTTACCTGCAGCATCTGGCAATCCCGCTGCGCGCCTGCAGGTCTTCCACGCTGTTTCTTTAAGCTTTCTGTTTTTGGCTGTGGCTGCTCTGATGACTCTGGTTGCTTCTCTTGCCTCGACTGACTGCGCTGACTGCCTGCAGATTTGGAGCGTCGACTTCTGCTGCCGGCGGTGGAGACACGCGATTGACAGCACTCGGCAGAGCCTCGTCGACTTTGGCTTGGTGTTGGTGTTGTTGTTGTTGTTTTAGTTGCTGCCGCTTTGGCCACTGTGGGCGATCTGGAAGCACTACGGTGTCTACTACGTTGCCTGCGGCTGCTGCTTGTGCTGTGAGGTCGTCTTTGCTGTGCGCTCTCACTGCGCTTCAATTGTTCGAGTATGTGAATTTCCTTCTCCAGCTGCTGCAACTCATCACCGGCTGCACTGCGTCCACTCGCGTTGCTGCTGCTGTGCGAACTGTAGCAATCGCAATGGCAAATGTCACAGCAGCTATCCACCAGCTCCAGTTGCTCGAGCAGCTCCCGATGCTCCGCCGCTGCCTGTGCGCGACTCTTGGCGCCGCGTCGCTTTCGCTTGGGCGTCATATTGCTGCATGCCTCACACGTTCTCAGCTGGATGCGGGTCAAACTTGCTGCAACTGGCACAGATTTCTAATCATACTCCGAGCAACTTTTTGAAGAATTTATTTATTTCCTTTGGCACTCGTAAACCCAAATTCCTGCGCACCTGCAACAGCATTTCCCAATTTCCTAGTTTCCTTTTTCTTTTCCATTTTTGTTTACTTTTTTATTGATTCTTCGACGCGTCGTTGCCTGGGGCAACCACCGTATATTGTTGGGTTTATTTTTGTTTTGACTTTGGCTTCGCGTCGTGGAACTTATTGGAGGTTTCCTATTTTAGGCATATCTATGCACACATTAACGGCGCAAATTGGTGGCAATTAAGCAGCGCGGAAAGTGAAATGCCAAATTCGCTGCGAAGGACACTTTGCGGAAGTTGCAAGCAGACACGATGCGGAGGCAGACAAACTTCGGACAGACATTGAATTAGTTTGTAGAAGGCTTTGTTCAAACTAGTAATGGGTATAGTTTAAAGCCCTAGACTGTTTGGAATAAGTTACCCATTAACAAAATAATATACAACAAATATTTATAAACTTATTACTAAACGTATTCATACATTTTTCTTCACAATACCATAGAATGAATTCACATTGAAATACATGTTTTTAGGGGTTGAAAGTATGAAATGTGCGCTGAATTTCTCCCTTAAGTTCACGTTTCAAACACGCGACACTCGCCAACGACCATACCACGTTGAATACATCGGTTCTCGTCCGATCACCGAAATTAAGCAACGTCGGGCGCGGTTAGTACTTAGATGGGGGACCGCTTGGGAACACCGCGTGTTGTTGGCATCGGTTCACAAACTCTTTTTTTATTTTTAATATTTAATAACTATTATTATTATTTTTTTTATTAAATTCCATTTTTTTTAAATTCAATAACTATTTTAAATGAATCCCCAACCATCTTCATGCATCCACAAAACATTTCACATTTAGATTAGTATTTTATTTGAATTAAATAATTAGTTTGGTATACGGTTGTATATGTTTACGTATTTGTATATATATGTATGTGTATACAGTGATAACAATATGCAATAAATAACATACGAAAACACTTAAATTCCATTTAATTTACCATTAATTCCAAATTAACAAAAATAAAACAATATAAATTCTGGAGCTATACTGCGTATTGGTTTTTACACATATGTATGTATAATAAGTATATATCTTATACTAATGGTTATGTATCGAACATTTTGAATAGGGCTAGCTAATAATTTACACACTCAATTAACACCATAAACGCTTCTCCTAATACTGAGAATAACAACAGAAATAGAAGAATTTTAAATTAACAGAAGATTTTCATTTTAGTATTTCTAGTAAGTAATATTGCTCAGTTTTTTGGGGTATTTTTGAGGTCGCTTGAGGTATGCTACAGTAACAGAAGAAAATAAAACACAAATGCAAAATTTCCTATTCGAAAACTAATGGTATCGAGGTAAACGGAAGCACAGGACACGATGGCTCCAGCTGCAGCGAGGTAGCAAAACAATCAGCCGAGGCATTGAAATCTCCCAAAGTTTGCATGATTTGACCAAGGGAAAACCTATTAATAATACAACAATTAATTAGAAATAGTTTGGAGCAAATAATGCTTATATGCTTGCCATATTTTGGGACAATTGGGATCCAATTTAGCTGCATCTTTGAGCATTTTCTCAGCCAAACGCGGCTCGCCGAGCATCAGATGCGTCTCGCCTAGCGCACGTAGTGCTTCCGTATGATTCGGATTGGCGGCAACGGCATTGAGGAAACATTGCTTGGCATCCAGCCACTGCTCCAGATACACATGCACCTGGCCACGCTGCAAAGAAGTTAGAAATTCAATTGGGAAACCCTTGGCATACTCTTTATAGCACTTGCCATAAACATTATCTGATGCGAGAGCGGATAAATTTGCGTAGCTTCGTGTATGCAATTGAGCGCCTCATTGGGCTGATCAATGCGCAAATAGACATCGGCCAGAAGGAGCCAGATCTGTGGCAAAGAAAGCAAAGATTAGTAGAGTTTATAGTATATATATCTCTATATAGCTTACCTCAATTTGCAGCATCCAGGGTCGCCGTGGTCCCGGGCGCTGTGTGAAGGAGCTCAGCGAACTAGCCGCTTCGCTCAGCGCCTGCTCCACACGGGAGACTGCAGCCAGCGAGGCAGCATAGACGGAATCTTGAAGATGCAATAAACAGAATGTTAATATCAAACGAAACAATAAAATTGGGCAAAAAAACAGTAGAGAAAGAAAGTGAGGGAACAGTAGAAGAAGAGAGTGTTTTCAATAGAGATAGAAAGAGTTGAGAGTACATAAAACATTAAGTAGCAACATGCAACAAGATGCAACAGGTTTAGGGATTTAGAGCAGGCAAAAAGGCATGCAAAACAGAGCAGCGAAAGAATTAGAAGACAGCGATAGAGAGTAGAAGTTATTGAAAGATAGTAAGACAGATGAAAGCGTAGAGGCAAGTTGAAAATAAAGCATTTTATACACTTGCAAAGGATTAGATAAGATTTTGGTTGTAACTGGGAATACAACCAGGACTGCCAACCTTTTTGTACAATAAAAAACTGGCTAAGAATTTCAAAAACAAAACCTTAAAAAATTAAGTTATTTATTATGTTTACTGTCCGATTGTAAGCAAGTTTTCAGATATCGTTGGGAAGCTGATTATTGATTTTATTCTAGACACTCAAAAATTAATGTTGTAGCTTCAAAGAATGTTAAGCCAGAAGGGGGCGTGGCCCAATTTTAAAGAAGTTTCAAGACACTGCAGGTTATATGAGTCTTACTACAAAATTTGATGAACCTAGCTCTTATAGTCTCTAAGAACTAGGCGCTCATACAGACAGACAGTCGGAAAGACGGAGCTATATTGACTAGGCTGTGGATACTAATTTAGAACATATACTTGGGGTTTTTGGGGTCGTTTCTGCCTGTAACACACACACTCCGACACACATTTTAAAAGAATAGAATACAATATAGACCTATCTATATAGATAATCGTATAAAAGACTCTTGTAAGTGTATAATCGACTTCGGTGTGCCGAAGTGAAGCAAGTTAACAAATTTCTTGAGATTTACAGTTAAGACTTACAATTATTGTTTGTATGGTTTATGAATTGTTATTTTTGTTTGATTTTTTTTTAGACAGACACATTCCGCAGAAGTTTTGGGTAGTTACATAGATGTATATAGTAGATGTGTGTATGTTGTTGTGTGAGAGAGTGTGTTTGTGTGTGTGTGTGTTGTATGTATATTTATACAGAACATATATAGGCATTATTATTAGATTTCTGATGTGTTTTTATCTTGGAAAATCGAGAAGCAATCGAGTAGCAGCAGCAGCATCAATGTTGCTGGAGGCCAAAACTTACTTGAATCCTTATCGGACATTTGTGATGAATGCACCAAATGGACGCCACTCTTGGTATCCGAATGTTTCTCTTCCTCACCGGCCAGTTGCGCCTCATAGATATCACGCCACACGGCCAGCATATGCTGCACAGTCGATAGAGCCGTCTCTGCATCCTCCAAATGCAGCTGCAGATGCGCCTTGACATGCAGCAATTGCAAATTATCTGGGAATTCATGCAGTGCATCCTCAATCACACCCAGTGCCTCACGTGGACGCTTCGAGGCAGTCAGCAGCAATGCAAAGAGATGCAAACAGGGTGCATGTTCCATGCGCAGCGCCAGAGCAAAGCGTATGTGACTCAGTGCATCCCCCAGTTGATTAAGTAGTGCATATTGCAGCGAAAGATAATACTCTGCCAGATGATCGTTGCCATCCTGCTGCACAGCACGCTCCAGACTCTCCAGCGCCAGCTTGTTGTACGCATCACGCTCGCTCTTCAAAGTGGCCTGTATGGCCAGCTGCTGATGCCCAATGCCCACAAAGAGTTGACTGCGCGAGGGACGCAGACCTGAAGGGGGGAGAGCAAAGCAAGATTAACCAATCCTGTCAACTTGCTGCCTACAATCCAAACTCACCCTTGACCTCCCGCTTGAGCGCCTGCTGCGCGTAATCCAATCCCTGCTTCACTGTCTCCAGACTCTCGTAGCACAAACGCGATGCAAGCAGGCAGGGCAGCGGATCACTTGGCGTTAGCTTCATGGATTCCTGCAGCACACGCAACGCATGTGAATGCTTCTCGGCGGCCATTAAACTGAGGCTATACTGTCGCCATACATGCTGCTCCCCGAAGCTAAACTTGAGCGCCTTCTCGAAAGACTCATTGAGCAACTGCACCAGACCCCAGCGTACGGTGGCCAGTGCGAGCAGATCATAAACAGCCGTCACATTGCCCATAGCATGTTGCCGTGCCTGCTTGAACTCCGGACTCTGTGAGAGCACAGTATCGCGCACCGCAAGCGCCTCGGCGATGAGCAGCAGCAAGATGACCTCCTCCTGTTGATTACGTGGCGTAAACTGTTGACGTGCCGCGTATTTACGTGGCTTCCACAAACGCTTGGTAGCACCACCGCCACGCAGCGTACTTCCACCGGATTTACTGGTAAATGGAGGCGCATAGATTGTGCCCGATACGCCACGAAGCAGCACCTCGGCCAGCTGGCGGGAGAGTGTGAGGCGCAACGATTGCGTTGCCCTTGTCTCAATGGCATTCAACATGATGCGATAACGTTCCACAGCCTCACGCAGTTTGCCCGCCTTAATGAGCACAATGGGCGCACGCTGCAGTGCCGTCTCCAGTATGGCACCCATGCGTCGATTGGCCTCCGGCGATACGCTGCTGCTCGGTATGGTGCTGCTGATGGCGAAGCTACTCGGCGATGGTTGCACACCGCCGCCGCTGCTGCCACCACTGGCATTGACATTTAAGGTGGAGCCCGCTGTGGAGTTGTTCGAGGAGTTGCTGCTGCCACTGACAATATCATATTCCTGCAGATACAGCAGGCCCAGATCGGAGGCTCGCTCGAAGCAGAGAATCTGTAAGAATGGCATGCATTAGCAATCACAACTGAGGGCAAACGCGCCCACAAACCATTTCCGTATCCTTTTCAGCCTTCTTAAACTTGGACGTGGGCTTGGTGGCCTGTTGCTCCAGGCAGAGACCCTTGATAGCATAGGATTCTGCCAGAATCTTTAGGCTGCGACTGCAGAGGAAGAAACATTAGCATGGAACGATATACATATGTATAAATGTGCTATTGCCGCCCAACTTACAGCGTCAGCTCCTTCTCCGCCAGCGTGTTCAGCTCGGCCTTGATAAAGTTCTCCAGACTTTGCTCGTACTCGCCGCAGGCATAGCAAAGCTTAGCGAGCAGCAAATACGCATCTAGTGCTATGCCAGCCTTTTGACCGCTCTCACCCAGAGCCAGATTGAGGTAACGTCGCGCCTCGGCCAGGCCGCTTTTGGCACGACCAAAGTTCGTTTCGGAGGACACCGCATGCTCTTCCAGATAATTTTCAAGACGTGCTTCGCCTACCAGAAAGTTCGCCAGACATTCTGCACAGAATGATTTGTTTGTTTTAGTTGCTTATATTTTGTTTTGGTTTGCCCATATGGCCATTTGACCTTTACCGTTATGTGGCGATCCCGTTTTCAGCTCGTCCGTCAGCTCGATGACGCGCTGCCATTTGCCTTCGCTACGGCAACTCTCAATCAGCGCCTCGACTTTAGTCGTATTGCTACGCATGCGATTGGCCATGATAAATCAGCTAAATGCAGCAACAGCAGCAGCTGCAGTGGCGCGTGACCTGTACGTATGTATTTTGCTTCTTTTTTATTTTGCAGCTGTCAATTTCTTAATTTTTAATTTGATTAAAAATTTTCGCAACACTTGCACACAAACACACTCATCATCGTCGTCGGTAGTAGCGTTGCCACTGTATGCAAACTCAAGGTTAATCGTAATGTTGGAGTTGCGCATTACGTCACAAGTTTGCCATACGTAGTGCACTTTGCACTCTATGCGGTAGTACTGTGTTCTTTTTTACTTTGAATTGAGCTTTACTTCATGTCTGCTCTTCCTCTTCTCATGTCTTTGTTTATTGCATAATTCTATTCGTACGTTTTGAACTTATGACCTCACGCTTACTTGCAATTGGAGCAGCGTACCTAAAACAAAACGCAACCTTGTGGCAACGTCCATGCCAAGCGTTGCCACTGCGCAAACAGCTGATTGACAGGCTCAGGCGATTTTTAGGCAATTTGACATTATATCCAGTATTTTTGGCTGTATTTTGTGGTATTTTTTAGCTACTCGCATGCACGCCACACTAGTTCAGTTCTTATTTTGTTGTTGTCTGATACGCACGCGTTATGCACAGATTTTTCCGCAAATAAATTATAAATGTAAATGCGGCATTTAAGTGAAATGCGAAAAAATTTCTTTAAATTTGAATATTTGGAAATAAGAAATACTGAATTAAATTCAGTGAAGAACAAATTTTAATACAAAGTGCTACAAATAAAAAGAACTATGAACTATCAAATTGAGCCGATTGTTGTTGGAGGAGGCGTGCAGCCATTAAACTAACGGTAAGCTGTTGTGTCTGTTTATATTTTGTAATTTAGCTAAAAGCACAAATACATGCGCACACGCCCCATGGTGCGGTGTGACCAACGTCTGTGTGCATGTGCATGTGTGTGTACCGCCGTTTTGGCTAACGCTCAGCTGTTTAGTTAGGCAATTCGTTGTTGTTGTTGTTGTTTTTATTATTGTGGTATTGCTGCGGACGCCGCAACAGCAGCTCACTCACACACACACACACACACACATAGACAGCGGTCGTGAGAAAGTGAGAGTATGACATGCAAGCAAATGCGTGTGCTTATTGGCGTTTATCAATTCCATTAAATGCATCACTGCACTCTCTTGCAACCTCTCTCTCTCTCTCTCGCTCAGCCCACACACCCACACACACGCGCAAATGAAGAGCTCGATTTAATTGAAAACTGTCACACAGTCGTTTGAGCTCTTGATTTGCATTTCCCCGTCCAATTTATTCAAGTTCAATTGCAGTTAAAGTACAAATTAAGTTGATTTCTTTCTCTTCCTCATACAAACTTTTTTTTTTTTATTTTCTACCAATTTTACGCTCCATTTGAGCGATACAAAAACTGACTTGGGCGCTTGTCAGCTTTTATCGCGTGCCTTGTCAGACGTCAAGTTAATTGCCTGAATACTGTATTTGTTGCTCTTGTTGTTGTTGTTGTTGTTGTTGTTGCTTTTGCATGTCAACTGGCCAAATGGGCGCCTAGGCTGCCTGGCCTACCCATTAGCTATTCACGGCATGTTCTAACAATAAACATAACAAATTATTACGTAAAGCAAACATTTAAATGCACATTAAAAATAAACGCGAATAAAACGCGCGCGTTGCCACTAGGCCAAAATAAAATTCGCACAGCGCTGCGCGCCAAATTAAAATCTTTAAGAAATCAAAACAAAAATAAAAGTCCACGCAAAAAAAAGGAATGTAGGTTCTGCACGAGAGTGGGAGAGAGAGAGAGCGAGAAAGAGAACGGTAGCTGCGCAGCTTTCAACATCGCGAAGTCGGCAGCGGTTTTGCATGCTTATGACGTAATGACAATAATTACAAGTCAAAGCGCACAGCGAGCGCAAGGGAGAGAGAGCGAGATAGAGTGAGAGCAAATGTGGGGTATAGGCAAGTAAGAAGAGTGGGAGTATAATTGCAAGTATCATCATCAAGCGTATGACGAATAAAGCAAGTGCACAGTGGAACTGTGCTGATTAACATGTGAATGAATTAAAAAAATTAAAGTTTTTATTTATATGTTGTTTTTTTTTTTTAACGCAATGCAACGCCTATTAAATATTAGTGTATTTAAATTAATAGTTTTGTTTTCCTTACTTTAGTTACACTGTGCAACAAGCAGTGCATTTTGTATGTGCTGCCAGCAGGTGGCTGCGGTATAGCTAACTTTGTGTGTGTGTGTGTGTGTAAATACTCTTTGTGTGCATGTGCATGTTGTAGCTGGAGCAGCCGGGGAGTAAAAGAGTGAGAGAGCGAGACGGAGCATACAATTGTTTGGTGCTTAGGGGGCGCCATAGTCGTTGCCGCCATTACAGAAAAACATGCATGCTGCGCTTAACGGTACACAGTCTCGTCCGTTGCCTTCAGGCGCAGCCAGCCAGTCAGCCAAAGATGTGGGACACACAGAGACAAAAAAAAAGGTGGAAGAAGAAGAAGAGGCAGAAGATGAATTCTGAACTGAACGCAACTGATGTGGGGCAGACGAGCAGAGCACGGAGGCAGTCAGCCGAGTAGTGCGCGCGCTAAAACGTTTGTGCATTGAAACATGCCCGCAACGCCGTCGCCGCCGCCGCCCACTCTCTCGCTCTCTTTCTCTTTGCACTCTTTGTGTGCGAGTGAAACATTTTGGCATGTGAAACGAACATTTGCAGCCACGTTTTAAAGCTGCGAGCCTGTGTCTGTGTTGTTCTTGTTGTTCTTGCTCTGCTTTTCTTTTTTTTCTTTCACGTAAATTGTGCGAATATTTTTATTGTGCGCGCACATTTTGACTTTTGTTGTTTTGTTTACTTTTATCACGTTTTGTTGTTGTTGCTGTTGTTGGTGCCGCTACTTATGGCATTTTTATTTGCATGTGACGTGTTGCCGCTGTCTTTGCCTACTTGAGTTTATTTGCTTGTTGCTTTTTTGGCAGTTGACAGTACCGCACACACACACACACACACACACAAGCACGTACAAATATAAGCGCGACTTGCTCGCTCTGCCTCTCTTTCCCCGTCTGGAAGGCCACTCATTAAGCCGCTGCGCTCTTTGTCATCATTACATTATCAGCGCGTGTTTTGTGTGTGTGTGTGTGTGTGTTTGAGCGCGCCTTCCTTTGACTTTGCTGGCGCTTTGAGCTCTCTTTTATTTCTTTGTGTGTGTGTTTGTTTGTGCTCCTTTACCTGCATTTGCCTTCAAGTCACGCGCAAGCTACTCAGGCTTTGGCACGTAACTCTTTTTATATTTTTGCGCGCCATTTTATGTGCTCGCTCTGCTAAAATTCACCTCGCTCCCCTCTCCTCTCTTTACATCTCCTCTCACTGTGTGTCGCCTGCCTGTGTTCTTTGGACATTTTGATAGACACTCACCACTCTCCCGCTCTCTCTCCTGCCTACGCTCTTGTAGCAAATTAGACGATGTCAAAGGCTTAGTTTCGTTACAATTTTTTCCTCTTCTCTTTTACTCTTTGCTCTTTAATGGCCTTTTTAAGCTTAAGCTTTGTGTTGACCTGCTTTTTTGGCGTCGTCGAGATTTGAGATCTTGCCTCCCTGAACCTCCTTCCTCTGCTAGCGCTGGCTTGCTGACTTTGTCTTTAATTTCGTCTGCTTTAGTCAGTTTCTTGGCCATAAACAAGTGCCAAACATAAACATGGCATACATACAAATACACACACACACACACACACACTTACTTACATATCTCTGCACAATTCTGTCAGCATCTTGCGCTGCCTGCGTCGCTGCTCGCATCAACGCTTTTTTTATTGCCACAGCGCGACTATCAATAAAGTTCGATTGTGTGCGTATGTGTGTGTGTGTGCATGTGTCTTCAAGGCTCATAAATCAAGTTAAACTAAACAAGAGAGTGAGTAAGCGAGTGCGAGTAGGAGAGAGAGAGAGAGCGAAGCAAACAAATAAATTTATGTTTGGCCACGCTTCTTACTACGCTTTATGGCAATTTTTCTGCCAGCAGCAGCGCCACCTACATCCTTCGCTGCTTTTTCTATGATCAGCAGCGGCAGCGGCAGCGCTGGCTCAGCAGAAAACCAGAAACGACGCAGGCAGCAGTTGACGGTTGACGTTGCCGTTGGCGTCGCTGCCGCCAGCCCCCAACTCTGTTGCTACCTTTCTACTACTATTTTTAACAGCTGCACTGGCTGTTACACCAACACACACACACGTGCACAGTCATATGTTTGCGTCAGTGTGTGTTGTGTATTACATTTCAAGTTGAAAACTTTTGTTTTTTCGCTCTCTTTTTTTGTATTTTGTTTTTGCTTTATTGCTTAATATTTCATAGTGCTCTGCCAGCCCGTAGCTGTTGCCAATAAAAAAAGTTATGGCACTCCCCCTCTACTTCCCTCATCCCTCTTTGTTTTATATGTCTGCCTATCCTTGCCCTTTCACATTCAATTTCTGTTTCTAGATTTTGTTTTTTTTTTTTTTGCTCTTCTTGGCACTTGTTCGTGCCGTTGTGGAGTTTAAGTGAGAAAGAGGGAGATAGCAATATGTAAGTGAGCTTGCATAAAAAAAGTTTTGAGGCTTTGCAAGTTCTCAGTTTGAGCTCTTAAATGAGCCTGGGCAATTGTCGAACTTAATGCGCTCTTCCCCCTCGCTCGCTCTCTCTCTCTCTCTCTTTAACTCTCTTGTTTTACTCACACCGCACACACAAGTCAAGTTTTCCATTTCATTTTCGTATGACATCAACAACATTTTCTACATAATTTATAAGAACAACAGCAACAACAACAACAAAAGCAAAGTGACTCAAAAGCGAAACAAAACAAAAGCAACAAAGACAAGCATGGAAAGCATGAATGAGAAAAGCAGCGCTGCCGCGGCCGCTGCGGCCGCTGCTGCCGTTGCTGCTGTGCGGGGGCAGCACAGAAACTAAAAATACGAATTTATATGCAAAACCATTTCGACTTGCTTGAATTTCAAACATTTTTCGCCAGCTTCGTTCCTGTGTCATGCCTATTAATGTATGTGTAGTGTACATGCGTGTGTGTGTGTGTGTGTGGATTTGTGCGCCTGTATATGTAGCGCAAAGCTTCAAACTGCGAACTAGCCTGCAATGACATTTGACTGCGCCGCCAGCGAGTGCACTCACTCGCTCTGTCTCTGTCGCGCTGTCTCTGCCGCTCTCCCGCTCCCATTTGTCCCATTCAGACCACAGTTGTCGCCCCACTTAGCGCGCGCGCTCTCCCACACAGACAGCAGCGATGCTTGCCTGCCTCCCTGTTTGTTTTTGTACTCTCTCATATTCATTTGCATTTTTATGCGTCGCTGTCGGCTGTCGTTGCTGTTCTTGTTGTTGTTGTTGTTGTTGGTATTTTATTTACTTTGAATATTTTGTGAATTTCTCTTTACACTGTCGCCGTCACTGACGTGTTGTTGTTGTTGTTGTTGTTGTTTTTATGCAATCATTTGTTGGAACTCAATTGAAAACAGCGCGCATCTTAGTGCAAATGACTATGTCATATCATTTTCTCGCATTGTTGCCAAACTTCATTAACCTTAATTAATTAACGATAAAGTTAACGAAAAAGTTAAACGAGTCATTCTTTTATGCTATCTTTCTTTCTATACCTCCTGCGTCGAGGGAGTTGAATTGAAAAGAAACATTTTACATTGAAATTGAAATTGAAATCGAAATGGCATTGGGAAATGGAGGGAATGACGATGGAATATACTATATGGAAATGTTCTTGGGCATGGGGAATGCCCTGAGAATGGCACACGGCTAGGGTATGGAGGGAGTAGGGGGCAGGTTGATTGAAAAGCAATCAAGGCATACAAAGTTTTGCGCTTTAATGCATTTGTTTGCGAATATCATGCGAAGATGACAGAAAAAAAATGAAAACGAGAATTGAACTTTTCGCCGAAAATAAGCTGACATAACTTGGCAATAAAAAAAAAAAGTTGCGCGTATATTATAAATGACAGCAGCTGTCACGAATATGGCAAATGAAATGCATTTCTCAATTAAGAAAGAGAATCGCTTTTAATTTCATGTGCAAACAATGTGCTGTGACTCACTGTGCGAGGAGAAGGTGGTTCGTTAGTTTACTCAGCACAGTAGCTGATTTAATTGGCCTGCAGCAAGGCAGCACACGCTCAAAGGCCAATTAATTATAAATAAAACTGACAATCAATACTCGCACACAAACACACACACACACACACACACACACCGAGAGAGACAGAATGCTGTTCTATCTCTTCTTTGCACATAATTTCACTTAAAATTTTCTTTTTAGTTTTTGCCTAGCCAAACGTAATTTACCGTTGTTCCACTTCCTTTTCAATTTCATTGTTGAGACTCGCACAAACAATTGAAAGAGAGCCCAACGGGTGGAAGAGAAAGAGTGTGAGTGAGTGGGAGAGCAGCAGGCTGGAGTATTGACAGTCGCCGCATAGTTCAGCAGCTTAGTTTGGCTTTGCCATTGTTTTTTTTCGCCGTCGCGCTGCTGCTGCTGCTGCTGCGCTGCCTTCTCTGCCTAGTTCGGTTTGCTGCTTTTGTTTTTGCACGCCACACGGCGGGGCGTTTCTTTTGTGTTGTCTTCTCCTGCTGCCACACACACACACACACACAGTTTTAATCCATGTTAGTGCATCTGTCATTGCGCCGCTAGCGTCGCTGCGCCCATTAGCGAAGAGCTTTTGCCACTGCTCGCTCGCTCTCTCTCGTTGTTATTGTTGTTTTCATTTTGCACACAAAATATGCCAAAAGGAAATCAGATGGAGATGACCTTGATAGCTTGATAGGGTGTGCACACTGGTATTTAGTTTAAAGCGTTTCCTTAATTTCACAAGTTTTATTTAAATGTAAGAACAAGTTGCTTTAAATATTAAACAGTTTCGGATTCTTTATAACATTTTGTGATCTGTGTTAAGACAAGGGCTTAAAGAAACTTGTTCTATCAGAAAACTTTTATTTCTAAGATATAATATATCAAATCGTAATATTTTAATGCAAATCCATTTGACAACTGAAAATTAGAATAAAAATCTATTTCAATTTAAGTTTGGAGCAAATCATTAAACAAATATATGCAAAATATCCCTTTTTTTTCATAGATTTCACCACCTAATAGACTTTTCTGTCATTCATAACTTCGCTATCGTATGATTTTCATGCGGAATGGCATGTTGTTTATATCTCAACATTCTTAGTAATGCTTCATTTCAAAAATTGCACTATATGTTTTCTGAAACTTTCCGAATCTAGCGACGCTTAAAGCATACAAAGCACAGAAATCTTCATGCCAAATTTGGTGTCTCTAGCTATTATAATAGCTGAGATCTGTGTGTTCATGCAGACGGACAAACAAACGGACAAACAGACGGACATGGCTCAGTCGACTCGACTAATGATTCTAAGCAGGAATATATATTTGTATACTTTGTGAGGTCTGCTACGCCTGACAAAAAGTTAGAGCAATTTCAATTGTTAAAAGAGTATTAAAACTTAAATATATATTTAATTTTTTACACACACTTTGTAAGCGATCGTGACACTGCACACTGTGTCGCCAACAGCTGTTGCTGGTCAACGAACCTGCCGCTGTCGCTGCCGCTGCCTCTCTGCTGGCGTTGCTTTGTTAGCAAATAAAAGTACAAGTTGTTAGTTTTTATTATCTCTACAAATTGACAACAACAACAACAACAACAATGAAACTACAAGCGAGCAATAGTCATGATAATTTTCAACTACCCGATGCCAACTGCAATTGCGGTTAGGAGTTGTAGTTGAGTTTGTGGGTGAAGGGGGGCAGCTAAGCTTATATTATCGCAAAAAAAGGAAAATAATCCACGCCTACTTTGATTCGTTGTTCGGGGCTAGTTGAGGCAGTCTGCGGCGACTCGATTTACACACACGTTACACGCATTTTCAATTTTAATGAAAAAGAAACCAAAACCAAAACTAAAACAAAAAGCAACACACACACACACACACTGACACGCACACTGGCTGACGCAGTCACACGCACGCACACGAACTAGAAATACGCTGGCAAAAGCAACCGCAAAACGGGCAACGAATGTGAAGTTGGACTCCAACCAGGCACAGTGGTCTAAGTCGCTTGCATTCCAAATGTGTGAAATAATAAATAAAAAAAATATGCAAGGCATTTTTAACTTATCGTTAAGCCAATTTAAATAAATGAATACACAATTTAAATTTATTATACATTTTTAAAAACTTCAATTCCCTAAACGTTTAACACACTGTGCGCACATCCCGCACACTGTCCCGCAAATTCGACTGCCTCCTCCTGCTCCAACAACGAACGTGAACCGTAGATATTGTCGTGCGTGTGTGTGCGATAACTTTGACAACGATAAATTGTGTTATGCTGGCTGCCGACGTCGCCGTCGCCGTCGCAGTCGCAGTCGTTCGTTTGCCTGAGAGAGCCAAAGAGAGTGAGTTAGAGCATGTGTATGCGGAGTGGGGAGTGAGAGAGCGAAGTCAAAGCGCTTTTGTCCCCGCTCGCATCAAATTCGTTTGCATCGTTGTTCGTCCTGTGCTGCTTGCTCTCTGCACTTGTCGTCTCTTGGGCTGCGGCTGCTGCGGCTTCTCTTCGTTGTCGTCGTCGTCGTAGTTGCTGTTGTTGTTGTTATTGTTGTTATTGGTGCACCTAAACCAAACTCACCATGTGGCAATGGCGACGGCGAGCGTCGTCGTTCAATGTGCGCTTATCACATTATTTTGCTATTTATGGTTTTGCTTGCAATATTTTCTCTGCGAATTTTTTTCTCTCACTTTTTCGCTTTATGATAACATAATACACATTACAAGCTTGCACACACACACACACACATACAGAGCACTTGCCATGCAGAACGGTTATTGTTATTTGCTTGCTTTGTTGTTGTTCTTGTTGCGACAACTCTTTGATGATTTTGATGCGTGGAAACCGTTTTGCACAGTGTTTCAAGGTCTATGCGCAACGGATGCGATTTAAAAGATTTATAGTTATTGTTTTACATTCTTTCTTAAGTGGATTTGGTTGGGTTTTGAATTTTTATTAAGCCATAAAACGTTGCCAAATTATTTAAATTCTGCTATGGCGGGAATTTTCAAAAATATCTGAAATATTTTCTCAAAAGTATTTCCTCTAAATATTTTTAATTATGAATAATATATATATATATTTCATATTCATAAAGACATCATATCTATAGCTAGTAATCTGTATGTTCATACATAAATAAATCAAGAACTAAATAAATTATTTCATGCCGTTAGCTTTCTATCAATCACATTACTTTGTAACGATGAGTTGTCATCGATAATTCCATTAGGGTAAGACCACAGTGCGCTTATCATTCCCTCGTTTGGCTTGTCAATAATGCAATCAATTGTATAGTTTGATTAAAGAAATAATATTATTTTCGTCATGCATTGTGAATGAGCTAATGTGTGCGAGTGTGATTGTATGTGTCTGCATCTGTTTCTGTAACATTTATCGTTGACAATATATATATTACGGCACAATGGAGCACAAGCTTGGCGCTTGATAGGATTGTGGAGAAGGAGTTTTTTCTCTCTCTTTCTGTGTGTAGCATTGCCAAGGACGTTGTTACTGCCATAATTGGAATTTTGCTTGTTTTCTTTTACAATCTGAATGCATAATGTAAAAATAAAACCACTAACAATTTTCTTCTTCCTTTGTATTCTACAGTTCTCTGACATTTACAACTCCCGGTGCCACTTTAAGCAGTGATTGATAACGGTAAGTTGCGTTAAATGTCACAATTTAATTTACTTTATTGATTTGTTTTTTTTTTGTTTACCCAACTTTCGCTTTCTATGTGTCAAAATATAGCTGAAACAAAAGTTTGATTTCCCCCATTCATTATAAAAATAAAGAAAAAGACACAAAACAACCACAAAGGTTTCGCTAAGCTAGCGCAAAACAAACTTCATCACAGCAAAGCAACGTAGCCAAATTTCACAAAAGTTCATTCAACGCTTTTTGTTTTGTTTTTGTTCGTGGAAAACGTACTTAAAACTTGAATGTTCTTTGTTTTTGCGTACATGTTAATTATAATCAACTTATTTTTCACGTTGTTAATTAATGCGAGCGCCGCTTTTATATATTCTGATTTCATGATATTCAAAACCGTTTTAATACCATTATTTGATACATACACCCCGTCCGTCCGCCCCCATTGCAGGAGTTTCCGCACATGTAACGAAGTTAGATGCGAAGCCTAATTAAGTTAATATGTTGTTTGTGTGTGGCGAAAACCGGAGTGAAATGTGGGTTAAATATTATGCATGCACACACGTGAGTCGACCTGCCTTGTGGGAGGCCAATCGGAACGAAAAAAACTTTTCTACATTATCAGAACTCACTTACCTCCCCTCGACCACCTTGGCAACCTTTGCTAACCAAATAATCCAATTAGCTATCCATAGGGCAGACGGAGAGAGAGACAAATAAGCGAAATGAAAAGCAACACGTAGAGAGTAGACGAATTATGCAGAGTTGGAGTTGCGCTTGTGTGCGTGTGTGTGCATCTGTGTGTGTGTGTGTATTGTGGTCACAATTTATAATAAATGTTCATATGCACAAAATGCAACAACAACTGGAATAAAAGTCATGTGCGGTGTCCTGGGAGCAACAACAATGTTGACAAAACCACCGCTGCGACGCTTTTGGCACACAAATCTCAATTTAAAACAATCAAATGCAATGAAAAAACATAAACCAACTGAAAAAAATATAAGACTACAACAACAACAAGAGAAGCAGCAGCAGAAGCAGCAACGGCGGCAGCGACAGCAGCAACAGAAAACAACGCAAAACTGTAAACAAACGAAATATGCACCAACACAGGCAAGCAGTCAAGTGCTGGCATACACACACACACACACACAGACTGGCTTTGCTCTGTGAGAGCAAGCGATGGCGCAATACACTCACACACACACGCACGCATCGACTTGATTCGTCTCACTCGCTCCCTCACACGCTCCCATGCGCCTCTCTCTCTGTTTGTTCACCACACTCGGAGCGTTGGTCTCGCCGAAATGTCTCACTGTCGCGACGACGCGTCGTGAGAGTCTCGTCGTCTGTCGTTCGGTTCGTTCGTCGGGTAGTTCGTCAGTCATTCAGTTGCTTCGTCGCACCCGCTCGGCAGTCAGTCAGTCAATCGGGCAGACGTTGCGCCGACGTTTCGTTTCTACTCTCTTGCGTTCCATACACAGGCGGCCACAATGCAATGCCTTGGCAATGGAACATTTCAGTTGCTATGAAAACGCGAACGAATGCGGACGTGCGCAACGGTGTGAGACGCGTGTGAGAGTCTAGCAAAACGTATAAGACAGACAAACAGACGAGTCACAGCTGCAAAAAGACCGACGGCAAAACAAGCTAAATTCAAATAGAAAAAGAAGTGAACATTTTCTTCGTGCGTAACAAAGTGACTAAACACCAGAGCAAGGTAGACAGACGGAGGGGGCAAACGGAGCTAATAAAAGTAAATAAACAATAGCGACGGCAATTGGCGATTGGCCAGCAGCAGCGACGCGTCGCGACGGCAGCGAGACCGATTCCGATATTGTATTATTTACATGAGTACAAGCGGACATAGCACACTGTAAGTATATGTACACACACACACACACACACACACACACACGCAAACACACTCGTAGGTATGTGCGTACAACTCTAGTGCAAGTGTCAAAAAGTATAAAGCAAAGCGCACAAGAATGGTCGACGTCGACGTCGAGTTTAAATAGCGCCGCGTCGCAGCAGCAGCAACAACAACAATTAAAGATATTTAGTGTATGCGCTGCTTTTGCTTCTGCCTCGTTTTGCAAAGGCAACGGCAACGGCAGCAGCGACAACGACATTTGCACGCATAGCAAACGATGCGTACAGTGGAGCAAATGTTGCTGAAACTGCGTTCATTTCCATATTGCGCCAACTGCTTGCATGTGCCGCGCGTTCTTGTGCCACGGTGCGAGAAAAATACAACGTATGGAAATGAAACGAACGGGCTAACGAGCAGCAGCAACAACAATAACAAAAGGAAATCCTATAAATAAGAGCAAGAAATATTTATCAATAAAATAGCGCTGCCATACTCACACACACACACACACACACATATATATATATATATGCCTCAGCACACAGTCTGAAATAATACAAAAGAAATATAATTAAGGCAGAAAAATTAAAGAATTTTAAACTGAAAATGCGCATAATTCCCATTTTCCCACTCAACTGATTGATTAAATCTTAAATGCTTATAATTAAACTGGCAAGCCCAATTGCAAAGTATATGTGTAGCACTGTGCGTGTGTGTTAGTGTGTGACCGGCCCCTCGATATGAAAAGAAAAAAATAAAATGTGTCGACTTAATTGCGATTTTTTTTGCGCAAGTGTTTAGAAACTGGCTAAAAAGAGGCTAAAAATAAACCTAGTGTGCGAGTGTATGTGTGTGTGTGAGAGTGTAGTGTGCAAATTGCTGAGATGAACTCGAACGAAATCTAGTTAAGTGATAAGTGATATATCGTGCACTATTTCCATGCATCACTGTGCACTTTCCAATTGCCGTTTAACTATGCGGAGGCCTTCAAGAGATTTGCAACGTTGCCAAATTGCACTTGAATGAAAAATAGTCAAGCGCGGGTATAATGATGTAATTATAAATATCAGGTCAGGTGAACATAACGGAATAAACGAAGAAGAGCATATAATTTGGATGTTTAAAAATATAACAAATAAGTTCTTAATAAAGTTAATGAGGCATGAAATGAAATAAGGCAATGAACTTAACTATTTAATTAAGATAGTAGTATATTACTGATGTAATTTTCATATTCTGCCTTCTGATTATGTTGGAATCCCTTTGAAATTGAGCTTAACTCAGTAAAAATAATGTTACATCTTCTTCATGCGCACGTGGGACGTGCATGTAATTAATTTTGTCACATTTTCAATTATTTATGCAAAAATTCTAAATCAACAAAACAATTTTCATAATTTATTTTTGCATAATTAAATCAAGCAACATGAAAAAAAAGCCAATAACATGTGCAAATTAAGCTGCAAATGTATGTGGGGCAACGCTTGCAGCAATAAGTAGATAAACGCTTGCCAAACTCCCACACTCACTCCCTCTCCCTCATACCCACGCCTCCATCTGGATGGGTCATTAGACCTGGGGGCGCATGTTTCAATATCATTAAATTTGTCTGTTGCCAATTAAATTTGCATAAATTAGACACACGCCGTGTGCGTGTGCAACTGCAAATGGTGAAAAAGCTGGAAGAATTGAAAGAAAAAAGGCAACATAAAATTTTGGGATACAAAATACCATAAGAAGATTGTGGGCACAAATATAAAGTATAAGGTTCTTTACGCTGCCGCCCTTCTAATTAATTACAACAAAAATGCCCGAGCGACGGCAATTTGCACATCGTTGGGCAAGAGCAATTTTAATGAAGTAGAACTAATTTCTAATTAAAAGCAACATTAAAACGTAAAACAAAATAAAGCAAGCCAAATGCACAACACCGAACCGAATTCAAAGCGAGAGAGAGAGAGAGAGAGCGAGGGAGAGAAAATGGGTGAGCGAGAGCGATGCCAAGAAGCTGCTTAGCGGCAGAGCAGCCAACTACGCGCCGGCCGCAGCAGCGGCAGCAGCGATAGCGCACAATAACGAGTTTAAAGCTCCGCTAGCTTCAGCACAACGCACTTACACACACACTTACACACACTTACACTCACTCACACACACACATGCACAGGCATACAAAGCGAACAGACAAACAGGCAGACAGACAGTGGGACAGACTTCACATGCCATGGCGTAAAAGTTCTATACTTTTATGCTTTTATTTTGCCAACCCAAAAATAATCGCATTATGATAAGAAGAGAATACAAAAATAAAAAAAGAAAGAGCATAAGCGGCTCGCTCTCTCGCGCGCGCTCTCTTCTCTCTCACACTTGCCATTACGTGTGGAAGAAAAGGTAAAAAGCAACACGGCAACGCGACGACACGGTCGTGAGGTAGAGCAGCGCAGAGCGAAGCGACGTTGCTGCAGCAAAGAGCAACGTCGCCGTTGCAGCGCTGCTCGCTGCTGGCAGAGAACCGCATACAATTTATATTTGCTTTTAATGCTTGTTGCCTGCCTGCCTGTTTTTTTTTTTTTTTTGTTTTTGCTGCTTGCAAACAAATAAAACTGGTTTTCAAGTCAATTAAACAAACCAAAAAAAAAAAGTAAGAGAAAAAATAAAACATATAAATAACAAACGGAGCATCGAAAAGAAAATGTTGTGGCGACGCAGAGAGAAAGAGGAAGAAAAAGTGCAAATAAGCGACAATGAAATAGCAAAGCGATGCAAAACAGCTGTGTATGTGCCTTGGAGATAGTAATGCAATATTAGAGTATTACGTAGACGAAATTGAGTTACAAGGAATCTGTAGAAATATTGGGATTTATAATAAATATTAATTTAAAGAATATTGCATAATTTGCGCTTTTAAAGAGCAGAAAATTTTTTCAACTTTTAAGCCGAAAAACAAATAAAATGTTTTAAATGTAATTAAATGGCTTAAAAGAATCCTCTCTGATTTCAGTGGCATTTTTTTATTGATATTTTCCACTGAAAGCCAAAATCAAAACTACACACACACATATACACACATGTACAGCGCAAACAATATACATTTTATTGGAAAAATTGTATAAATTAAAACGAAAATCAAGACAAAAATATGAAAAGGGGCAACAAATAAAATGCAAAGGTTTTTATTTAATCCACTGTGTCAATTGGAAAAATGAAATTCATAGATGAAAATCTCTGTCAAATATTTAAAGCTAATAAATGGAAATATTTTTGTTGGAATATTTAATTTAAATGTATTTTGCATGTAATTTGAGTAGGTTGTAAACTAAATGAATGCCAAAGAAATTTTTTTATATCATTTGAAATTCAAGAATCCGACAACGTTTTGCTTATGAATGCTTTCCGTACATTTCCATCATTCCATTTGCCCGAATCGTGCTTATCGAATTTCTAATCTTCCCTGGTTCGAATAGTTTGTGCGTTTCAACCCAAACTTCGGATCGATTTGCAGACCTTTTGTTTAACTGAATACCTTGGAAATGTCAATAAATTGCATGCCAAATGAAATGCAATGCAAATGGAAGAAGGTCTCTATTCAAACTATTTGACAATTTGCACATTTGGACTTGATTGCAACTTTATAATGGCCATAACAAACAAAGGGAGCGAGAGGGAGAACTGGAGAGAGAGAGAGAGAGAGTGGGAGTCAGGGCAAGTGCAACAAGCACAGCTCACAACTTTGGCATAAACATTCTAAGCGAGTGAAGGAAGAGACAGAGTCTGATAGAGAGAAAGAGAGAAGCCAAAGCAGATAAGCAGTGCCAGAAGAGATGAGAGAATGTGATAGCCACATTGTTCGTAAGGCATTTCATGAAAGTTGCTGCCAAAATCTTTCGAAATTTTCGTAAACGTAGCACAAAATAATTTGGCTAAAAGCGAAAGGAAAAACCAAGCAAAAACCAAGCAAAAGAAGATGGAAAATATAATCCCGTTTGGGATAAATGCAAAGCTTTCCCCACTCCTCAAAAAAAAAAAAAAAACCGTCAGCATTCTCTGAGGTGGTCAAAAAATGGAATTAAGGAATTAGTGACGCATTCCGAGGATTTGCCCATCTATAAAGTCAGAGCCAAGTGAGTTGAAGGCAATAAACCAGAATTAGGAATGGCTAAGAAGTCGTATTAAGTGGGTTTTATTTTAAAAGATATGACCTTACTTAAGGGCTATAAGCTAGACCTAAATGTGACACAAATAGAAGAAAATTTGCCAGCGGGGTTTTGAAAAGACTGTATGTTGTCTAAATATTATGAGTCTAATCTGTTATACAACTGTTATACAAAAGTCTTTAAAAAATATAGCATAACAGCTAATATGTTATACAAAACAAATTGTCGACTGTGGCATTTAACTCGAACTGTTATACAGTTGTACAAAAGAAAAGAATATTATTTAGGTGTAAAAATGTGAAACATGAGTCCTTAATAAATTAAATCAGGCAGATCGTTAACAACTGTTATACAAAAATGCAATAAAACTGTTATAAAGTAAAGTATAATAGTTATTCTTTTGAGTATAAAAGTTGAAATGTTATACAAAGAAACAAATGATTGTTTCATTAAAAAACTTAACTCAAACTGTTATACAGTTATATACTACAGTATATCAGCGCACATATCTACTCCCCATTGATACAACGCCTACAATTTAAAGCCTGCTGCATAGCATTTTTCATCCTACGGCTTAGGCACAAATGCCTGCCATCCTTTTCTCTTGTTTTCGACCACTTTCTTGTTATTTTCAACCACATCAGACAAACCTGTGCATCAAATAAGCCCAAGCCAATTTATTTTCCATAACAACTACAAGGCAACAGACAACAACGAAAAAAACAAAAACAAAAACAAAGAGAGGAGCACAAAAAATACAGTAAAACACAAATTTGTTATGCGGCTGCTGATGCCCTTCAACTACAACTACAACTACGACTAAAACAAAACAGCAACAACAACAACGACAACAACGACGACAACCCTGCCAAATTGGCGCAGCAAGTCAACGCGCCAGACGCCTGACTCGGCCTTTGCCAGAGCTGGCTCCCTGCCTCCCTCCCTGCCCCCTCTCAGTTCCAGCAATTGGCCCGATTTCGATGTGCATTACATTCATGTAGCACATCCATTGTTCACAGGCCTACTCCGTAATATTGTATAACAGACACAGCAGCAACAACAACAACAACAACAAGAACTACAACAGCAGCAAGGACTACAACAAGAAGGACAACAACAACACTAAGCCCTACAACAACACGCAGTAGAGAGCCCAGACGAGACACAATCTGAAAATGTCGACCCATGCAAATTTTGAGGTCGACGTTTTTCCTTTTTTGATTCTTTCGTTTTTCGCAGTGTGGAAATGAAGATGAGAAATTTTTCTCTGTTCGTTTTGCCATTCTTTACACCCTGCCTGCCCCCTTTTTGCCTGATTTTGCTCTCTTTTTCTCTCTCATTTTTTTTTTTTAAGGTGGCATATTGAAATTAATGTAAATTTTTTTCATACACTTGCGCCTTATTGGTTTCCAAAGTACCGACAGATAGCAGGGGGCGGGGAGGGAGGAGAGCGCTGTGCGATGGCGTCTAAACGTGTTGTTATTGATTGCGTTGATAGAGGGAGGCGAGGCGGGATGGGGACGGGGACGGGGTCGGGCGTTGTTGAGAGTTTATTTGATAATGAAATACCAGCGTCATTTTGTTTTGAGACTGAAATTGGCTCAGGTGTAGGTTTTAAAGATTTTCACAAAGTAGATATACGGAATGAGAAAGAAGGTTTGATAAGGGATGAGTGAAATGAAA
Organism: Zaprionus ghesquierei; assembly: GCA_018904095.1. Taxonomy (NCBI): domain Eukaryota; kingdom Metazoa; phylum Arthropoda; class Insecta; order Diptera; family Drosophilidae; genus Zaprionus; species Zaprionus ghesquierei. The sequence continues at coordinate 193,006 of JAEIGP010000662.1, forward strand.
TTGGACATGCTTCAAATTTCAAGACATTAAATAATAGAGAGTAGGCAACAATTTGATGATTGAAGATAATAAGAGAAGCTATAAATAGCAGGCAAATGTTTGCATGATGAGGAATGTGCCGAAAATAAAGGTGGTATTTAAGCAATAATTGTGCTATAAATAAGAAAGATAGGCTATAGATTGATTCTATGGCAGTTATACGATATAACGCTTCGATTTAAATCAAGTTTGCATATGTGAGGAAAACTTCATAGCGTTAACTTAAGAAATAACAAAAATCCACCGATAGTTTCTATTGCAGCTATACGATATATCGGTTTGATTTTGATAAAATTTTCACAGTCTTTTAGTTACTGAATTAGGCATGGATTTGCAAAGTTTTATAACAATACCTTTAAAAACGAGAAAAATCAACCGATAGTTTCTATTGCAGCTATACGATATATCGCTCCGATCAGGCTTTTTCCGACTTATTTACAGCGTGTAGCAATAAGAAGCATGTGTACCAAATTTTATTAAGATAGCTCTAAAACTGAGAGACTTGTTTGTGTTGCAATAGACAGACGGACAGATGAATAGACGGACAGACGGACAAGGCTTGTTCGACTGCCCTATCGATACTATTTAAGAATATAGGCAAAATAAGTTTACTTTCTGCAAGAGTATAAAAAGCTAGATATATTCTCAAACACTCAACCCTTGTTGCGAGTCATAACCTCCCCCGCTTTGCCACACTCTGCAGGGTATACTACGCACGCACACACATTGTGTTGCATGCCACAATACAAAATTAAACTGTAAATGCTATAAACAATGTATTTGGCATTTGGTGCGACATGTTGCTTGTGCCTCCATTAATTGGTTTTAAATTATCCAATTCCCACTTGAAAATATTTATCAAATTAAATAAACAGAGAGAAAGCTTGCCGTGGGGCATGTTGCAAGGATAAAAGGGATAGAGAGAGGGAGAGCACACACACACACACACACACATGCATACAACACGCAATTAACTCGGAAAAGGGAAGAGGGGGGACGGGGCAGGGGGCGAAGCGAAACGGGGCAGCAAAAAGTGCGAAACAAAAATTGACGTCGCACATTTTGCGGAAATTGTTGGTTTGTAATTTGAATTTGCGCCATTTGCATTCAATGTGCGGCTCAAATGAGACACAATGAATGTGTCCTGTGTGCGAGCGAGACTGTGTGTGTGTGTGTGTGTGTGTGTGCGCGCGCGAGTGTGTGTGTTTATTAGCCTTTGTAACGGTCCTCAGGCGCCGTCGTCCTCGTCGTCTGCTCGCACGCAACTTTCTCGCAACGCGCCTAAAAACGGAAACGGATGTTGGCAAGTGTAGACATATTTTCTTAGCAACTTTTACGCAGCCCCTCTCCCCTCTCTCTCTTTCGCACGCATAACATTTATACTGTCGCTGTGCCATTCCCATTCCATTCCCCCCCGCGCGACTCAACTAGTTTCAAAACTTGCTCGCCTAACTTTTTGTTGTAGCGTCAAGTCAATGAGCGGCAGCTTTTTTTAAGGGTCGTAGAGGCAGTGGCGTAGGGGGGAGGGGAGCACTACGAGAACTTTGTTTACTACTTGTGTGTACTACGTACATATGTGTGTGTTTGTGCGGCTGCTGTGCGAAAATGAAGTAGCTTGACTTGTGCGTTTCCAACGAATTTTGATTCCTTGCGGCCAAACAGTGTATTAAGCTTGGAAGGGGGGAGGTGGAGGGGTAGCTTTTAGTTGGGGGTTGTTTGTGGGGGTCCTTGTTGCAATTGTGTCACTTTAAGCGGATTTCACTGTAAGTAGCTACAGTTGCTGCTGTTAGTGAATACAAATATACAAAGTGGATACATAAAGCATGTCATATAGGGGCAGATAATCGCTGAATGGGTTGTATAACTCTTGTGGAATTCTATGACAGATTTAACATATAGTTTAAATTCATAATAGGCTAAGCGGAGACAGGAGGCGGTGGGCGTGGCATCTTAAATTTGAACTTAACTTTTAAAGCAGACAATGTACAGAAACATTCATGCCAAATTTGTTGTCTTTAGCCTTTATTTTAGCTATAGATCTGTGTGTTCATACAGACGGACAGACAGACGGACATGGCTCAATTGCCTCGACCACGCCTCCTTATGCCTTTTACCTACATTTGCACAAAGTTAAAGTCTACTTCAATAGATTTTTCCTATAAGGAATTGAATTTTATGACTTTACGGCAAAGTCTTCTAAAGAACTCAGCATTAAGTAACTTCCTAGGAAAACTATATTTTCCACCATATTCTTTTAACTTTGGTCTGCTCGTGTATTGCGTCGTCCTTGACTGGACCCGGACTAGACTGAAACAAAGTTGATAGCACTTGTGTCACACTTTATGCACTAAGCGGCAACAAATCTGCACCCAAAGTCCCATTACACGGCTTTATCGCCTCCCGGGAAATACAGCAAACACATGTACATACATTAAGCAGGGCTAGGAGTGAGAAAGGTAATAAATTCTGGGCATAAATATGAGCCAAGAAAATGTAAGAGTGGGAGTGAGAAAGATGGGGGGGAATGGACAGACCTACGGGCGGATGGACAATCACACTCGATAGCCAGAAGAACAACAACAACAACATGCGTATGAAAAGCAAATGGCGTGTCGTTAATGAGGCGTTGCCACCCAACCAAAAATTGGAGCCACCCACCCTCCCTTTCCCCCTCCTGCTTCTCCTCCTCCTCCTCACACTTGGTTACTTGCCAATGCGTGCATTTAATATGCCGTTAGTTTAATGAACTAAATTAATAGTTAATACTCGTAAAGGCCAAAAAGATTGCTATATATTCTCATGTATATATTACGTATACGTCGAGTAAGTAATACATCGTCTTAATAGAAATTGAAAGCGATTCAAGCATGACACAAGCAAAAGTTCATATCTCTAGGTGTAGTTTTAGGGAGGGGAAGACGTAGGGTATCTTATTTCCCTCATATTTGTGTGTGTGTGTGTGTGTAACATTTTGTCAACCTGATGACGTTGACAGTTTTCCGTATAGCTTTATCGTATCATTTGATTTTGCTCTAGATTAAAGTCGTAAGTACAAGTAGAATGTATGTATATGTATGTTATATTTGCCATGCGGGCTTTTGGTCGACAACATCAGAGACGGTTATGCGGTTAACTGCTGCCGCCGCCGTCGCCGTCGCCTCAAGTGTCGCACGCACGTAGCAAAAGCGTAAATTTCAATAGTTATAGTGGTCGTTAGTGCGTCGTCCGGGCGGGGCAGCAACAGCAATTGTGGCTTTTTCAACTCGCAACTCTAACAACATATTTTCCATACTATTAATACCATATGTGTATGTGAAGACAAGCCCAGAGCACATTTGAGGTTTAGTTTTCAGCTTCGCAATGAATGACAATTCAAGTTGGAATTACAGAAATTAATTGGGAAACTCGTTTTGAGGCTTGAGTCATGTGAAGCTTCATAATTACAAGCTTAAAACACTTTGAGATATATGTACATATGTATATAAAACAACATCTTTAAGCCCATTATTGTCCGATTGTCTGATCGGACTGTAATTTGTGGAATAGATTTATATTGCAATTATCTAAGTTCGTATCAAAGCAGAAAGCTGTAACTTAAATACTTCTAATTATCGTAAATTATCAATTTGCGTGGGCGATGGGCGTGGCATTAAAAATTGAAAATAAACTCGATCTACTTATGGTATACAGAAACCTTCATGTGAAATTTGGTGTCTCTAGCTTTTATAATAGCTGAGATCTAGAAGTTCAAACGAACCGACGGACAGACAGACGGACATGGCTCAATCTGAGTTAGAATATATGTACTTTGTGGGGCCTGCCACGCCTCCTGGACAAACTTAGTATACCATTTTTGACCATTTTCAATTGTCGAATGGTATAAAAATATCACAAAAGAAATCTTTCTTTAGCCTTGTAAAAATGTAGCTATTCAGAGCACATTTTTAACCCACAATCTAGCTGAGATTCTCGCAAAAACATTATGAATTATAAGGCCAAAAATAAAGCAGAAACAAATTAATGAATCCACTTACAAAAAAAGCGCAACGGCAAATGGGCTTATCGCTGTCGCAGCACAACAGCGCCATCTGTAGGCGTATTCTTGTGTGTGTTTTTTTCTCTACTCCTCACATGATTAACAACTTTAATGATAATCGAGAGAAGCGCAAAAAAAAGAGGGCGTGTGTTGTGTGTGTGTTGAGCCCCCCTCCCCCAAAGTACAATAAGATTTCTCTCTCAACTCTCCCACTATGATTTATGATTTTATTAGAAAAGGCGATACTATATATGTATATATGTATCATATATCATATAATATATACGCTATGCATTTTACTGCGTACATATATCAATTTTAGTTTAACTTTATGATGAAATTAACTCGAGCTGAGCAACTGATTTGATGCCTCGACTTTTGTTTGAAAATTGTCTTGGAAAACTCTTGGCCCAGACAGCGAAAGGGAGAGAGAAAGAGAGAGACCGAGACGGAAGAAAAGTTTTTCCGGACATCGCTTTGGCCAGCCATAACTTTTCATTTGCACAAAAGTTTATCTATTACCGAGAGCAGTCAACGCGTTGTCCGTACGTCCGGCTGCATAATTAGGCAGCTCAGCTCAGATGAGTCGAACTTAAGCTATACAAAACATATATAGGTGTGTAACTGTATAATATACATATGTACATATATGTGGTTGGTATAATCCATAAATTTGTTTGTCAGGCAATTATTTCTCATAGTCTTTTTCGAAATATCAACGTGTTGCGGTTATTGCGATTCGTATTACCCGCTCTCTCTCTCTCTCTCTCTTTCTCTCTCTCTTCCTCTTTTCCGCTGTCTATCTGTTTCTTCTTTCTCCTTTATTTTACATATTATTTGTATATTTCTCGCTGCGCTAATTAAAGTTGGTCAACAACAAGTGCAATTTATGTTCGTTCGCTCGTTAGACAAAGGTTCCACCCGGTTGCGTTTTTGCGCTTATAATTCGCAATCAGTTTTAACAGCGTGTGGGCTAAATTAGGTATGATTTATTTGTTATACGAAATGCACTTTGCACAAGTATAAAACGTTTTTATCCAAACCATAGCTAGTTGCCCCTAAACAATTTCATTCTATCCATTGAAAATTGTGAAAATTCGCAATGCGTTGCGTGGCAAATCATTCAAATTCGTCAATTTTATTGAAATTTTCATTTCCGTTGTGGTGCCAAAATCGCTCCCTCTCTCTCTATCTCTTTCTCTCTAAAAATGGTCAAAATGCATATCCGTGGCACGCAAACTGAAATGGAAGAGGAAGTGGCCATGGAGTGAGGGAGCAGGATAGGGGAAGGGAGGAGCGAGAGGGAGAAGGGGAGAGAGTGAAAGATTGACCCATTAATAGCACTCGTTGGGAATCCTCCATTTTGGCTAGCATTTAAAAGCCACTTTTCCGCAACCGACGATGATTAGAAAGAGCACCAAGAGCAGCAGGAAAAGAAGAAGAAGATAACGTTGGGGGATGAGAAATGGAAGAAGCCAGCAGGGTTAGCAGAAAGGAAGGGAAGGACAGCAAAAGCAGTAGCGCTTATCAAGGTCAATGCACAAACATAGAGCGCAGAATGTGTGAGTGTGTGTGTGTAGAGGGAAGAGTGTGTAGAGAAGGGGATGCTGTGTGAAACACGAACCGCTCGCTTTTTATTCTCTTTTGCTTCTCCTCTACTCTCTCCACCCCTTGGCAGCCGCCGGCCATTAGCCAATACTCTCGCTCTAACAACTCATCAACACTTTTCCGCAAAAAATAGTAGAGAAAAGAAAAAAAGTTAAACGCTTTTCGCGATTTGCAAAACTTTTCGCACAGTTGTTTTGGCACAATAAACACCAACAAAAACAATAAAAAAATAAATAAAAAAAATATAACAATATAAATGTTCTGATTATTTTCATTCACAAATCAATACGCTAAAAAAAAAAAAAAAAAAATATAATAATAATAATAATAAATAAAATATAAATTAAAATTCAACGTTTTTAAAGTGCAACTAACAGAACCAGTCCTCAACTAGCTTTTTTTTGGCTAGTTCTTAAGTTATTCTTACCGCAAAACTAAATTTAAAAAAATAAAAAGAAATACAACAATATAAATGTTCTGATTATTTTCATTCACAAATCAAGACGCTAAAAAAAAAAAAAAAAAATAAAAAAATAAATAAAATATAAAATAAAATTCAACGTTTTTAAAGTGCAACTAACAGAACCAGCCCTCAACTAGCTTTTTTCTTGGCTAGTTCTTAAGTTATTCTTAGCGCAAAACTAAATTAATCCCAGCTGTTTTTTATACCCTATCAAAAACAATCAATACTTTTGCGCTAGTCTCTCATCAATTGCAGTCCCGAAACTTTTGTTATACTCTACGTATCTACACGCCTATTTTTGTATTTGCTGCGTCATGGACATCGTTTCAACTTGGATTTTTTTCAAGTGTAATGCAAAGCTTTCAGTTTTTGCCCATTGCGAATTTCTGGCGCAGCATTTGTTGTTGTTTTGTTGTTTGTTGCGAGACTTTTTGATTGGAAAACTTGTGCAGTGGAATGAGTTATTTGCACTTTTCTATTTGTGTGCAATAGAAGAGAATGCAGCAGAGACTACGACTACGACGAAGGACTACGTGGACGTGGCGATTGCGTGGCGGATGAGGCTAATTAAAATGCTGCCTAGAGGAAGGAGGAGATTAAAGTTCGTGAGCGTGTGAAAATTGACAGTTTGCATTTGGCCAACATTGCAGCAGTGTGTGACAGGCAATGCCACAATGTGTGTGTGGGGGTGTGTGTGCAACCTTTGGAGGTCACGCACTTCATTGAGTCTCTTGTTCATGTGAAATTCAATTTTCAGTTACATTCGCTTTGTGTGTGTGCTGCGATATCCTTGACTCTAAAATTAAATCCGTGTATCATTAATTAAGATGCACAGGTAGGAAGGGGAAGTGGGAGAGAGAAAGGGGGAGATTGAAGGAGTGGGGAAGAGAGAGAGAGCGAATATCAGGTAAGGCGTAGTCAATGGCAACGCAGCTTGCGTTTTATCTATGAAAAGTCAGTGAGGCGTTTCCTTTTGCCTCTTGTGCTGTTTGCTTCCTCTATTGGTTTATCTGCGCCCATTGCAGGCGTCCTTGTAGTCAGTCTCCCTATGTGTGTGGGTGTATGCGTGTGTTGGTATTTATGTGTAAGCATATTATATGTCTTACCCGCCCACCCACACTTACAGAGAGAGAGAGAGAGAGAGAGACAGGCAAAAATTGCTTTGGTCGCATTAAATTTGCAATCAAAATGACAAACAAACACACACACACACACGCACATAAGGCTTGAGTATATATATATATATATATGTGTGTGTGTATGTGTGTGTGTGCTGTCTCTAACAAACTTAATTTAATTTAATCAGCTTAGTAATTAGTTAGCTGCTTTCTACTAAATACTTAATGCAATTCTCTGTCTCGATAATTTCCCTTTGGAGTTGAGTGCGTGTAAGCGTGACTCTGATAACTGTGACTTGCGTAAACAGTGATTGAATGTGTGCGATAATAAAATTTAACTAGAATTTATTAATTTCTCTAGTAGATTTTATGCATCAGTAAACTTGATTAGTAATTCCCTTATACGATACGTAATTTCCACGCTATATAAGGTTTAATGTTTTCAGTTATATCGAACCTTAGCCATTATAACTTTCACATTGACAGCTAATTATCATTAATTGCAGCATTTACTTGCTTGCTTTATCGTCACATCTGCTCGCATGTAACATTAATTTTCGAGGCCACTGTGCGAACGAGTCACACACAAACACTCGACTTATGCATAAACCTTGACTCAGAACTATTTGTGGTCTTTAAGTAATTTCGATTGTTCTAATTATCAAAGTGTTTTACGTATGCATAATACATATTGTTAAATTAATAATTATTCAAATGTTCTATGCTTGAAGGCATAATCAATGTAACCCAGTTTAAAGAGGACAAAATGAATGCATATTATCGATAAAGAAATCAATAATTTATGCATTTTTATTGTTGTTCATCATAATATCTTAAGTACAAAACAATTTGAGAAAAAAAAGAGAACACATAAAATGGCAAATGGTTATTAAATGTATCTACAAAAACATAAACACACAAATACACACACATACACGTACACGTACAATAAACAGAGTCAACAAATTTATGCCCAAAAGGAATACTTAAAGCCATCCAATGAAAAGAATAAAACAGATGCGCCCCCAAGATACGAACAAAAAAAACGCCATAAACAAGTAACGAAAGCTACAATGAAGCGAAACTGATGCGTAAGATACCCTACGTCTAGATTGGACAAAGCCGTTACAAATACGTTATTTTATAAGACTTCCTTTTCACATTTACCTTTAATAAAAGGCAACCCTACATTTTAAAAAATATATAATTTAGATTATTAACAATTTATTCAAAAAGGGACACCCTTTTTAATTTTTTAAAATTATTCAATATATTATACAAATTATTTAATACATTTACGATTTGTAGATAAGAAACACCCTTTAAATTTTTTGAAATTAGCTTACTCCAAGCCGGGACTTTTCTTCATGTTCCATACCTTTGCACAAACCTATTATTTTATTTCTAAAAATTCTCGCAGGGTATATAAATATGAAATATAAAAAACCATACAAAAACAAAAACCTTGCCTTCGCAATAGGCCAAAAGCAAAATGTTACTGTTGGGGGAGGAGTTTCAGAGTTTTGCAACGTTGTTCGTTGACAATCGGCGAGTTTGTCTTGCAGCGCATTGCTAGGCAACACCCAGAAAATATCAAGAGAGAAAAACAAAAATAATATAGCATAACAGATTAGCGATAACCAAAGTTAATTGGCCAAAAAAAAAAAAAGTGTTGAAATTGCCAAGAACTAAAAGGCAAAGGCAACGTTTAGAGCAGAGAGAGAGAGAGAGACAGACTTGGAGTTATCTATAGAGTGTGTGTGTGTTTGTATGTATCTAGGCATTGTTAGATATGACAGGTTCTTTGTAACCCATTGACCCTAATAGTTGCGCTTAAGTGTGTGTGTCTCTGTGTGTGTGTCTCGTCAACTGTGTGAAATTCATTAAGCTATCTGCCTGTCTCAATGCGGAAAGTTGAATGAAATGTTGAAAACGTTGTTAATCGCTTTAGTCACAAAAATGACAGCAGGAGGCATAATAAATTTAAATACCCAGACGTTTTTATGGCTCCAACGTAGGGCTCTCTCACCCTCTCCCTATCTAATTGAAAGAACTTAGCTACAGAAAGGGTTTAAGAAAATTATGAGTGAAGCTTAGTATAATATATTTTCAATTTTCAGGGGCTTATTTCTTATCTTAAAATTGACTTTAATTAAGATTTATAATTAACCCGTCTTATATTGATTTTATATAGACAACTTAAGCAAATATTACCTTAACTAACTTGTTCGTCTCTCCTTTATCTTTTCAGCTCTTTGAAAATTGAATATTTTTCGCAAACATTTTAAGTGGTAAGCTAAAGTCTTTAAATATTTAAAGCCGCTTATAATATTAAAAGCAGCTACTTAGTACTGCATAGTTGTTGCTTTATGCACCTTTATTTTGCGTTCAATTATTTTATCCTTCTCTTTCGTTTATTTCTTCATTCTCTGCATTCTCGCTTTATGCCTGTGGCTCGCAATAATTTACCAATATTTTCAATAAAAATTCTTTGCACTATAAAAAAAAAAAAAACGACCACGCCTGGCGTAAAGTGCCGCCCTCCCTTTTTATACCCTTGCAGAGGGTATATTAATTTTGGCCAGAAGTTTGCAACGCACCTTAGGAGACATTTCCGACCATATAAAGTATATATATTCATATAAATTATATATATTCAATAGGGCAGTCGAATAAGCCTTGTCCATCTGTCCGTCTATTCATCTGTCCGTCTGTCTATTGCAACGCAAACGAGTCTCTAAGTTTTAGAGCTATCCTAATGAAACTTGGTACACATGCTTCTTATTGCTACACGCTGTAAATAAGTCGGAAAAAGCCTGATCGATATATCGTAAAGCTGCCATAGAAACTATCGGTTGATTTTTCTCGTTTTTAAAGGTATTGTTATAAAACTTTGCAAATCCATGCCTAATTCAGTAACTAAAAGACTGTGAAAATTTTATCAAAATCAAAGCGATATATCGTATAGCTGCCATAGAACCTATCGGTTGAATTTTGTTATTTTTCAAGATATTGCCAAGAAGCTTTAGCAGTCTATGGATTAGTATGTCTAATCAAAGCTGTGCGAATTTTATTTAAGTCGGACCGATATATCGTATAGCTGCCATAGAACCAAGAGTATAAAACCTTCGGCAAGTCGAAGCTAACCTTTCTTTCTGGTTTTTGTGTGTGTCTGTGTGAACGTTCTCTATAAATTTGAACAAATTCATTTGTTTGTGAAACGTGTGCAGACAGATGCTCAAACGACAACGACAACAACAACAACAACAACGACAACATGTTGAGAGCAGCATGTGCTGCTTGCCATTTGAAACCAGTGCATGCTACTCAATGTTGTTGTTGTTGTTGTACTTGTTGTTGCTGTTGCTGTACTTGTTGTTGACACAATTGAGCGTCATATTTATTATTGCCAACGGGCTTTTCAGTCTCTTTTTCAACGCGCTTGGTTACAGCCTTGAAAAAAGGCTTAATAACTATGACATGTAGCTGGCATATTTATTTTTGAGCCAACAAAGCGGCACAGTGTGTGTGTGTGTGTGTGTGTGAAAAACAATGCAAAATAATTTGTATGTATTGTAGGAAAATATGCAAATTTTAAGAGAAAGCAAATACGTTATAAAATTATTAATTAAAATGGGGAAAAAAGGATTTTTCAATAAAATTCCTTGAGCTCCATGGAGCATATTTCAATTCGTTGTAACTGAAAAAACTCAGCTAGTTCTGCTACTTAGGTAAATTTGTAATAAAGCTTTTAATTAATATGCTAAAAGTTCAGAGAACGTTGTAGAGCATTGTCAATTCGTTGTGTGTGTGTGTGGGGAAAACTCTCTTAGTTTTTCTCGTGTTTTGCATGAAATGTTTTTCATCGCACTTTTCATTATTTAGCACAAAATTGTTTCGATGTCGCGTCGACCAAACAGAAAAAAAAAAAAATATATTTTCAACACATTGTTGAGCATATTCTAAATTTCTATTCCACTTTGACTAGTTTCTATTTCATTTCGCTTTGTTGTTGCTTTGCCATTGGAATTTGGTACGTTGAAAATATTTCATTATCAGGGAATTTTTACAAGAACAAAGTTTTATAGAAATACTACACGAACACGAAGCGGCGACCTCTTGACTCAAAGCCATTAGAAGCACGCACATATCCTTTACACAAAAACAAACATGTATTTGTGTGTGTGTGTGTGAGGGTGTGTGTGTGTGCACCTGTGCACAATCTAAATTGTGGGCGGCGATGTCTAAGCAATTTTCCAAAGCGAGCACAAACAACATAACACATGCATATCAGTCGATTTTTCCCTCTCTCTCTCTCCCCCTCTTCTTCTTTCTATATTTGTGTGTGTGTGTGTGTATGTGTATGTTTTCTTCCACCTATTTGGCTTCCGACAATAGCACGACGTTATAAGCACCTTAGAAATCAGTTGGGCAGAAAAGAAACACAGGCTGGAAAGTTGATAAACGTTGGGGTAGACGGCTAGCGGTTGCTCTGTATATACATATATTATTTAAGAGCTAAATAACTATAATTATCGAATATAATCGATTTAAAGGCGAAGCAGAAGTTATTGACGTTATTAAAGCTAAGTGTTATTATATATTAAATAAAGTATAAGCTACAAATGAATGTATTGAGCGCATAATGTTATTAGGGTAGTCTAAAATTATTTAAAATCGATAGCAACATAATCGATAGTTAAATAAAATCGATAATATTCAAATAAGCCATCATGAAACTGATAGTAATCAACACGGTTATAATCAAATTGCAAGTTAGATGAAACCGATAGTAATAAAATCGAAAAAATAAAATCGATTGTACTGAAATCGAGAATAATTAAGTCGATAGTCAGATAAAGTCAATATTTATCAAAGCAATTATAATAAAATTGATGGTAATAAATTTGATAATAATAAATATCGATACTAATAGAATCGATATTAGCATAAAATCGATATTAATAATATCGATAGTAAAATAAAATTGATAGTAATGCTTCAAATAGGCTTCTTAACTTCAGACAGTTTTATATGGCATTAAAGTACTTGTTATCGATATTAACAACAAAAATGGGTATTTGACAAACAGAATACCCGCTTACTTAGGGTATACCAAAATTAACATGTTACCCAATTTGCCATGTTGCGGGTATTTTCATTTCGATTCTCGACCTTCGAAGCACAAGCCAAGCTGCTTTTAGACATGCTTATGCATAAAGAGAGCAGAAAGAGAGACCCAGCGAGAGAGAGAGAGAGAGAGAGAGGGAGAATGGAGTGAAAAACAAATGAGATTTTGCTTGTTATTTCTATCGAGTGTTTTGTTTTTCATTGTCTGCTTCTTCTTGTGCCTCTTGTGTGTTTTTGGCCAAGTCAAATAATAAATTTATAATTTGCATACATTTTGTCTATGTACAATCTATTTTTCAAGATATCCAATTTGTCTGGCATACATAGAGCTCTATTAGATGCTTTGTCTCTTTCTTTCTTTTTTGTAAATTATGAAGATTTGCACTGAGCTGCTGCTGCTTCTTCGTCTTCGTATGCAGCTAAGCCGCACATGAGCTAATCGAATGAGTAATATGAGTGACTAATCTAGTGAATATTTTTATTATATTATAAGAGTTTGTGTAAATCTTAAACATGATTTAAGTTTTCAATGACTATCTATAATATCTGGAAAACAAGCTCCAAAAATCGGGTTTGCATCGAACAATCTTGGAGCTCGCAAGATAAGATCTCCATATAAGGCAGACAACTACTTCAGTTGAGTTGCTGCTATAAAATGCCCCCAAAACTGCAATCGGTCAATTTTACAATTGCGCCACAGCCAGCAGTGCAACAAATAGACGCAGCGCACTTCATGCAACTTCGATGCGATGCGACGCGACTTGCCTCCAATCGAGTCGACTCGACGCGACGCGACACTCAAAGTGGTTTTTCCGCTACGCTGTCAAGAAGAGGCGGGGCAGACTGAGACGTAGACGGGGCGGGGCGGAAACTGCCGCCAAACTGTTGGAAAAACAAAAACAAAGAAGGAAAAGCAAAAAAGGGGGGGGGGGGGGGGGGTGGGGGTTTAAGGCAGAAACTAAACTAAACTTGACTAGTCGCCGTCGTCGTTGTCGTTGTCGATGCCTTCGTTTTGTGTTTGGCATAGAAAGCGGAAAGTCCGTGGCATGTTTTGCGCCGTTTTGTTGGCCTCAAATGTTGAAGCGGCAGCAACAACAACAACAACAACAACGGAGACAACGAGCAGAACAACAACAGAGAAGTTGAACATAAAGAAAGAAAGAAACCATTTGGAAAATATAATCAAATTTGTGGCGCTGCCTCCTCCTCCTCCTCCCCCCCCCTCCCCCTGTCAGCTTCGCAAACCGAACTTCAGACAGATTACATACTCTGTATTCCATGCATATTTATAGCATGTTAACTTGCATTTTCGATTTCGTTAATACCCTGTAAGTTGTACAAATTGTGCTGCACAGCGAGTATGTTGGAATTGTGCAAATGTTCTATAGGTTTTTATTGTCAGCGTATACCCTTTTATACTAATTACAGGGTATGCACAATTTGAGTGGAACATTAAATGATTCAATTTTCTATGCAGAAACTTTGCTATTCGTGCAAGAAGTATCTGCAAGTCGCTACGCAATGCTTGTTTATATAGATTTTATACTTGCCAAGCAAGGGGCAAAGGTCACTGAAGGAGTGCAAGGGGAGATTGGGGCGTGGCACTGTGGCCAGTGCGTTAGTGGGCAATGTGTGAAGCGATTCGCTCGGCAAACTAAACTCAAGTGGCATTGAAAACTTTTCTGCCCCACAGGCCTTATGCTTCCTTCCCTCTCCCCCCCTCTCTCTCTCTCTTTCTCTACACGCTTGCCTGGCATTTGATGTAAACAAGCGACAACAACATTGGCGCCCCTCGCACGTCCACACCGATTAGCCGATATTAAAGGGCAACAAACAGGGCTGAAACACACGGTGGAGTAGAGGGTGGGCTGAGATTCGAAAAGGGGCGGGTGAACGGAGGGCGTGGCAAACTGTGCGTACCTGCAGCTTGGAACTTATTGCAATTAATTAACAAACATTAACAAAGTTTGTAAAGAGAGAGAGCGAAAAAAGGTCAACTTGCCCTCTAAATGCTTTCAAATTTTGTTTTTTCTGTGTGTGTGTGTGTGTGTGTTTGTGTTTCTTTTTCCACCTTATTATTCATTTAAAATATTTTTCTGCATAAATTTGTGCAAGGACACAGAAGAAGGAAGCATAAACCTGAATCAGGCAACCGAAGCCAAAAGCTTGAAGCCGCCTGCGTTCAAAATACGTCGGCAATTAAATTACACAATGCGTTCTGAGCACGAAAAGGTCCACAAAGGGGTGGGGGGAGGGGAGGGGTTAAGGTTAAGGAAAAGCGCATGGGGGGGGGGGAGAGAAAAAATAACCAACAAACACATTGAAAATTTACAGTTGAGGGCATTTTAGGGTTGCCAAGGCCTCTCTCTCTGTGAGTGTGTTGATGCGCTTTGTGGTAGGTGTGTGTGTGTGTGTGTGTGTGTGCGAACGCATGTAGCATGAATGATAAACGGCGCGAGATGGAAACTTGTGAAAGCTTTGGTGAATTGAGATGCTAACTGGTTTCTCGCACAAACGAGTTTCTTCTTCTTCTGCTTCTTCTCCCACTTCTACTTCTACTTCTGCTACTTCTTCGCCTTCTACTTCTACTCATAATGCCATTTTGGGGGTTATTAATAGCTGATATTTTGTAGTAGATTACGATAATATATAAAGATATTTTTTGGGGGGGGAGCCAATTGAGATAACTATTAGAAACAGTGTTGAAAAGGGGCAAAGAAAATTAAAAGGTTTAGATAATTTAAAGTGAGAGAATTAAAACAAAATATTAATCAAAATATTTACTGAAATATTTACTACAGTTGCCTTAACGATCTAAAATCTGTAGCTCTCAATAAGAACAGTTGCTTAACCCTTATCCTAACCCTGCTTACTCAATCCTATTTATTGGCATAGGAACCTTAAAAAACATCTAAAATGTAATGGATACAATAGATATTTTGAGCGAGTGCAGGAAACAGTGTTGTATAATGCTTGCATTAGAAAGTTTTACAGAAAAATACAAAATTATGCAACACTTAAAGTGATAGATTACTATAAATTTGTAAATCTTTACTAAAACATTCTTTAAAAAACTCTAAAGTAGTTGCACAATCTTTTGTACTCAAAATCAATCAATTACTTAACCCTTATCTCTGTGGTACTTCCTCAATTACTCTAATAAAACCTTAGAAATTAATTATAACTGCAAACAGTGTTGGAAAAGAATGGCAGTAGGAAGATCTAACAAACTAGAACAGATAATGGCACACTATAAAGCGAAAGATAACCATAAATTAGTAACTAGAAACAAAAATAATAAAATAAGACATTCTCAAATAGTTTAATAATCTTTCGTACTCAGAAAACTGTTACTTAACCCTTATCTTTGTGGTACTTTCCCCCATTCTCGTTTGAAAACCCAAAGCGAGCAATACAGATGTGAATAAATTTCGTTATGACTTCATTTCCGTATTGATAATGGGGTCGCAAAGACTATTCTCTCTTGCCTTTAGATAAGCAAACAATTTCACACAATTTGCACGTGCAGTTGTATAAGTTGGGGTCTTCACTGTAGTCCCCCCCCACCTATCTTCCTTTAACTTTAGCTTGTTTTTCTTTTACCTTTCCACGCTCATTTTACTTGGCCGTTTTTCATAATTTCCTAGATTTCATTTAATTTGTCACTGTAATTTTGCTTTTGCCTCTGATTGTGCCTTCTCCTACATTACGCTTTACCATCGGCTTCGCTTATTATGCCACCCCCTCCTTCCTTCTTTCTACCTTTTGCCTCTCCCCTGCATAAATCATTTGTTGGCCAGCGAAGCGCTCAAAATCATTCAATGTGCCGTGCAAAATTATGCAGCCTCCTGCTCGCTCACGCGCTGTCTCCCTCTCACTCTCTCTCTCTCTCTCTCTTTCTCTGTCTTTCTCTTTTGCCTGCTTTGCCCACTGCATTTGTATTTTGTTTTATTGCTGTGCCTAGCGAGTTCCGCATTTTCTTTGTTGATTTTTACATAATTGATTATTGGCCTGTGCCGCCTGAAGTTGTTTCTATTTCTGTGTCAGCAGGTATACCAGAATACCCTACCTCGAAGGGGGAGGGTAGTTCAATTGGCTAAGCATTGAAAGTTAAAGAAAAATAATAGAAAATATATTCTTCCAGAGTTCACTAAGCTAACTACCTTAAAAGTGCATTAAGACCTGCTACAGGGTATTACCCAGCCAGACAGTCACGTACATTGCTTGCTCAAGTTGCATTTGTCTTTGTTCGGATTGAACTTTGAAAGCATTTTTAGATTTTACAGCAACTGTGCAACTGCATTTGACAATGACTGTAATTTTCTACGCTTGGCAACGCGAGAGAAAAAGGGACAGCGAGAGAGAGAGAGAGAGATAGCGGGATAGCTATAGAAGAAAACTAGAAGAAAATCGTGCGCTCGAGGCGCTTGGTGGGGAGGCAAAACGACAAAACTTTTCTCTGAACTTAACCGAACAACTGACAAAAACTGACAAAGTGCAGTCGACAAATAGTTTATTTTTTTCTTCTTTCTTTTTTTGCTCTCTTCTTTCTACCTTTTATAATAAAGTTTACTACGTTCTTACGTTCTTACTTTATATTATGTTCGTGCTATAGTTTAATTTGAAATGTGTTCAAATTTAAATTACATATTGGTGCCATTACTGACCAGACTAACTGTTTGGCTCATATGCCGAGTTTGATTTGTTTTTTTCCGTAAAACTTTTTTTTTGCGTTGGCTTTCATCGGCTTTTCGACTTGCCAAAGATATTGGTTTGTGGGCGGGGCGGGGCGGTGCGGGAGGTGGTAGATGGTGCCTAGACGGGTCGAGGGGGGAGAGGGGGACGGTTCGTATTGCCTTGGGGGATTATGCTGTGCTGTGTGCAGCAGCGCATGTTACACTTATGGCTTATTAATGTACCTGCCATATGAGATGACGATGATGACGACAACGTCGACAAGCACGACCACCACCATGAGCAAGAAGATGAAGATGATGAAGAAGAAGCAGAAGCAGATGATGATGATGATCATTATGAACAACTGGTTGGTGGTGGAAGCGAATGGCAGATAAGTGCCACTGCCAGTTGGTGTTGGCGTTTTGACAGCTCGAGTGGGTGCAAGATAAGGCACGGCCAGGAGGGGAGAAAGAGGGAGCAAACTAAAAGAGAAAGAAAGAGAAAAAGAGAGCGTGAGCGAGAAGTGAAAAAGCGCTGTCCACACCTCTTTCCAAAAGGCTAAGTCCAGGAATTAAGGCTTTAAATATGTCGCATGCTGCATAATTGTAAGAGAGAAGGTGGAAAAGGAGAGACAGAAAGGCGCTTATAAGGAGTTATTAAATGAGGAAAAGAAACAGAATGATGCTTGAAAGAAGTTTTTAAATGGAAAAAGTAGCAGAAATTCGTGTAATTAAGTATCTATATTCTTAACAATTTTTTAAATGATATAATAATCTATTTTGAATTTTCCAAAATATTTAATTAACTAAAATATTCCCCTAAGACTTTTTCAAATTTAATAGGAAAGGTAGCAATAACAAGTAACGAAAGCTACAGTGGAACGCGCCCGACCGTAAGACCATTCGACCAACTTCGTAGGAGCACTAACTAGTACTAACTCGCTCTCATACAGACAAACACACACAAAAACTAAAAGTATGCGTGGAGATATGGAAATATAGAAAACATTTTCGTGAATAACTTCTGCTTTTATTGTTCGATCGTAATTTGTGATTTGGGGATTAGGTGCATATTATTAGCATCTTTACGGGTGCCAAATCCGAAAGCTGTAACTTTGATACTTTTCTTAATATTCGTAAATTATCGATTTGCGTGGGCGGTGGGCGTGGCACCTCAAATTTGAAATAAACTTGATCTGCGCATGTTTTATTGGAACCATCATGCCAAATTTGGTGTCTGTAACTGTAATACTTTCCTTAATATTCGTAAATGATCGATTTGCGTGGGCGGTGGGCGTGGCACCTCAAATTTGAAATTAACTTGATCTGCGTATGGTATACAAGAACCATTATGTCAATTTTGGTGTCTCTAGCTTTTGTAATAGCCAAGATCTCGACGTTCATACAGACAGACGGACAGACGGACATGGCTCAATTGACTCGGCTAGTGATCCGGAGCAAGAATATACTTTATGGGGTCTGCCACGCCTCCTGCTGCCTGTTACATACTTTTGCACAAATTTAGTATAATTTAGTTTTAAAAAGGAAAAAATTCGTTTTATAGAAAAATGTTAAAAATTTTAACTTAATTTTTTTTAGGCATAATTTCAAAACAAAATGTTATATTATTAAAAATTATGCAGTTTAACTAACTCTTTGCAATATTTCTATAATTTTTCTCTGGAGAAAAAACTTAAACGCCTTCGCGTTTATACAAGTACCTTCTGCTCCTGCTCTGTTATTATTTCTGCCTGCTTTCGCTTGGCTTATGGTATTTACATGGGAGTAAGACATACATATGATACAAACATACAACTCATACATATTTAAACTGCGCTACATGCGACATGCGACACATGTGGCAACAATCGCTCCTGCCTGCCCCTCCTCCCTCTCACATCCTCTACAAAAAGCTGGCTGAACCTGAAGTTGAATATTGTCCTGGAGCGCGCATTGTCATCATTCGCTCTGTGTAAGTCCCATAAGACTCTCGGGCATTAAATTACATATGGCGGAAGAAGAAAAAAAAAAGCAGAGCTTTCCTTTGTCTCCCTCTCTTTCTCTTTGTCTCCCTGCAGTTAGGTGTTAAGCTGTGCTTAATAATGACGCACATTACACATGCAACGCGAGGAGCTGCCTCTCTCTCTCTCTCTCTCTCCCCAAAACTAACCCAGCCATATCAATGTGTGTCCAGTGGACCAAGCAAACAGACAAATGTGCCGCTATTTGTTTTTCGCTGTCACATACTCCCGCACTGTCTCACTCACTGTCTCTCGCGCTGTCACGCTATCTCATTCTGTCGCATTGCCTTATAAAACATATTAAATTTGTTGCACTCCCAAAGGACTTAATTTCACATTTAAAACACCTGTGCCATGTATTTTTAATACCTTATAAACAATCGCTGTGAAAAGGGTATGTTAAGCCTGTGGGAATTTATGAGGTATAGATTAAATAATGTTGATTCATTTCGATAAAGCTCTATATTTATTAGATCCTATTGACATTACCGATAGTCATATCAGCAATATCAATAATCATATTGTTAGTATCGTTGCTTATACTGCTACTATCGATAGTACAGCTATGACTGTCAGTTGTTTACTACTTACTTCATATCGGTTATTTCGACAGGTAAATCGGTAGTCATACTGAAACAATCGATAGTATAATTAATACAACCGATTGTCATGTCCGAAATATCAATATTTATATTGATAATATCGATAGTCATATCTGTACTTTAGATAGTTGATACTATCGATAGTCTTATCGGTTAGATTGGATAGTCTTGTCAGTTTTTTTGATATGTATATCGCTACTATCGACAGTCATATTGATAAAATCCATTTTCATATTGCCTATTGACTGATATCGGCGAGTTTTATAGTTCCACACACAATCGATATTCGTATAGAAAACCTATCGATATTGTTACAATCGATATTCATATCGCTAGTTTTCTCTTCTATCTTATGTACTTTAGATAGTTGATATATTGGTACTATTGATAGTCCTATCGGTTATATCGATAGTCTTGTCAGCTTTTCTGATATGTATATCGCTAACTACCGACAGTCATATTGATAAAATCCAAAATCATATTGCCTATTGACTCATATCGGCAAGTTTTATAGTTCCACACACAATCGATATTCGTATAGAAAACTTATCGATATTGTTATTGTTACAATCGATATTCATAGCGCTAGTTTTTCATTTCTATCTTCGACTCAGACAAATGCTTAACATTATGTTTATCCTCCTCGCCCGTCCCTACAGGGTATCTACAAATTAAAATCAGACTGTTTTCGTTATTTAGCTGGCAAAGCAGACGAAACGCCCACAGCTTCATCAACATCATCAACATAATTTCTGTTGAGGGCTTTTGGGCGAGGTGACACTCACAGGGTGAAGCTGGGGCTAGGCCTAGGGCTGGGGGCGGGGACTGGCGCTGGCGCTGGCGCTGGTCGCGCTTAGCAAGTTGCCACTTGTGGCAGCTTTGAAGCTCTCTCTCGGGCCCGGGCGAGCCAGGCGACAAATGAACTAATTTGATTTACATGCAAATTACATTTGGGGCCAAACTAAAAAACAACTCTGCCTCGCTCTTTTACTCTCTTTCTCTCTCTCTTTTCGGCTAGCCAAGGACGTCATCATTAAAATGTTTACAAAATTAACAAAATTGACAATATCCGTTTGGCCAGAGAACGCAAAGTTTTTACAGTTGCACGCAATACTCTGCTCTCGCTCACTCTTCATCTTCCTCTCTCTCCCACTCTCTCTGTCTGCTCTTTCTGTCCCACTTTTTGGTTTGGTGGGATACTGTGTAGAAGTAGGTGCTGGCGTTGCCCCGCGGCGGCAACCTTGTTGTGGCACACACAGACACACACACAAACACACACACAACGTGCCGCATATTTAAATTTTAATTAAAATTTAGCTTGTGCGGCACGCGTTGCCCGCATTTTCCTGGCACCTTTTTAGCGCCTCCCCCTAACACACCCCCTGTCGTCCCTCTTTGCGTAGCGTTTCCATTTCGCGCACTCGCGCGCCTAAAAATATGCAAATAAAAATTGCCTTTGTTTTTTGTTGCTTGCGCGCTGATTTTCCCTCTCTCTTTCTCTCTGTCACTCACTCTCTCGTCCTGTGCCTAATGCCGCTGCCGCTGTTGATAGCTTTTCGCAGAGCTTTCTGGCCATAGCGAAAGCAGCTTTACGGATTTCACCTGGGGGTTAGGTGAAAGCTCTCGTCACCTTTCACTGCATTTAATATTAATCCTTTAAGATTCTCTGCAACTTTTTGCCAGGTTTTCGCTTTTTCTTTGCACTTAAATTGTTGCCCAGGGATCTTGTCTTGTATATTCCGATGTATATATAGATTTGTTCATGTTTATTGTATTTAACTGATTTACTTTACTAGAAAATAAACGTTGTCGCTTTATTTGCCATAAAATACTTGTAAAACTTTAACTGTGCCAGTGTTGCTTGCCTCCTTTAAAAACTTCACTGCCAAGCGTTGTTGCCAATTTTCATGCTGAGCCTGAATCCCGACAAACTTTAGTTCTCTTGAAATTGAAACTCTCTTTTGGATGGGTTTCTTTTGTGGCTTCTCATCTCATTGTTGTTGAGCTCCGATTGTCAGCCAGAGCTATAGATAGAGCTTTAAATACAAGTTACAATTTTAGTTATGCGTTCTCTGTGTGTGATGCTACATTTTTACTCGCACAGATATTTTGCTTTTTCACATTTTCGTTCGTTTTTTTTTTTTTTTTTTTTTTTGGTACTTTGTGCTGTACAAAAATCTGTTTTCGACTCTTGGAATTTGCAGTTGTAAAACGGGGAGTGGGGTGGGGGAAAAGTGGGAGGTACTTGGGGAAAATATGCGGAACCCAATTGTTGTTGGCCTCGCTGCTTTTGCTGCTGCTGCAATCCACAAAACCGCCACGAATGGATAGGTAAAGAGAGCTTCAGTCAGCCACAATTTGCCGTGTAAATATTAATGCACTTGCTGCACACTGTGCTAGAGATGGGAGCGTGAGTAAAAAGGTGAACCAATTGTTACGGGGGAAATGGAGCTAAAGAAATATTATAAAATTCTTATAGAAACAATAGCTACGTTTTAAATGAAAGAATAAAGGGATTTTGTTAAATTAAAACAAAATAAATAAAGAAAAAAAAATTCAAATTCAAATATATTTATTTAAAGGTTATGTTGAGTTTGAAATTAACTATTTATTTTATTATTTATTTTTATACCATTGCAGACGGTATATTAATTTTGGCCAGAAGTTTGCAACGCACCTTAGGAGACATTTCCGACCCTATAAAGTATATATATTCTTAATCAGCATCAATAGGGGAGTCCGTCTGTCCGTCCGTCTGTTGCAACGCAAACTAATCTCTCAGTTTTAGAGCTATCTTGATGAAACTTGGTATACATGCTTCTCATTGCTGCAGGCTGTAAATAAGTCGGAACGAGCCGGATCGGACCGATGTATCGTATAGCTGCCATAGAACCTATCGGCCGATTTTTGTAATTTTTCAAGATATCGCTGTGAAACATTTCTGATATATGTCTGCAATGGTATTAAACCTTCGGTGAGCCGAAGGTAGCCTTTCTTTCTTGTTTTATTATATTATTATTAAGAGTTTTTGTGTACAATTTAATGCATATTTTAAATTGAAAATACCCAATGTTCAATTACATTTGAATGATTGGAAAGTATGAATCATTTCAAATGATTTGTTTGAGTTTAAAGTTTCTGAAATATTTTAGAGTAACAGAACCATCACTAACAATGCAGAGGCAGCAGGATGCGTTTTGGGGTTGCGTTCTGCGTGGGTTGAGGTTGTTTGTGGTGAAGCTCTCGCCTCGACTAGGTGAGGAGGGGGGGGGGGGGGTGGGGGCTTAGAGGCGAACGTCTGTGCTCAATTTTTCAAAGCTCGTTTGTGTCGTTGGTTGGTTCATTCGTTCGGTCGTCCGTCTGTCCATCCGTTCGTCCTGGCGTTGCCTGACTATGCAAATAATGAATGCAAAATATTGCTGAAGTGTGTCTGAGGAGAAGTGCCGAGAGAAAGAGAGGGGTGCGCTACACACACACACACACAGACACACTGATAGTGTTGGTAAATCTGCTTTAGAACTTTGCACTCTTCTTCTCTATTAAGTTTGCCAAGTGTGTGCAAGTTTGCAACACAGATAAGGGAAGGGAGGGAGAGGGAGAGGGAAAGACGGTGTGGGGTGCGGGTGGGGAAGTTGTTCGCTCAAATTGCTGTCACTAATTAAATTTTCAATTAATTTTTACCCATTTTTTTTCTCTCATCTTGTCTCTTCTCTTCTCGCTCTTTTTGCAGTTCAACAGCCAAACGGAAGTAGCTGCTCGAAGCGGAAGCGCAAACGTGCAGAGGAAGTATAAAGTTGCCAACAGGAACAAAAAGAACACAGAAAACAGAGAGAAAAAACTCAGAAAAAAAAACAACAATAACAACAACAACAAAACAAACAGGGTAAACGCGGTAAAATAAAAGAGATTCGAAAGTTTAAAGCAAACACAACAGGGCGTATGATTGATGCGGCCCAAAAGTATGCAAGAAACTTGAACAAAAAAAAAAGTTTAAAAATCAATACGGAAATGAATAAAACAATTATAATGTTGTCGAAAATCAACATGCATTTCGCTGCTGTCACCCAAAATGCCGAAAACGCTACAGTTATATCACATCCTGTCAAGGTAGCCGGTTGGGGATGAGCTAAAGGGCAACAAACATAAAAAAAACAAACTGAAAAAAGAAATATTTAAAAATTGAAAACTTAAATACAATAAGTGAAAAAAAGTGAATAATAGTTTAAAGTGAGATACTTATGTAATAAACATCAAATAATAAGCAAAAAGTGTGCTTAAAGTGCAGTGCAAATATTTAGAAAAAAAAAAAACTTAAAAAACAATAACAAAAAAACGCAATTAAAACGCAATAAAAGTAATGGATAAATCGACTAGCGTCAGTCCAAGCGATTGTCGTGTCACCAGATCCAGCATGACGCCCACGCTGCGCATGCAGCAGAGCCCCAGGCGTCAGCAGCAGCAGCAGCACCAGCACTCAATCGAACAACAGCAAATCGATGAACAACAACAACAACAGCAGCCGCTGCATCAACAACAACAACAACCGCCGCAACAACAACAAAGGCAAAAACGTGCAAAACAATCGCCAAATTCGCCGCCCATCAGCGGCAAATTGAAAACCAACGCTTTGCAGTCAACGTCAACGCCAACGGCAGCATCGGCAGCAGCAGCATCGACGGCAGCGCTGCATCAATTTCGTGCGCCAGCACAGCAGCAGCAGAGTGCCAAGCGTAAGGCAAGCAGCGGCGGCAAAGCTTGGAGCAAGCGACAGCACAAAGCAGGCGGCAAATATAATGCCAGCGCCTGCGTCGGCGCCAGCGCCAGCGCACAACAGCAGCAGCAGCAACAGCAGCAACAGCAGCAGCAGCAGCAGCATCATCAACTGCAGCAGCAGCACGCACATCATGCCAATGGCAGCGCAGCTGGCGTCAATGCGCAAACAGCTGGCGGCGTTGGTGCGCTGCCAGCCGCGGCAGCAGCAGCAGCAGATAAAGCGGATCTCGAGAATATACAAAACATAAAGAATCAAATATCTTTGCACGCACACAACGCTGGCATGCATCATGGCAGCGCTGCAGCGCATCATGGCGGCAGCGGCAGTGCAGCGAGCAGTGCTGCAGGCAGCGGCGCAGAGGGTGGCATTGGCATCGCTAGGGGCAGTGCACATCATCATCATCATAATCATAATACGCGCTCGGCGCAGAACTCTGCGGCGGCTACGCTGGGCGGCGGCGGCGGCGGCGGTAGCAATGGGCTGAATCTGCCCGCCATGGAGGGCAAATCGGGGCATGGACACGGGCTAAAGGGGCAGCAGCAGCTCTACAAGAAGATGCTGACGCACAGGTATGCAGTGTAACTTATCACCATCTTTCCTTGTCTCTTTTACACTCTCTCTCTCTGTTTTATACTCACTCTCTTTTACACTCTATCTTATGTCTTCTCTTTCTTTCTCGTATACTCCCTCTCACTCTTTCTTTTATAATCTCTTTTTCCCATACTTTCTATCCCTCTCTCTCTCTCACTCTCTCCATCTCTCTCTACTTCCTCTCTCCATCTCTCTCTTTCTCTTACACCCCCTCTCTAACATAATTCCCCTCTCTCTCTCCTTCTTATACTCGCTCTCTATCATACTCTCTCTCTCTCCTTATACTCGCTGTCTATCATCTCTCTCTCTCTCTCTCTCTCTCTCTATCTTATACTCGCTCTCTCTCATTCTCTTTTTCTCTTTCTCTCCCACTCCCCCTCTCTCTCTCTCTCTCTCTCTCTCTTATACTCGCTCTGTCTCATTCTCTTTCTCTCCCACTCCCGCTCTCTCGCTCTCCCGCTCTCTCTCTCTCTCTCTCTCTCTCTCTCTCTCTCTCTCTCTCTCTCTCTCATACTCCTTCTTTCTCTGTCTCTCTTTCCTTAATATTCCCTTTCTTTTTCTGTTATACTCCCTCTTTCTCTCATAATCCCTCTCCTTCGCTCTCTCTCTCTCTCTCTTATACTCTGTGTCCCTCTCCCTCTCATACTCTCCGACTATACCTCCCCCACCCTTTTTCTCTCTCCCTCTCATGCTGTCTTTCATTATACTCACACTCTCTCTCTCTCTCTCTCTCTCTCTCTCTCTCTCTCTCTCTCTCTCTCTTATACTCCCTCACTCGCTCCCTATCACTCTCTCAAACTCCCACTCTCATTCAATATCTCTCTCACACTCTCATTCCCTCTCTTTTCCTCACAATCACTACGCCCTCTCTCTTACACTTCAACTAACCCTCTCTTCTTCTCTTCCCCTCTCTTCTGCAGCCGAGGCCACCATCATCACGTGCTCTGCGCCGGCAACAATGCGAATCACACATGCTGCCTGGTAACCGGCTGCAACGGCAGCGTCGGCAGCGCTGGCAAGGATACGCAGAGCAGCAAAGACACCAGCTCTCTCAGTGGCAACAGCAGCATCATTTCAAGCAGCGCAGCCGCGGCCGCAGCAGCAGCGAATGCTGTGCATTATTGTTGCGGTCGTTCCAAGTTCTTTTTGCCGGAGAAGCGACTGCGCAAGGAGGTGATTGTGCCCCCTACAAAATTTCTACTAGGTGGCAACATCTCCGATCCGCTCAATTTGAATTCGCTGCAGCATGAGAATACATCGAATGCGTCGTCGAGCAATAATACGCCAGCGACGACGCCGCGTCAGTCGCCGATCACAACTCCCCCCAAGGTGGAGGTGATTATACCTCCGAATATACATGATCCCCTGCATTTGCTCGATCCCGTCGATTCGATGGAATATGAGAAACAGTTGACGTCACCCATGAAACGTGGCGGCATGTTGACTCGTGGCAGCCATCTGAAGTTGCAGCAACCGCAGCAGCAGCCGCATCATCGACAGCACAGGCAGCGCAAGAATCGCAAACGGCGACGTTTCGATTCCAACAACACTTCCTATGCGGGCGACGACATTGTGGGCGCAGTCGACGGCGATGCGACATCGTCGTCGCTTTCAATTTCACTCGATGAAACGGCGTCAACAGCGGCAGTAGCTGCGGCGGCAGCGGCAGCAGGAGCTATGGCAGGTTGCGCGGCGGCAGCGGCAGCGGCAGCAACTGCCCCCCTAGCATCCGCTGCTGCTTTAATAACAACAACAACAACGGGTAATGCCATTGCAACAACAACAACGGCTGCATCACCAGTCGCTGCACTGAGCGCAACGCTGCTGAGCGAGGCAGCGGCATCGGCATCGGTTGAAACAATGGAATTGGCACAGCAGCAGGCAGCGGCGCATGTGCGCTCTCGCTCTCCGCAGGCAGCGGCCACAGCCATAGAGGAGGCAGCGATAACGACGCCAGCGCTAGCAGCTGGCGCACAAACTCTGTCGCCGTTGGAACAAATGGAATGCAACATGGCAGCAATGGCAGCGGCGGCGGCGGCGGCGTCGTCGACGTTATCACCAATGCATGCACAGCAACCGCAGCAACATGTGGCCACAATTGCCGAACTGCAGCAGCAGCAACAGCAGCAAACGAACTGCGCTGCGTTGGCAGCGACTGCAGCAGCGACAGCAACTGCTTTCGACGACTTGGAGCCGAACGCAACAACAGCTGCAGCTGCTGCAACGACAACAACGTCGGCTGCAACGCTGCCCGTGGCGTCGACGCTAGCCGATCGTCGTGCAGTTGTCAGCAGAGATTTGCGCTTGGACTTGGATAGCACGTGCTACGGTGTAGGCGGCACGGGACTTAGCTTTGGCGCAAGCAGCGCTGCAAGCACAGGCAGCGGCGGCAGCAGGAAGCGTAAAACAAGCGAGAGCAATAACTCGCAGAAGAGCAAGGTGAGAGTATGTTTCGGAATTGAAATGACTTGGAATTGGGCAAGTTTCGGTGGCGATGGGAGAGTGAGTGAATGAGGTGTCTGTGTGTGAGCGTGTGTGCGTCTCTCTGGGTGTGTTTGACTCTCAGTATGTGTGCATGTGTGCGTGCGTTTAAGCAAAGGCTTTAACTGCCCCGTAGGCATTGTTGTTGTTGTTGTTGCTGGGAAGCAAGTCAATCGCTTGCTTTGTTTTGATTGCTTTTGGCTGTTTTTATTTTACTTTTTGAATTTGTTCTTGTTAGGTTTGTGTCTCTCTTTGTTGTTGTCGGTTGTGTTGTTGTTGTTGTTGTCGCTGCTCAAGCGTTGCTTAGATTGAGGTTAAAGGGTCAGGGGCGCGGAAGAGAAAGAACTTTTTAGGGCCGAGCAAGGCATAAAGCGATTAAAACCGAAGCAAACCAGTTTTCAAGGTTCCCCCTCACAGTTGCACAAATGGAATTGATACACTTACGGTTATTCAAATAAATTTCGAGAAATTTCGTTTTCATTTTGAATGAATTTGAATTGAAAAGGGAATGAGATGAGTAAGTAAGTTGAGTGAGGGGAATTTTGAAATAAATGAACAAGTATTGCAATAAATTACAATCGACTAAAAATTGAACAGCCTTGCTAAGAGATTTATCTTCCACTTTCAATATAAATTTGTAGCTTGGTTAAAATTAAAAAAATAATTATAATGTTAACAAATTGTTTACCTTTTGTGATCTTTAGGTTAGAGTTTCCCCGTATTATATTGCAGAATATTTTAAAACATCGATTATAAATCATAACTTATTAAAAATCCAGCGATTTTTATATAGAAAGTCATTTTGATAATAATCTTAGAAGCTCAGGTAGCTCTACTTTATACAAGATATAGAGTTTTATTTATGTTTTTTTTTTCAATTTTTACGATCTCTTGGTTAGGTATACCGCTTGATATTTTGGAAAATATTTTAACACGTTGAAAATAATTAAAAATAATTGAGTAAATAACAAATTGTTTTTTATAGGGCGTTTTTTGTTTGTGTGTTAAGTCCCTAAGTAATTCTGAGTTCTAGAAAGTATAGAGTGTTAAAAATAAAATATATTATATAAATAATATAAAATAAATAAATAATATAAAATAATATATGTATAATAATATAATATATTACATAAATAATAAATAAATAATATAAAATAATATATAATAATATAATAAATTATATAAAATCCCTTAATAAATTTAAATAATAGGAAAAGCCATGAAAATATTATAGAAAATATAAATCTTTAAAAGAAAACTTAAAGATGTAGAAATTCTCCGCTATCCCATGCATTTTTTTACCTTTTAACTAAAGTTATCTTTCGCTATTCCCTTTAGAAATTCCATCGTCACGATGCCATGGACAAAATTGTTAGTCCAGTTGTACCGCAACCGGGTGCATGGAAGCGTCCACCGCGTCTGCTACAGCCACAAGGGGCACGCAAACCGAACACGCGACGCTCGACATCCTTTAGCGAAACGGAACAGCTGAGTCCGGTGGAGGAGCTGCCCGCTGCCAAGCCGCTAATTGAAGGTAAGTCAAGAGATTAATTAGTGGAAATTAATTAATTGCATAATAAATGTGTTTGTTCTCTTTCCTCTCTCTTTGCCTCCGCTCTCTCTGCTGCAGCTGTGTTGGAAATATCACGTGATGATACGCCGGAATTGTCGGAACATGGACTGGGCAGCCCGTTGAGCACGATTTCGGCTGCCACATCTCACACGGCTGGCGAACCGGATGTCTCCACAGCGGAGGAGGGGCAGCACCAGCAGCAGGGGCAGCAGCTGGGGCAACCGTGGCCGGAACAACTGTGGCAACAGTTCCTCCAGCCGTGGGTCTTATGCTTGAGCCGTCGCTAATTCCGCCACTTGCCATCAAGTTGCCCAAGTTTCGTGCGGATGGACTCAAGTATCGTTATGGCAATTTCGATCGCTATGTGGACTTTCGTCAGCTCAACGAGTTTCGCGATGTGCGACTGCAGGTCTTCGAGAGACACTCGGAATTGTTTCAGAATAAGGATATACTCGATATAGGCTGCAATGTGGGTCACATGACCATAACGGTGGCACGGCACTTGGCACCCAAAAGTATTCTGGGCATAGATATCGATCGGGAGTTGGTGGCACGTGCGCGACGCAATTTATCCATATTTGTGCGTATACCCAAGGAGGAGGAGCCTGCGCCAATGGAGGCGCTTGCCATCAAACAAGAGGTGGGCACCCAGACACAGTCTCAACCACAATCAACGCACGAGAAGATTGACGATTCGCACAAGAAGACGCGACGTGGCAAGAAGCGACGCAAAGCGCAGCTGCAACAACAACACTTGCAGCAGCAACAGCAGCTGGCACTGCAACAGCTGCATGCTGCCCACAATCATCCCCATCATCATCCCCATCATCATCATCATCATCATCATCATCATAATCATAATCATAATCATAATCATCATAATCGCCATCATCATCATCACCATCACCATCATCATCATCATCATCATCTTGATGATCAAGAGTATTTGGAACAATTGCAACAGCAACAGAAACTGGACGAACTTCTGGTCAAACCCCACGAATTCTTTCCCATCTCATTTCCGCTAACCTACGGCGGTATACCGCACCTGCCCCACCTACCCCACAGCGCCTTGCAGTCATCTGTCGCGTTGCCGGGCAAAAATCAATTCCCGCAAAATGTATTCTTTCGCCAAACGAATTATGTGCTCAAAGATGAATCCCTTATGTCGAATGATACGCAACAATACGATCTCATATTGTGTCTTTCGGTTACGAAATGGATTCATTTGAATTTCGGCGATGCTGGACTCAAGTTGGCCTTCAAACGCATCTTTAATCAATTGCGACCTGGAGGCAAACTCATACTGGAGGCACAGAATTGGGCTAGCTATAAGAAGAAAAAGAATCTAACGGTAGGTGGATGTTGATATAGCCTAGCCTTTGGAACTTATAGCTAATCTCTTGCTTTCTCTTTGCTAGCCGGAGATCTACAACAATTACAAGCAAATCGAATTCTTTCCCAATAAATTTCATGAGTATTTGCTCAGCTCGGAGGTAGGATTCAGTCATAGCTATACTTTGGGTGTGCCGCGGCATATGAACAAGGGTTTCTGTCGGCCCATACAGGTGGGAATACATACATACATACAGAAGTCGCGAATACCTATACATCTCTAACTGTATCTCTTGCTATTTCAGCTGTATGCCAAGGGCGACTATACGCCCAATCATGTGCGCTGGAGCGATGCATATTATCCGCAAACACCTTATGAGGCATATCGTGGCATCTATGCCACATTGCCGGCACATCGCAACGGCGGTGGCAGCAGCAGTGCGGGAGGTAGCCATGGCGGTGGTCATCATACACAGCTGCATTTGATGAGCAGCTCGACGCGTTCGCAAAACTATGATACACCACACTATGCGGGCAGCGCCTCAGGATCGGCCAGTTGCCGACAGACGCCCATGTATCAGCATACGTACAATCCGCTGGAGACGGACTCGTATCAGCCCAGCTATGATATGGAATATCTCAATCATATGTATGTGTTCGCATCGCCGTTATATCAGACAGTCTGGTCGCCGCCGGCATCGTTAAGGAAGAGCTCCTCTCACACGCCAGTGTTTGGTAGTGTGCGTGATGCGGAGCTAGATGGTGATGGCAGCATTGGCGGTGGGGGCAGCGGTGGTGGGAGCTATCATCGGCATGTTTATCCACCCAATGATGATACTTGTTCGCCAAATGCGAATGCTTGCAATGCATTCAATTCTATACGCGATGCGGACACAGATGATTCGAATCAGCCACCCAGTGGCAGCAGGCGGCATGTTTATGCCACAAATTGTGGCGAGAGCTCATCATCGCCGCAGGTGAATCATCACGATGATGTCGAGGTCCTAATGGACGATGACCAGCCGAAAACTTTGACGCTGGCAGCGTGTGGCGGCGTAGCCGCTGATTGTGATCTGTCTGATGGAAACTAAATGTGTCAAACAAAAAAACAAAAAAACAAAAAACAGAAATACATAGAAATAGTAAAAAATGAATAAGAAATATAAAAAACTCTATATATGTAACTGTTCCATTGCTTGGATAGATGTATGTATGTATATCCATAGATTTCGAGTGAAAGAACTCAGTTAATTGATAGTTAAACATGTAAACGCAAACGACACGCTTATGATTTTCTTTTGTATAACATCAACTTGCATATATATATTTTTATATGTAATACATATATATATGTATATACAGAAACATTTCTATACTGTAGCCTTTATATAGAATTTAGCTCCCGAAATTGCTAAGAGTTTTTTTAATTTGCTTTTTCCTCTAACTATTTCGGTTGATTCTCTTGTTGGCAGTTCAAATTTAAATTTAAGTTAATTTGTAAATTCTTTAAGCAATACATATACAAGAATACACACACAAACAATATGCTGTAGCTTAATAAGCAAATTATATGTGCTATATATAGAATATACATATACGAATACATATATACATATACATATATGAGAAACTTCATGAAAAATGCAACTATTTTTGATTAACATATTTGGAAAACACTGCAAGGGATCGCTGTAAAAAAAAAAACAGAAAAACAGAGAAAACAAAAAGATGAAACAAAGCAAAGCGTAACAAGAAACCATTCAAAATTCAAAAATGTCAAAGCATGCAAAATACAATTTACTACATTTATAAATATAAAATTATATGCTTAAAGAAAGAAAAAACCGAAAAAGAATTAACAATTATTACTATACATAATGTATGTAGTTTAAACATTTAGAGCATTAAAACATTATTTTTTCTGAGAAAATGAAACAAATTATAAAGATATTACAAAAAGAAAACAAAAGAGAAAAAACACTATAAAATAAAAATCATATTACATGAAAAATAAACTTGAATGTTGTTTGTATCGGTTACTCCAGGCAGAAACAGATCTTGCCTGCTTAAATGGATCTGCATCATATCATACGATTTTTGTGTGGAATTTAATTTCAATTCAGCGTAATTACGTATGTTTTATATGTAAGATCTATAAATAATGTTCGACAAACGATTTCAATCTGCTTCATAATGCCAAATTCAATTTTAAAGGAAATTAACTTTTAGATTATTTGAAGCATAACTTTTCAGCTCATTTTACAGCGCAGCTGACCACTGTGCCGCTGTCACTCAGCTGTTTGATCGCCATTGCTGCTTGCATTGACTCTCTTCGGTTCGGCGCGCTCTCACTCTCTCACTCTCTCTCTCTTGCGATCTCTTGTCATACCGCGCTCACAATGCTTCAAACTTCCAGTCGCAAAGCTCATGTTCGATGCGTCGCGTCGCCTGGTGTCGTTTCAGTTTCAATCGTCTTTGGCGTCGCATCGGCAGAACAAGAAGGCAAAGCCTGAATTAAAATTTAATCTTGTGTAACAAAATACTTGAGCAACAAAGTGTGCGAGATAATTAAATTAATTAGTATGTGCTGATAGATGCCAAGCAGACGCATGTGTTGATTGAGCTAATTCGCTAGTATGCTGCGATACGCGTCTGTTTCCAGTTCCAGTTCCAAGAGCGCAGCAGCAGCAGCGCAGCCAAAGGCAGCGTCAGCGTGAGCAGCAGCAGCGGCGGCAGCAAGCAGGCCTCAGACGGCGTGTTGTTTGTTCAGTTATAAATTCGACGGCGATTGTTGCGGCGGCTGCGCTGGCTCTCTAAGCAAGGCAAAGAAGAAAAAAAAAACGCAACAAGTTTTCAAGTTTTTCGCCGTGAAAGTTCAAAATCCTCCTACTCCAACAGCAACAACAACAACGCGCGCTCGTGAGTGACTCTCGGCGAATATGTGAGTGTGTGTGCGTGTGTGTGCCAACATCGAAATTGATTCATTCTGTGATTATTTGGCGCCTTCGGGGTGAGCTGCAGACCCCAATTGAATTGCACTTGGCAGCAATTTAATTTCGGCATAAGATTCCATTAAAGAGCCAGACTCGTGAAAATATATACATATACATATATACAACGTACAGCATACGCGTTCTGTGCTGGTGTGTGTGCGTGTGTGCTACATGAATCATAAGAAAATCCATGCATAAGAGATTTCGCGAGAACTGTAAACTACAGTTATCCAAGGGCGCACAAACAGCTGATTTTAATTTGTGGATATCGAACAGCTTTCCTTTTACGTAAGTTTCTTTTAAACCTTATTACAACTGTTTGCGATCTTTTAAAGAGAGTTGCTTAAGTTTGGATTACGTAAGTGCATAGAATTTTGGTTTTATGCTCTATATGACTTCAATTATGTGGAACTTGAATTGAAATATGTGTACGAGTGGGGAGTGTAATACTTGATGGCAGCTCTGAAATTCCCCTCAATCTTTTACTGAAATATAGTGGAATTTTTAAATGCCAACACGTTTTGCGGTAAAAATATATACTCGAAAATAAAACAGTGCACAAAATATAAACCAATTTAAACGCAAAAAGTGATTAAAAAATAAACATGTGTGTTATCACAATCTAGAGGTTTCTCAAGCTAAGTTTTTTTTATTATTTACACGTATTACGCTTGCACATTGCCTAAATTATAGCAATATTCACACAGTATTATATTATAATTTAAGTTGCTTGAATAATACGTGTATATATCAGTGGACTAAGATTAACTGTTGAAGAAATCATAACAAAGTCCTTAACGCTCTGTAATATCGAGTGATCTATGTAGTTACCCAACCATGCTTCGATTGTTCGACTATGGCAATGTTAAATTACCAATATAACAATGGGGTACTTACTGCGTTATTATCTTATCTATATTATAAAAATATAGAGTCACGTAGTTGTATTATAAAATGAATACAAAAAAAAAAAGAAATCACATCAGATTTTTAAATACGTATGTACAATATTAATTGATGGATTGATAAACGCGCTGCCAAGCCTTAAATTGTAGAATAACACTCAATAGTGGAGCTTGCTGATTTCTACATAGATAAATTAGCCAACATTTGAAAGGGTATTTACATGTTTTAATACTCTATGAATCATGGTGTCATTAGCACAGAAAACAAACGTGTTATTACCTGAGTATTTCTTTAACCATAAATGATATTGATACTTATAAATAGTCGATATATAATCAGTTGGTTTTCAAATAGACAGACAGAAAACCCCCCGCTGGTACGAGAACTGTTTACACGCAGTGTTACATTACACTTGTGGGTGTGTCAGCTGCAAACATAACACCAAAACTGAATCATCATTCTATGCTGCCAAAGCTGTCACAAAGCTGTGACATGGTTAATGTTTTGGGCTAATATCGGTATTATCTTATCTTGGAAATGTAATTATAATTTGCTTTGCCAACGCGCGCACGGCCCTAAATTGTTATTTTCCATGTAAGATTAAATATGAATAACGACTGATGATTACTGACAATTTGTGCGAGCTTTTTCAAACGTTATCGGCGTGAGATTAGATATGACAAAGTGACAGAGAGAGAGAGAGAGACAGTTAATTGATCCTGCTGCGCTTATCCTTCATAACTGTCAGCTTTGACACCATTTCGCTGAGCTTTTGACAGCAATTAAGTTTACTTGCGACCTTGTGATTTCTTAAACTTTAAAATTCAATAAAAAAATCAAACGCGCAACTTGTCGCAGCTCTGCAAAAAGCTTCACAGCTGTTTTTATCTGTGTGCGCGCTCTCTCTCTCTCTCTCTCTGCGACAACTCCAACAGCTTAGGCTGCCTTGCGCTCACGCAACTCCAATGACACGATGTGCGCTCGCGCTCTCTCGTGCGCTCTCTTTTAACCGATAAGCGTTAACGTGGCTGGCGTTAACCGTTTCGCGTGACAGACAAAAGCTTGTGCGGAACTTACTAACTTACTATCATTAGGCAAAGTGACGGCAACGTTGGCGCAACACGTTTTCGTGCACGCTCGGCTACGCGATCGCTTGCTCGCTCACTCCACGCTCGCGACGGCGCTGCAGCTCTCGCGCGGTTATGTCTCTCGGTTAGTGTGCCTAAGTGTGTGTGTGTGTGTGTGTCTCGCTCACCTACACCGCATGAGTGTCTGTAAGGTGTCTGTGAGGTGTCTTCACATTTTTGTTGTTTTTTTTTGCGCGCACCGTGTCTTGTGGCTTGTTGTCACAGTAGACAAAGAGTAAGAAGAAGAAGAGTAGCAGCAAAACGAGAACAACGACAGCGGCGTGGCAAGCTTTATAATGCGACTGCGACTGCGCTCTAAATTCCTCTCTCTCTCTCTCGAGTTGTGTCGGCGTCGGCGTCGCGTTCTCTCTCTCCCACTGTGTGTTCTTGAAAAAGCCGTGTAACTTCCGTTAGTCGCGCTGAAACCGCAAGAAAAGCATAGTAAACAATGGAAATTTATTATTATTATTATTGTTATTATCACACGCGAATTTGCAGACGTGTCTTTGCGGCAAATAACGGAACACTGCAGTGCGTGTGCTTATCTCTGCTTCAAGAAGATGCGGCAGCGTTGAAACTGGAACTGGAATTTGGCTTATTGAACAATTTGTTGTTGCTTTCATGTGCCGCAACAACAACAAGAAACGCTCAAGCACCCCCCGCACAGTGGTGTCGTTGTCGTTGTTGTTGTTACACATTTGTTGTATTTCAAAATTTTCTTTTGTGCCGCAAAAAAAAAATAATGCATTGTTTGTTGTGCAAAACTTTTTATGGGGTCCATACACACACAAGTTGTTCATAAGTAAAACAACAACAACAAAAAAAATATAAAGAGAAAAGAAATCTTAATCGAAAGCTTTGGCGTGTGTATCAAATTTATAAACAGAAGAGCAATATAATTACAATATTTGTTATGCTAAAAAAAATATAAACCATATTTATAGTGAATCATTAATTAAAGGTTTAAAGAGCAAAGCGTTAAATGGATTGAAAATATTATCAAACGATTATTTTATACAAATAAAAATAATAAAAAAAATAAACTAATCAAATGATAAAAAATAACTTAAGCGTTACAAAAATTAAATTTATTAAAAAGTTATTATTTAAATTATTAAGCTTTCTTAAATAAATAAATGAAAAGACATAAAAGTTAAATCCTTGAATAAAGTTAAAATATTATGAAAAAAGGTTAATTGTAAAAAAAAATATATAAAAAAATTCAAGAAATATAAAAGATATTTTTATAGAGCTCAAGCAATATAATTACAACAAAAACAAACAAACAAATATATGTTTAAAACAATTCAAAAAATATAGAAGAAATTTTTATAAAGCTCAAGCAATATAATTACAACAAAAACAAACAAACAAATATATTAAACAATTCAATAAATATAGAATATATTTTTAGAAAGCTCAAGCAACATAATTACAACAAAAACAAACCCCATAAAAGAGAAAAAAAAACAACAAAAACAAATAAAGCAAAATTTGAAATTCGAAAATAAATAAAAATAAATGACGAAATGTGTTAAAATTATGTTGCGCCATTGCAGATTAAAATCGACACATGACAGCAGCAGCAGCAACAGAGTTTATAATATTAATTAACGCGTTTATATTTTTTATGCATTGTTTTCTTTATTTTGCCAACTCCCCCGCCCCCGCAAATCTTCTGGCACACACTGCAATCAGAGTTCACTTATCGATGCCATAAAAAAATAAGCAGAGAGGCAAATAACAATACAAAAGAGAGTGTGTAATATTTATGCAAGTATTTTTGTTATTTGTAATTAGCTGTAAAAAACAAAAACAACGCACAAAACCCGTTTACAAACGAAACAACAACAAAATGAGCAGAGCAACCGTTAAACCAAAAATCAACCAAATAAATTACAAAATATATATTTTAAATTTTTAAAATAAACAAACAACAACAAAACAACAACATGTCACAGCCAACAAAAAACAAAACGCCGCCGCCGCAATTGCTGGAGACGCTGCAGCTGCAGCAGAGCAGCGCTGCTGCTTCGCATGCGGCGCTGACGTCAGATCTGCAAACGTTACAGGTGCAACGTCATCGTCGCAGCATATCACAGCTGATGGCTAGCATGGGTAAACTATCGCCGTCCCACTCGCACACTCTTTCGTGTTAGATCATTGTCTGCGTTGTGTGTTTCCAGCTGGCAAAAAAAAACAGCAGATAAAAAACAAAATCTCAGCTAAAGAACCCAAAACCAGATATGATCATTATGATGTTCTATGTATATGCTGAACCAGTTTGTGCCCCTTTCGAAGCTCTTGTTCAATTTCTAGAATTATTTTTTGACTAT
The DNA here is from genome assembly GCA_018904095.1 of Zaprionus ghesquierei. Lineage (NCBI taxonomy): Eukaryota > Metazoa > Arthropoda > Insecta > Diptera > Drosophilidae > Zaprionus > Zaprionus ghesquierei. Next base: position 230,815 of record JAEIGP010000662.1, read on the forward strand.
TTACGATTAGCTTGTTTAGCCGGTTTACGGTGAGAAAGTGAAAAAGAATTCGACTCCATCTGAGCGTGTGTACGTGCTCTTATATGTGTGTGTGTGGGCGTACGGAAGTGCTTATGGGGTGTAATATAAGACTGAGTGTAGATTGAAAGTGTTTATAATTATAGCTCCGACTCGTTTTTATGTCAAGTTCAATAATAAATATGGTATTTCGAAACTAGCTTACTGGGGAGTAAATTTCATTTGTGTAGCGCAGTGTACACTCGACTTCATAAAGATTAAAGTTCTTGAACTTTAAATTAAATTCTGCGCACTTCCATATGATAAGAAAGCAAAACGTCTGAATCAAGCATTCACTTATATAAAATCTTAAGTAATCGACTTGAAAGAGAATCAAAATACCAAACAAAAATACCCATACATCATATGAAAGAGAAAAACCCTATTATGCGAAATGTGTATAAACAATTTAATTTGGTTGTTGAACTCATGCCAAAAAGGTAAACAAGCTTTGCTAGACGAAAATGAAAAAAAAGAATAAAAATTTTCGCTACATAAGCAAAGTTCTTTGTTTCAGCATATGGGGAACCTTATCAATTATAGTTATCAATTATCAACGCTTAGAGCTGCTTTATGTGCCAAACTGATAAGGTATTTACCTTACACAAAGAATGCAATATTTTTAGAATATGCCCAAAGAACCAACTGTAAAAATAACTCTAAAAAAAACATTTCAACCTCATATCAAAAACTAACGGAAATTGTGGTTAAACTGTTTTTTATATCTCCAACGATTGGCGAGATATCTTCGAAAAAAAACTCGACTATATTCAAGTGGTATATGGAATATCGCTAGATAGACTTGTATTTTAGACTGTGCATAACAAAATTTAGTACCTCACGCTCTACAAATATTAACTTCCGACTTTTTCTGGTGTGTGCTGTAATATTCCATTACACGCTCAATTTGCAAAGTAAACAATGTAAAGCCTTATATATTATATAGCTGTCTATACTGCAAACATTTCTAATTATTATGTAACCCTGGAATTTGGTTGGTACTTTCGCCTCACGTGTACAACGTAGTATACTCTGCGTGTTGCTCGTTTTTTTTTTTTTTTTTTTTTTTTTTTTTTTGTAAGTATATATAGTTAAGGCCCCCAGTTAACGGTAGCATTAGCTAATTATTCATAACGCCTCCAAGTCCAATTGAATATGCATAGCATGTCATAATCGACAGCAAGACAGGAAGTTTCGATTTCTTTTTAGCACATCGTGTGTGTCTGTGTGTAGGTCAAAAAATTGCCTGAGAGTGAGTTGAAAGACCTTCTCCGGGGTAAAAGATGATAATACATACATTTACTTGTATACTTTATCTGCAACCACATCAAATACCAATTTTAATTATCACTTTGAGTCATGCAAAATGAAATTGTTGAGATTCCCTTGAACGAAATCAAAAAACGTTTGTATATTTTTGTTGAGGTTATGGCGGAAAGAAAATAAAAATATTGGGCAGAAAATATTTATGGGCGGCGCTTAGGTTTTATAACGTCTTGTAGAGCATATAAATAAAGTATAAAAATACTTTAGGATATTGTACTTATTTTTATTGGGCTTTCAAGATCCATATTATAATCTTAATTTGGAAATTTTGTAAGATCATCTTTCCACTTTTTTCGCCACTCTTGTAGCACCATAGTATCCATTCTTAGCACTCGCTGCGATCTCTGCGTGCTTAAGCAATTTGTGAGTCTTTAAAGACTTCAGTTGGGGTTTAAAAAAATGTGTGAATGAGTTGAGTAACCGTTTGAATGAAAGTGAATAAAAGTGATGCTAAAGAGCTAAAGAGTTATCGGCTACCCATAAACCCACATTATGCCTATAACTATTTGATTTGCGTTTAACTTGACACATTATAAAAAGGCAAATGTGGTTGGGCTAAATATAAAATTGGCCCGATTTCCAGAAATATGAATCTTATTTTATGAAAACCTTCATATTATTATTAAAACACAGCGACTAAGTTTTTAGATAACAATCTGAGCATAAAGTCACGTGAACTCAATTAAACTTGACAGCTTTACAGATAGTTTTATTATGTTTTTAATCGAGCCACGGCCTCCACAGAAAAGAAACTGGCACAATAACTACACTAACCTGTGATTTACAAGTTCAATTTCAGTTTGTTTTTGTTTTTGTTTGTTTCGTTTTAAACTCGGGCGAACTTGACATAGGGAACCCGAAAACGTTAACCTTGCGTAGCGGGTATTTTAAGCATAGTAATCTTCTACGCTAGATAAAAAGGAACTTTACGCTGATAAGATATAGTATATAGTATCTACATATGTTGCATCATATGACTAATGACAATATGCTGGGGTATTCTTAGGAATGAGAACATAATTTCGGTTTGTTTTTTTTTGTCAATTAATAATACATATATCTTCTCGTAAATCTATACTTTCAAAACTGCGCTAGAAAATATAATTCCATTTGACATTATCTCTGCCCTGGGCTATGTTATCGTAGTACACTCTAATAGATTTCAGCTCCCTCCTGTCAGTTGGTCTGTAATATATCAAATTACTAGGCCAGAATATCTAGCCATATCTGTGCAATAATATGTTTAATATGTTGATATATATAATACATATATCTTCTCGTTCATGCTACAAATCTATACTTTCAAAATTTCGCTAGAAAATATAATTCCATTTGACATTATCTCTGCCCTGGGCTATGTTATCGTAGTACACTCTAATAGATTTCAGCTCCCTCCTGTCAGTTGGTCTGTAATATATCAAATTACTAGGCCAGAATATCTAGCCATATCTGTGCAATAATATGTTTAATATGTTGATATATATAATACATATATCTTCTCGTTCATGCTATAAATCTATACTTTCAAAACTACGCTAGAAAATATAATTCCATTTGACATTATCTCTGCCCTGGGCTATGTTATCGTAGTACACTCTAATAGATTTCAGCTCCCTCCTGTCAGTTGGTCTGTAATATATCAAATTACTAGGCCAGAATATCTAGCCATATCTGTGCAATAATATGTTACCCTCATATCTCCATACTATATAAATCATAATTTAGTCGTGTACTTTGATTAGAGCCCAAACAACAGGTGTACCCCCTTCTGTACTCCCCCTGCCCTGTGTTCAAAACAAATGTTAGTTATGCAAACTATCGGATATCTAGTTAGGGAATCCAAACTAGGGTCTTATCAATAAACAAAATATGAATTTTGTGCGTGATTTGTTATATTATGCCGAAATTTTCTTATCTACAGGTACAAAGTTTGGGCGATTATGAAAATCATTGTGACCCATTCAAGTTGAACTTTATCTGTTTGTCGGAGGACCTTTCGTAAAGCCCCACCACATACATTACGTTTGAAGCTATTTTTCTTGCATAGTCTTTGTCGCTACTTTGATCAGAAACAAAGAATTTTTTTCTATATGGTCTGCAAGTACCCCCGGGCTTATCACACTAGGCGCACCTTTATCAGCTCTGAAATTTATTATACGTTTTTGTTTTAAGTATACCATATGCCATATGCGGGCGGTGAAACCTTGAAACTTGTTGTTGTACGATAAAAAAAACGTCAAGTCGGTACGAAATATATATTACACAGAACACAAGCTGGCCAAGCCATTCTAATGTATAAGGATTGGGTACTTTATTTGATGTTTTTCTTAGAAAATTTAAATGTTTGAATGGAAAAATTATATAAGGGCTTGGAAAGCAATAAGAGAATTTCCGAAAAAAGTACCGAAGAATTATATAAAAATGGGATAGTTCGAAAATTGTTTACTTTAATGTAGCAACCTTTTTATTTAAGTGCAACCTTCTGCGCTATAAACAAAGATCCAGATCGATAGAGCAACGGCAGACAGCAAATATAATGTTTCTTGTAGCATTAAATAATTCTCGGGAATGTCGAAGAGCTCTTCCAATAAGCTTTATTAAATTGAATAAAATTCCGGTAAAAAAAAAGTGTTTAAACCCCTGGCAAATAGCAATAAATTTGTAGCTTATCAGCAGCCAAAGAAGTGGAAAAAGTAGCGAGTCTCTGGTCTCTGTGAGTCATCATATTCTGCAATAGATAAAATTATTGAAAAATTGTAAAGTACACAAACACAGTGTATATACTACATACATATATCTGTATCTGTCTGTGTACTCAGACATTTAGTGAAAACAAATGCAATTTTAGCAAATTAAAAGTGGGTAAAGTTACGTACTGAAAAAAGAAACACTCGAGTAAATAACGAACCGATAAGGCGTGAAATAGGTCGGTCGAATGAGAATAAGCATTACAAAAGTACCTTGAAAGAACCTTTTAAAGTTACATTAACCTAACCACACTTTAAGTCACTAAGTGCTTTGTTTTGATTCTGTAAACTTATCAAGTAAATTACCCGATTTTATAGCATATAATATATATCTTTTTATAGCAAGTTTATAGACCAATGGCCATTAGTAAATATTTGCTTCTATCTTTACAGCAGTCTATCCCTCAGATGATGCCTATCGGCCGACAAATTATGGCGGCTATATAAACCGTGGCTATACCGATCCAGATAGTTCCTACATTTTTGCACAATACGAGGCCATGACGGATGCTACAACAAATGGTGCGGCACTGCCGCCCTATACAATACAAATCGCAAGCAATCCCGATGGGGATGAGGTTGTTGCCCGACGAGAAGCCGACGACGACGATGATGATGTTGATGATGAAGATGATGATGATGTGTTCAAAGACTGCACCGATGAGGCGACCACAGATGATAATGAAGTATCTCACAATCGTCGCTGGTTGCCAGAATTTCAATTCTCGATAGTTGAATCGGAATACGATGAAACGCTGGCGTTTCCCGATTCTGTTACGATACTATCGACACTGGGCGATAAGCCTGTGTTGGTGGAGCGCAAAGAGACCGACGACGATGATGAGGAATACGATGATGAGAATAGTGTACTGATGCGCCAAGAGATACCCTTTACAAGTATCTATGGGCCCAGTGTGAAGTTTAACTCATTCCAGCGTAAGGTCTTCATACCCGGTAGGGAGATTCATGTGCGTATTGTCGATACCGAGCGCAGTGTGACCACACATCTGCTCAATCCGAATTTGTAAGTTATAAAGTATATATAATATATATTTTGTTAATACGTTTCCTCTACCCTACAGATACACCATTGAGCTGACACACGGCCCCTTCAAGTGGGTGATCAAGCGTCGCTACAAGCACTTCATGTCGCTGCATCAACAACTAAGCTTCTTTCGCACCTCACTCAATATACCCTTCCCTAGTCGGGCACACAAGGAGAAGCGTACAACGCTTAAGGCTACGGCGTGTCAATTGGCTGATGAATCCACGCTCAAGGATTTACCTGCTCATACCAAAGTGAAACATGCAAGCACACCGATTGCCAATAGCAGCGCGAGCTGCGGAGGAAGCAGCAATGCACGCAGCAACAACAACAACAATAACAACAACAATAACAGTAATAGTAACAATAATAATAATAATGCTTCAAATGTAATCGAAGCTGGCACAGTGGCACGATTAATGAGTCCCACACATAGCTCAATTCTGGCCAGTTTTACGCCACGTCGTAGTCAAAGGAAACGCAAGAAAAAGAAACGAAAATTGCCACGTTTTCCCAATCGTCCAGAGAGTTTGATCACCGTGGAGAATCTACCGGTGCGCATAAAGCAACTGGAGGATTATCTGTATAATCTGTTAAATATCAGTTTATATAGAAGTCATCATGAAACGGTAAGTAGCTGTAGTAGGAGCAATGGTGGCTTTATGGATTCCTTGGTTATTTACATTAATCCGTTTGTATGAACACGTAAATCTCAGGGACTATAAGAGCTACAGCTATGAAATTTGGTGACAATATGTCTTATTAAGGCACACATGTAAAGTTAATTCTAGATTTTGGTTACACCTTCTTTAGACCTCGTAAAGCGTGAAAACCCGAATTTCAAGTGTAGTTTTCAAGCTAGAAAGTTCATGTTTGGTGTGTACAATTAATATTGTCAGCTAAATGATTACTGCAAATTTGCTTGTGATCGAAACATATATATAGCAGATAACTAGGAAATAATTTAAGGGTTAGGGTAGCACACATTTTAAACTTATACTCTCTTTCTTCCTCCTCTTGCAGCTCAACTTTGTGGAGGTCTCCAATGTGTCGTTTGTCACCGGCTTGGGCATCAAGGGCAAAGAGGGTGTCATACTCAAGCGGACAGGATCGACACGTCCGGGTCAGGCTGGTTGCAATCTCTTTGGCTGCTTCCAGCGCAATTGCTGTGTGCGTTGCAATTACTTCTGCTCCGATGTGGTCTGTGGCACGTGGCGTACACGTTGGTTCTTTATAAAGGAGACCTGCTTCGGTTATGTGCGACCCACAGATGGTAGCATACGCGCTGTGATACTCTTCGATCAGGGATTCGATGTCTCCACGGGCATCTACCAGACGGGCATGCGTACAGGACTGCAGTTGCTCACGAATAGTCGCCTGATTGTGCTCAAGTGTTGGACACGTCGCAAGTGCAAGGAATGGATGCAATATCTGAAGAATACAGCGCATACCTATGCACGGGATTTCACATGTCCTAATCCACATATGTCGTACGCTCCCATGCGTGCCAATACGCAGGCAGTTTGGTATGTGGATGGAGCACAGTATATGGCAGCCGTGGCTGATGGTTTGGAAGCGGCCACTGAGGAGATCTACATTGCCGACTGGTGGCTTAGCCCCGAGATCTATATGAAGCGACCTGCATTGGATGGTGATTATTGGCGACTCGATAAGATTCTTTTGCGCAAGGCCAAGCAGGGTGTACGCGTCTTTGTGCTGCTCTACAAGGAGGTGGAAATGGCGCTGGGGATCAATAGTTACTACAGCAAGTCCACGGTGGCTAAGCATGAGAATATTAAGGTAGGATCATGTGACTGATAACTATCGATAGGAAGTATTCACCTCAATTGATCCTTACCTCTTCTATCCTATACCAGGTCATGCGTCATCCAGATCATGCGCGTGGCGGCATACTCCTGTGGGCACATCACGAGAAGATTGTGGTTATCGATCAGGCCTATGCGTTTATCGGAGGCATCGATCTATGCTATGGACGCTGGGATGATCGTGCGCATCGTCTAACCGATTTGGGCAGCATATCGACGGCTTCGGTGTCGGGCAGTTCGCGTCTAACGCCCAGCAACCTCTTCAACAAGGAGGAAGTGGATTCCGCCTTTGGTTCACGCAAATCATCACGTAATGCCAATGGATTTGAGCGCAAGGAGACGAGTACAGAGGAGCAGGTGGATGAGTCGCACGATGAGCCGAGTGAACCAAGTGAACCCAACATGGGAGCTGTGGGGGGAAGTGGCATGGAAATGCGCACACTCAAACCCGGTGATCGTTTGCTCATACCCGATCTACTCTCGGCGGCCTCAAGCGATGTGGGTAACGATTCTGTTGCACTAGAAGGCATGAAACTGAATACACCCGAGCTGGAGCGCAAGAACATGTTGGATCGCTTGAAGAACAACGCAGTGAAGGGAGCCATGAAGGGAGCACGCATGGGCAAAGGTCTAGTGCAGCGTCTGACCGCGGGCGAGGCGCAGGATACGACGACGACGACGGAGAAGACGGAGAAGAGCAATGAGCCCGAGCAGCAGCAGGAGGAGGAGGAGCAACAGTATGTTGCAGCTCAATCCTGTTCGCAAGGCGTCTATTGCATTGATACGCAAGAGGAGCCGCAGTTCTATGCAGATGCTTTACCCCCCGGCTTGGGGTGCAGCTCCGCCACAACGACGGCGCCGGAGACGACAACATATACGTCGCGAACGCAAATACTCAGCAGCGAATATCATGGACAGGCAAAGTACTGGTTCGGCAAGGACTATTCCAATTTCATACTCAAAGATTGGATGAATTTAAATTCACCATTTGTGGACATTATCGATCGGACGACAACGCCTCGCATGCCGTGGCATGATGTGGGCATTTGTGTGGTGGGTGCATCGGCGCGAGATGTGGCCCGACATTTTATACAGCGTTGGAATGCCATGAAGCTGGAGAAGGTGCGCGATAATGTGCGATTTCCCTATCTGATGCCCAAGAGTTATCATCAGATCCGTTTGAATGCACATCTCCAGCAGTTGCAACAGTCGCGACAGCAGCGAGTCACATGTCAATTGCTACGCAGTGTCTCCGCCTGGAGTTGTGGCTTCATTGAGGCTGACCTTGTGGAGCAGAGCATACATGATGCGTATATAGAAACCATTACGAAGGCCCAACATTATGTCTACATTGAGAATCAGTTCTTTATCACCATGCAACTCGGTATGGCCATGTCCGGTGCGGCGGGCAATGTGCGCAATCAGATTGGCGAGACGCTCTTCAAGCGCATTGTGCGTGCTCACAGGTAAGTTCTGGGGCGACCCTCGTAGGGCAGTCTACTATATACTATACTAGTAACTTAAGGAGTAGAGCAAGTATGTGGCATCTCCGAGCTTCCTACATGCATATATTCTTGATTAGCTTCAACAGTTTAGTCAATATGTCTTATTTATGTAGGTCTAGCTATGTCTGTATGAACGCCTAGAACTCAGAGACTATAAGAGCTAGGGCTATCAAAATTGCAGACAATGTGTCTTAATATGGCATGCAAATAGAGTATATTTAAGAACTAGCCCACACCCTCTTCTTATCCCGAAAATCAAAAATATAATATATGTATATAGAATGCTCATTGTACGCTTTCATTCTTGGTGTGTACAACTATTATCATCCTCTTTGCCATTTCTAAAAGTTTGATAGTGATCGCATCACAAACATAGCAGTTAATAAGGAAACATTTTTAGGGGACGACTAGATAAAGCATTGCATAGCGGGTATATGAAAGTCAAGTACAATCAACTGTAGCTTTTCTATTAATTTCAGGGAACGCAAGCGTTTTCGTGTTTATGTGATAATGCCGTTGCTGCCCGGTTTCGAGGGCGATGTAGGTGACAGTACGGGCATCGCGGTGCGAGCGATAACGCATTGGAATTACGCATCGATTTCCAGGTAAGCTGTGCTTCCCAAACTCCTTGATATATATAATCATATAAATCATAATATAATAATTACACTGTAATTTGTTATAGGGGTCGCACGGCTATACTCACACGCCTGAAGGAGGCGGGCATTGATAAGCCTGAGAATTATATATCGTTTCATAGTCTGCGCAATCATTCGTTTTTGAATAATACGCCCATTACGGAACTGATCTATGTGCATTCCAAGCTGCTGATTGCAGACGATCGTGTGGTTATCTGTGGTTCGGCGAATATCAATGATCGTTCAATGATCGGTAAACGGGATTCGGAGATCGCTGCGATCATAATGGATGAGGAGTACGAGGATGGACGCATGAATGGCAAGAAATATCCAAGTGGTATTTTTGCCGGTAGATTGCGAAAGTATCTGTTTAAAGAGCATTTAGGTGGGTACACAAGGGGAATACGCTGCTTGATTCTCTATCTTCTTCTTTTCTCGCCCTTCAGGTTTACTGGATGACGATGCCAGCTCACGTTGCGACATAAACATAGGTGATCCGGTCTGTGATCAGTTCTGGCACAGCACTTGGCGCCGCATTTCCACTAGGAATACGGAGATCTACGATGAGGTCTTTAAGTGTATTCCCACGGATTTTGTCAAGAGCTTTGCCAGTTTGCGCAAATATCAGGAGGAGCCACCGTTATGCAAAAGCGATCCCGAATTGGCCGCCAAGCGTGCCACGGAAATTCAGGTAGATGAAATATTGTATTAAAATATATATATATTAATGTTCTTTCTACTCCTTTCTAGGGTCATCTTGTAAATTTACCTTTGGACTTCCTGAACAAGGAAGTTCTTACGCCGCCCGGCACCAGCAAGGAAGGCCTTATACCTACCTCCGTATGGACATAGTCTGCCAAAGTCTCTAAGACGCAACCCCACAACAATAACTATATAATAGGTCTATTTAGGTTTTAACAAATTTTATATTCTTTTTCTGAATGCAACCCACCAAATGCGCTTAAAGAACTTATTCAAGTTGCCGTTGCCAAGTCACATTTTGTACATACTATATACATACATATATATCTTTGTAATCGTTAGCGTTACCTCTGTAGTTCGATAAACAAACTGTTTTATGCCCCTACGAGCTTAGTTAATTTATTACTATTATTATTATAATTATTATTGTACGGTATGTCGACGTCCCCCTATTAAAGCTAAGCATTTATTGTTACTTTTTATAATGTTTATATACCACAGTATTCTAGACAGACTAAAACGCAATTCTAAACAAACAAACATACATATGTACATATATCATGGCAGTTCATTAAAGTGATGTAGGGTACGATGAAGTTGGGAGATTTTTGCATACTTTAAATTTTTCATGTAATGGGAAGTGTACAAGGTGCTAAAAAATACCACAAAAAAAAGTACCAAATGAACATAATAAAGAAATTTCCCTTGTTGCTGTCAAAAGCTCAATGCATTTACCAGGCTAAAAGCTGTTTGCTATTAGAGTGATCAGCAATGTTAAGCGCTCGCTGTTACAAGAGTTGAGTGCTTTGGCACGCATAGCAGCGCATGTAAGTGTTAGGTTTAATTTGAAAATAAAAGCTACAAGAGAACATTTCTAAACAAGCAAGTACAAAGCAAACATAGGGTATCTTAAGGGCATATCATGCCCTGATCGAAGACTTAACGCTGTTAATGCTATCAATTCAATTCAGCAGAGCAATCACTGCATAGCAAAACTTTGCGCTGCATTATGCTGCCAACTGACTCGCAGTCTCCCTCTCTCTCGCTCTCACCACACACTAGTTGTGTGTTTTTACATTGTATTTGCCATTGGATTTGCTAATGCAGTGCGTTTTCTTTGCTCGTTCGATGCAGTCGCATTTTGCAGGCGTTTCGCGTGTGTGTGTTTGTATATGTGTGAATTAAGTTTAAACATGCATGCAGCCAATTGGAAAAGTTATAAACTACTGCACAATGTTGTTGTGTCAAAAAGTGTCGTGCAACATTTTTAGTATTTGGTAATTTTCTTCGCACTTGGCAACAACAAATTTTCTTTCATGGCTTTGCGCTCGCTGTGTTTGTGTTTGTGTTTGTAACTGTTGTTCGTTCTGTCGAAAAAAAGCGATAGTAGCGCAAAATACAAAGTCAAGCCACAGCAACAACAGCAACAACAACACTGAGAATACTAGAAAACAAGTTCTGCTGCTGCTCGCACAAATCAAGCAAAGACATCGTTGCGCTCTCTCGCTCTCCCTCTCGCTGCCGCTGACTTACTCTCTGGCAGAACAGTTGCATCACAAAGGCCGACAGCAGCTTCGCACACACACACACACAGCACATACACGCGTGTATACTAACACACATACGTAATAAAAGCACGTGTTGGCTTTGATTTCGTCGCTGTTGCTGTTGTTGTTGTTCCCTTTTTGCTTTACACTTTGTATTCATGACGTGATTTGCTGTACGCTGCGCGCTGTTTGCTTGCCTGTGTGTGGGTGTGTTTGATAACAACAATTGCTAAGCTAGTGTGCGTGCACTCGCTGCTCTCTCGCTTGATTTTGTTATTATTTGACTTGCGTTTTTTCTTCTCCGTTTCTTCTTCTTCTCTCTGACTTTGTGCTTTTTCATCGACTTTGCTTAATTATTGAAACGAACTTTTTTGGTGTGCGTGGGCAGCACGGAACACTAAAGCCGCTGCAGCTTGAGTTGCGTGGGCTCGTTTTTAGTGCATGATTAAGGAAGTGCGCTACTCTCTAGCTGGAGTAGGCACACACACACACACACACACACACAGATGCACGCGTAATAAATCCGCAGAGAGTTGGCTAATGCGTTTGGCATGTTTACATTGCTGATGATACACAGCTGCGATTACACTTTGTCTAGGTAAATAAAAGCACTTAAAATGTTAAATGCAAATTAAGCAAATTAATTGCACTGCGAATGAGTCATTTGACTTTTGTGTAACCATCGGACACGCTTACCTAACGAGGCTATTTGGACTTGTGCTTGGCTCTGATTCAGAAAAATATGGTTTGAGTGTGAAAGAGATACATAAAAAAAAAACAAAAGAGAATAACAAGTATATTAAAAGAAACATAAAATGGGTAAAAGTTGTGAAGACTAAAATAAGTTCCCTGTTGCTATGGCTTGTGTAAATCGTAGGTTAACTTTAATTTAGTAAATTGAAGGTAATCTTGTAAAAAAATATATACAAATAAAGTAAAAAAAAACCTAAAAAAGTTTATACTAAACGAGGTTGTTTTAAAATTAGAATGCAATAAGTTTTCCTAAAAGTATAAAATACGAAAGACAAGGAAAAATATAAATCTTAAGAAAAATATTCATATCAAGCCAAAAATTTGGTAAAAAAGCAACAAAAAAGTCAAACAAATCTGTGAAAATCAATTTAAAAGAAAATAAAGACAGTATATAGTAAAAAAGACAATCATATTCTTGTCCTTCAAATGAAACAGTGAAATTCCCTTGAAAAACTTAAATGATTCTCGTATTTCAAACTGCAACCGGTTGCTGCTCCCTTTTGCCGTATAGACCAAGTGCAGTGCAACGATTGTTTATATTATTTTCTCACGCAGATCAACAGGTACCAACTCCGCATGACATTAGCATACAACATCGCAGTGCAGTTACTTGCCACCCACACACAACTAGAAATCTACTTCTTACACCGAAAAAGAAACAAACCAAAAAAAAAACTAAATATTGAACTTCCCTCGTGGACAAAACAAAACAAAGCACGCAGAGCAAGAAAAAAAGAAAAAGAATTAAAATCAAAAGCGTGTGGGCTCTGTGGCGCAACAAGCAACAGCAGCGGCAGCAGCCACACAACCGGCTTCCCGATAGACTCACCTCTTGCGCTCTACCTCTCCCGCTCTCCCCGCGCCCACTGCGCTACCCCACACACACTTTCCGCACTCACTCACTGACCCTCTCTCCTCACTCACTCTCTCTCTGCGCTCTTCGCACTGTGTTCCCACAGAGTATGCCAAACCTGCTGCCGCTGCACAGAAATCAAAAGTGAACATCGCATCGCTTGCATATTGCCGTCGTCGTCGTCAGCGTCGGCGTCTGGTTCGCACTCCCGCTCTTGCTCTCCCTGCCGCCTTCCACATGCTCGCATGCAGTCATTCGTGCTGGCTCGTTTCGCATTCGTGCTGGCCAACGAAGTTGCGGTCGTTGCTCGTTCGCATGTTCGTTCTTGTTGTCTGGCTCGTTTCTTGCTCTCTGCTCGGTTCTAGTTGGTTGGCCACTTCGTGCGGCGCTCGGCTCAACAGCTTCGGCAACTGGAGCCCCAAGCCCCATACCCAAATGGCAATCGTCGTTGTCGTCAGTCGTAGGCAGAGGCCAGCAGCCAAAGCAACGGAGCAGCGCAAGAGAAGGAGAGAGCGAGACGCAGCGCGTTAATTGTTTCAGAGCTTTTTAATTCCAATTCACAAACAGTTCGCAAAGTTCGACTTACATTTCGTTTACATGCCAATTTAACACAAGCAAAGCAGCAGCAGCAGCAACAACAACAACAATACAAACAGCAGCTATGCGAAATGTTTGTGCTTTATTCAATAATTTATTAATAACAGCAGATCATTAGACATGTCGGCCCCGGCTTGATAACGTGTGTCCGTCTGTCTGTGTGTGTGTGTGAGTGAGTGCGAGTATGTTGGAATGCATTTGATTAGATTTGTTTGGCGTTCTCTGTTGTTAAACAAATGCTTGGTGTGTGTGTCTATGTTTGTCGCTGCTTGTATCAATTTTCAATTCAGTTTCAATTTCTGTTTCGTTGTTTCGACAAACAAAACAAAAAAAAAGCTCAAGACACGCAAGAACCGGTTAACTGTTTGCAAAGCTTGCAGAAAAAAAAATACAAAATAAAATCTACGTTTCTTTTTGTCTTTTTTCGCACACTGCAAATGCAAAAGAGCAACAGCAACAACAACAACAAAGAGCGCCGGAAACGAATAAAGAAAATTAGCTGCCATTCATGCCATGCCATGTGAATACATTTACCATATTCACTTTAATAATTGATAACTCACAGCAATAATTATGCTGATTAAGTGCTAAAAATCGAAAACAAATTGTGTCGTATTTAACAAAAAAAAAAATTAATAAATAAAAAAAAAAAAAAGGAAAGCAAAATGATTTTTTAGCTATAAATGTGTTTAACAAGCAAAATTAATTCGCCACGGGCAATTTGAATAAAGCGCAAAAAAATACATGAAAAAAATTTGTGAATATTTCAAAAAATGTGCAACGAGTACACAGTGAAAAAAAGTGAAGAAAAAAGCAATTGCTCATTTGAAGATAAAGTGCTGAAAATGATTTAATAAAAATATTAAAGTAATGGCAATAAATAAGTGGAGATTAATTGGAATTTTAAGAGAATTATTTGTATAAATTAAATGAAATTTTAAGAGAATTATTTATATAAATTAAATTAAGTTTTAAGAGAATTAAACTTATCTATTAAGCTATAAATAACTGATTCTCTTTCAATTCATTTAGTTTCAATCTAATCTCTTAATATACTTTAATTATCCACAGTTCTAGCAATACCGAAGTGAGGCAATAAAAATAAAAGTAAAAGTTTAACAAAAGAACAAAAAGTTAAAACCAAACGAATCAGCTTAAAGTGAATTGAACCGAAGGGAAAATGTTTTCTGCACAGTGTAAAAGTCAAGCCAAAGAAATGAAGGCAAATCAAATAACGACAACAAGCAAACGCAATTGAAACAAAAAGAAAAGAACGTTGCAAGTACGTGTTGCAACTATCTAACGAATATACATAAACAACAAAACGGAAAGTGCATAAAATAAAACAGGTTGAAAGCAGAGAAGCAAGTGAAGAAAATGTCAGGCATAATACAAGTTAAAAGGGACAATGCGTCAAAGACTAAGGAAACGGCTAATGAGACAGCAGAAATAACAAAAGCAATAACAACAACAACCATTGAAATAACAACAAAAACAACAACAACAACTGCAACAACTGCAACAATTGCTAAGAAAACTTTAACCTCAACTGCGGCGCTGTCATTGTTTGATCAGCTGAAAAACGGCGTCAATTTGAACACGACACTGACAGTTGGCGGCGCCAAAGACGCCAAAGACGCCAAAGACGCCACCCCCGTCGGCGCTGCCCCCGTTTCTCTGGCAACATTAGCACCGCCGCCACCCGCCGTTGCACCACTGCCAAATATTGACTTAAAGCCGCCGCCGTCGCGTCCCTTTACCACGCCCCATTTGCTGTTGCCGCCCACCAGCAGCGTTGGCATTGTGCAGGGCACAAAACGTGCCAGGGATGCAGTAGCAGCAGCAGCAGCAGCAGCAGCAGCAACAACAGCGACTACAGCAACAACTGCCACATTGTCATCGTCGGCTGCTGTGGCTGCCAAATTGGATATTAACGCATTGCGATCTCAGCTCTATCAGGGCGCCAGAAAGACTGCAACAACAACAACAACAACAACAGCGAGAACGGGAACGGGAACAGGAAAGGGAGCAGCAACAGCAGATCGTGTGCGTGGAAATAGTAGCACAAAGAAACGCTGCCTGGATCGCTACGATTCATCAGAGTCATCAGACAGGTGAGTAAATAATGAAAAATGCCTAAGAAAATATTGCGAGAAGACTAAGTGGATCTAGAGTTGTTTTGGGAACATTTAAAAAGAGGCTAGAATTGATGGAGCATGTGTAGAAGATTTGAGGAAGATATATTAAGGTAGGATTAGTAGTTTCTTTCCCGTCGGTAAAATACTCTGCGCATTAATTAAAAAGATACTCGTAGATTCCTTTGGGAACTTCATATAAGGATCACTTCTATCAGTTAACTTTATATCATAAGCAGAGAACTTTAGAGAACTTTAATTTTGATTTAAATGTGTGAAGCAGATTTGAGAATGATCAGCAAACTAGCAGTTCTTGCCCCGTCGTTAAAATACTCTGCGCATAGCTTGAGAAAACCCGTCGGCAACCATATCAAGATAATAGTCTTGTTCATTTTATTTTAGATTAGGCTATATAGTATGCCATATCAAAGAGTTGCACCTTTAAATTTGTTCCCTTAGTAATCAAACTCTTAAATGTAATTCTTAAATTTTCAAAGGCGGTGGGCGCGGCACAAAATATTTGAAAAATTTGATGTCTTATGCTATTATTATAACCGAGATCTGTGTGTTTACGCATATTCCACAAAGACTCTACTTAAAAATACCTGGTGTAACTTTATAATCCGCTCAACATTTAAGCCAAATATTTAATGTTTCTGGCAGACTCAATGATTAATGAACTCGGGTGAGATCTAAATAAAGCGGACACCGACTTCTTTGGAACGTCTCGCCGTCTATTTGTATCCACTGTGGCCCTAAAGTAGCTTAACAATTTTCTAAGCAGACACTTGAGACAGAGAAAAAGTGAGCTAAAAACGGAAATGTACTCGTAAATTGTTGTCTCCGTAGCTCTTGTTGAGTTGTGTTTGCCAAAATTGAGCTAAAAACAGAAATACTATAAATATTTTTTCATGAGACACTTTGGCAACTGCATTGTAGACGCAGATACATGTGTGTTATGTGTGTGTGTGTGTGTTGAGGAAATTGTGTCATTAAACAATTTGGATAATTTATCTGACAGATAATTTCTCGAGAATAGCTCGTACTTCATCACGCTGATTAACTGTAAACGTATCTGTGAGATACAAGTTTATAAACAAATCAAGGCGCACACACGGCACGCGCACAGCGCAACGCAACGCAACGCAGCGCGTTTTACCTCGTCAGCTGTGAATTTATTATGACTTACAGATACATGCATGTATCTAGATACTTGCTTAACCGCACAATGCCAACCGATTTCCGCTCATTAAAAATGCGCGGCAGCAGCGCCACATGCATATGCAAGTGCATTTGTATCTTTAAGATACGCAAAACATGCGTTCATTTATCAACGTACGCAAACGATTCTTGAATTTATGGCGCGTGGGCGAGACAAGCTTCCTGCATGCGCGCATCCCTCAGATACACCCAGTAGATTTTGCACAAATGTATCTTTCTGCTTTGCGCTTTGTTTTGTTTTGAGTTTTTTTTATTTTTTTTTGTTTTTATACCCCATTTGCATGGCATAGAAGGGTATTAAATCTTGGTGCCAAGTGTATGTTACAAGCAGAGAAAGGCATTGCCGACCCCTTAAAGTTAATATAAGCTTGATCAGCGCTTAAAAGCGAAGCTAACATAGCAATTTTCGTCTGTATGAACAGCTAGATCTCAGAGACTACAAGAGCTAAGGCTATCAAATTTGACGACAATGTGACTTATTGTTGCAGTTTTGATATAGAACTTAGCCACGCCCCTTTACGCCTGAGCAAATCGAAAAAATTGTATTTCAAGCTTAATTTTAAAGCTAAACCAATTATTTTTGAGTTCTACATTAAATATCATCACGCAAAATGATTCATAACAACTTAATAATGATCCATAAAAACTGTAGCTATTTAAGTGGTTAATCAAGAGTTTATCGGGTATATAAAAGTCGAGCACACGCGACTGTAGCTTGTTGTTGTTGTTTTGGCTGCGCTACTGCAACATAAGCAAAACATTTCAGTTGTTGCTCTCTTTGCATTCTAATTAAAAGTTGTTATTGCGGTTGTTGTTGTTGTTGCATGCAAATCATGCATAAATTTACGACTTGCCGTTGTCGTCACCATCGATAAGCCGGTCTAAAGTTAAGGTTCGGTTAGGTACGGTTTGGTTAGGTTCGGTTGGACTCGGCTTGCTTTTGGTGTGGTTTGTGTTGTGTTCCACACGCAACGCACGCATATCAAATGCCATCTATCTACTATGAAGTATTGTATCTTTTAGTACGCAACATACAGATACATACGTATTTATACGATATACAATGCACGAGTATCTTTCGCTTCGGCTCTGCTCGGCTGCCCGCGTCGTCGCGTCGTTTCTCGTCGCGTCGCGTCGCGTCGCGTCGCTTCGTGCGGCTGTCGGAAATAATTTTAACTTTTGGTCGTTGAACTCTTTTTGATTTATTTATTTTTCGGTATTTTTTTTTGTTTTTTTTATGTATGTGTGTGTGTGTGTGTGTTTCACATCGGTCACAAAACATGAAAAACATTTGTTTTTATTTTTTTTGTATTTGGTTGCAATCTTTGCGCTGCATTTAATTTTTATGGCGCATCTTTGGGATGCCAAATTGTTGCTTTTATGTTTCATGATTGCATTTAGGAGTTTTTTTTGTTAAAAATAAATTAACGTGTTTTTTTTTTTTAAGCGATTAAGCTGCGTGTGATAAAGCAAACCAGTTGCGTTTCGCCGTCGGCGATTGCATAATTTAATTTTGCTTTATCTTTGAGCTGTATAAATGAAATGTTTTCTGAGAATTTTCTGTGTGTTTTCGGCATAATTTAACTAAGATTAGTTAGGCTTGAATTAGTAGGAAATTGGGAGAGTAATATTAGCTGGAATGCTTGAAAGAAGTGTGAAACCATTAAACTATAAGAGTTATAATGAAAAGAAAGATAAGAAATCTTTGATTGTTTTCTCGTTGAAGTTAAAAGTTTAGAAAATAGAAAATACATTTTGTTGACATTAAGCTGTAATTATTTTAAATTATATAATTTATAAAATATAACGCAAAGTTAGCATTGTCTTATTGTATTATTTCCCGTAGAAAGTTTACATTTTAATCTTTGTTTTTATCTTTTGTTAAAAAAAAATATAAAAAAAAATAATAACTCTTTTTTCTTAAGTATTTTAAATTTACAATTTTAAAAATGAATTTGTAAATTTATAAAAAATATAAAAATATATAAATAATAATATATAAGAAAGTTTATAAATATATAAACAAAAAGTAAAATATTAAATAAATTTAAATATAATTAAAATTAATTATATAATATAAATAATTTAATCGAGCTGTAAAACCTCCATCTGAGTTAGCTTTATTTTTACCTTTGGTAAATGCAAATCTTGTAGCTTTATTTCTGACCTCCTTTATTCGGCACATTTGTTGGCCTTCAACTTTTGGTTGCACTTGCCACAAAACTGCTGTGGCACATTAAATGTCATTAAAATTTAATTTTACCTCAAAAAACCAACTACAACAAAGACAACAATATTTGTGCACTTTAATGCTGTGGCATCTTTGCTGAGCATTTAGCTTTAATTATCAAAACAACAACAACAACAACAACTGCAACTGCAGTTTGTACCAAGTCATCATCATTTCGTTGTTGTTGTTGCTGCTGTTGCTGCTTCGTTTTGTTGTTTATTTTTCATAATCAACGCAGCTCGCAGTTTGTTTTGAGTCTGCTTCTTCTTCTTCTTCGTCGTCTGCATCACGCTCTTTGCTATTGACTTGGTACGCTTTTTTTTCTGTTGTTGTGTACAGGTTTTTCCACATTTTCCAAGACCCAAGAGTGCTGCGACCCGACCCCCACCAAGTGGTTACCAAGTGCGACCCACTGCTCCAATGGCGCGCGAGCGCCTTTTGCAGTTTTTTGCACAGTTTTGCCCACTCCTTCAACACCTCCCCCTGCCCCTCCGCTCCCCTCTCTCCCCATTTGCAGCTAAAGTTTGTTTTTTTGCAACTCTTTTTCTTCTGTTTTTTATTTTCGTCGAGTCATGCCAGCACGCCTCAATTGTCGACACTCACACAGCCAAACAGATGCAGTTGCAGATACACAGATACAAAGTTGCAGTTGCAGATACACAGATACAGCAACAACAACAATAATACCGACAATACGATATTGTGTAATCGCCCACGTTGATTTATCTCGTTTAAGTGACTTCAAACGACGATGATGACGACGACGACGACGACGACGACGATGACGTTGAAAGTGTAATGTAATAACTCGCAATTGCAATTGCCGATTGCCAATTGGCAATTGCCAGTTATATGTATGCATATATATACCCTGTAATCCAAACACTTGTCATGCGACACAAGCCATGAGAGGGTGAAAGTAATAAATCCATTATGAAATTGAGTTTATTAAGTATGAAAAACAATGAGAACTTCCATGGGGTTCCATGCAGAGCGTATACGTGATAAATATCTTTAATCTGCCCGTTAAACACAGTTTCAACTTTGTTTGATTGTGAATTTAATAAAGATGCTTGTTTTTTATATGCAAAAGAAATGAAAGATATGCAGAATTGCAGAAGAAATGCAAGATATCTGCAATTATACAGCGAAAACTCTCTTGGGCGGACACTTAAAGGTGCGTCAGTTAACTTTGGTACGGTTAAGGGAATTCCTTGGTCCATAAGAAACAAAATTCTTACAATAATAATAAAAATACACAAAATTATCGTAGGAAAAGTGTCTGCTTTAGAAGAGAGCTCGCTTTACAGAGGTGTCCGCTAAGTAAATCTTTAGTATATTCCCATAAAATGCATTAAACTTGCAAGATAACTTTATTGAAAAGTGGCTAAAACCTTTATATGTTTGTTTAAACTTTCCTTAACCTACCACAGCTAACACTTAGCTCGTGCTGAATGTAGGGTATTTTTAAGTCGCCCACAGTTTTATGCGCACCTGCACTTGCTTTAGTAACTGTCTAGCAGTTGTCGCTTCTGTTGTTGTTGTTGCTGCTACTGCTGCTGCTGACTCTTTCGTTGCCTTCGCTGCTGTTGCAGCTTCAAACTCGCTCGTGTAGCATATTTAAGTCGTGCCGCATTTCTGCTGCAGCTTCTTAATGTTATTTGCAATTTTTGGCATTGCATTTGGCATTGTTTTCATAGCAAGTTGCATTGTTTGGCATTCCCCCAACTTGCTGTAGTTGCAGTTGTTGCAGTTGTTGTTGTTATTGTTGTCTATGGAGGCAGCTGCTGAAAATGTTTAAATGTTAAGTTCAAACTTTGCTTGTGGCAAGAGTCAAGTTGTAGCTGATCGTGATAAGTTTGCATAAATTTATGTGTGTATTTTTATTGAATTTGTTATGGTTAATTAGGTGAAGGCAGAGCTGTAGATATTTTCTATAAAAGAGCTTCAATCTTGCCTACCTTAACTTCCTTTCTACTCAGTTCCTACCTTCTCATTTATCTGCTCTACTTTACACACGGATAACGGACACACTCAGTCATTATTCATGCAGCTGATTAGCCCGAGGTTACGACTGCATTAGTGCCACGCCCACAGGGCTGTAACGCTGTAAGCGATTACACTCGATTACCAAAATGAATATGTTGAGTGGCCTGACTAATTTGCAGCCAGTACAGCAACAACAACAACAACAACAACAACAACAACAACTCGTTTAAGTAGCCAAAATACAAAAGCCTTGCAAAAACTCGCTGGTTTTTTTGTTCTGCTTTCTTTCTTGCTTCCCCTTTTTTTCGTTGTGGGCTAGAAAAATTTGCTCCACTATGCAGAGTCTACAACTTGCAACATGCCAACGCGTTGCCAAACTCTCTGCCTGCCTGGCAGCCCGGTTGTCTGCTGGCCACGCCTTGTGCCGCCCGCCCGCCCAAGAAGTAGACAACGAGCTGCAGCCGTTGCAGTTGCCAACAAATTTGGCCACATTGAAAATGCGCTGTTTTTAATACACTTAAAGGGAGCGGGGGTGCTACGATAAGTTTGAGGGGTTTGTGAGGGAGCGTAGAATGTGGAAACTAATTAAGAAATTTAAAGCGCAAATCATGAAATTAAATCATTAAAGAAATAAGCTAAGTTAAGCTTTTAATTCACATAGAAAACCGCTAAATATTTAATAATATTATTTTTTCGTTTATTACGATTTACGGTGGCTTTAGGGGGCGTGGCTCAATTTTTAGATTAACTTAACACGCGTGTTACATTCAGATATATTGTATGTAAATTTGATAGTCCCAACTCTTATAGTCCTTTGAGTTCTGGTTGTTCATACGAACAGAGAAAATCTATTTAATAGCTTAAATTAGCATAAACTCATATTGTTTTATGTTTTCTATGATATATTTTGCCTTCGTATATTAAGTGCATTTAAAAGTCGTAGCAAATGCTTAAAACCCTTTCTCATTTTGAACTCTGTTGTTTTTTTTTTCTTTTTTGTCAGATTTTCTTTTTTTTTCATTGTAATTTTTTTATAGTCTGCAGTTGTAGTTGTTGTTGTTGTTGTGCAAGTGTTGGCTGGCACAGTCAGTCAGTTCTTCTCCTCCTCCTCCGCTTCCCTCTCCCCCTGCTTCTTTAGCTACTCTCAAGCTGTTTGCGCCTCCTGCTGTCAGCCCTTTTTTTTTTTTTGTTGCTTTTGGCTTTGGCTTTGGTTTTTTCCACTTGTTTCAACTGCGTTGCATTCTTTGCTCTTCTTGTTTTGCTTTTTTATGCCATACGTATGCATGTGTATATGTTTTATTATTATTATTATTAAGACAGCAACAAAAGAGATGCACACACAGATGCTGTGGCTTCTCTTTTGCATACTGTGTGTAAAGCAGTTTAAACACGAAATTAGAGCTTCTCCTCCCCTTGTTGTAGTGCCCCCACTCTTTGTCCCTGCCCCCTGCCTCTGTGCCTGCCTCAAGCTGCACATTAAGTCGTAATAAATGCTGCCTCTCTTTTTTTGCTTTTCCCCCTTCTCGTTGTAGTTGTACATTGACCTCAAAACAGCCTCCGTGCACCGCTGCCGCCTCCTGTTGCATGCCACGCCTCTCTTGTTGAGGATGCTGCTTGTTCTCGTTGTTGTTGTAGTTGTTGTTGCTGCTGCTGCTCGTGCACATTTTACTAAATAGCTTCTATTTACGTTCCATGGAAAATGCATTCGCAATTGTAAAGTGCAGAAATTTGTTTTTGTTTTTCAACTTGCGCCGCTGCTACTTTGTCTCCGAGGCAGCGCAGGCAACAAGCAAAGTGCAAACAATGCCACAGGGGAGAAGGAGGCGGGAGGGTGGGAGGTGGCAAGGCAACTTGGGGTAGCCAGAAACGTGCGCGACTTTTGGGGGCCATAAATCAAATAGGCAACACTCGCTCTGCACCGTGCCACAGATTTATGCAAAAGTTTCTTTTATTATTTATGTTATTTGCTTTTTGGCGAATTTGATTTCGAGTGGAACATCTTGGCTATTTATTGGCTACGAGTGGGTGCAGAGCGACAGAGAGAGAGAGAGAGACGAAGCAGCACGTAGCGTTCCTGGTAACGTGTTAGGGGTAAAACAACTGAAGAATTCCCTTGAAAAATTTCAGTGCATAACTGAGTAACCTAAGTAATCGATAGAAAGGCATTTACAAGAGTTGGGAAAAAATCACAGAATAAACGAGAAAAAACACGTTAAGCACTTCACACTTTAAATCATTCAAAGAGCAAAAGTTGAATGCACAGCAGAATGAGTTAATCGACACATTTATCTCACATCTCTTGCCCCTTTTTGAACTCTCTGCACATGCTTCACTTTTAATTCTTTTTCCTCTTTCTCTCTCTCTCTCTTTCTCTGTCTGTACTTTACAATTCACACAGCATTTCAATTAAGCCAAGCTGAATGCAGAGTTTTTCTTCTCTTGTGCATTCAGCCATTCCAGGCCAGCCTCATGTTGGCCAATTGGCTTAACATAATCTAATTAGAGCCACAAACGCGTCTCAAAAGTGTCGCTGATATGGCGTTAAGAGGGAAAACCTCACGTGGGAGAAGCAAATAGAGGTAAATGTTGCGGCATTTCTTTATACCAATTGCTGCAAAAGCGAATGAGTGCAAAGGAATACAGAATGAGCAGTTAAGCAAATGAATTAAGGAATGACAGAGAAATGCAAGTTGAATAAGAAAGTTGGGGCAGAAAGCAAAGCAGAGCTTGTAAAAATGAGGAAATTTATAGAAACGTTTAAAGAGAAATTAAATCAGTAGGAAAATTAAGTGAAATATATTTATAAAGTGTTGAAATTTATTTTTATTTTGATTTACGGAGGCGACAGGGGGCGTGGCCAAATTCTTAAATGAACTAAGACATATTGTCAGCAAGTTTTGCAGCCCTAGCTCTAATAGTCTCTGAGATCTACCTGTTCATACGAACGGAGAAAATCCATTAAATAGCTTTAATTAGGAAAACACTATACTGTTATATATTGGCCAAAAACCATACGTATTATAAATCACTATAAAACACATATCCAAAAACCCTGACCTTCTCAATTCCAAAATTATAATATTTTCTATAATATACGAAAACATTACATTCCCATGCAATGTGCCCCATTGCGCAAACCATATCTCATACTCTCAACGCTGCAACGATTATAACTGTGATTTAAGCTCTCTCTCTCTCTCTCTCTCTTGATTTCTGGCAATTTGCCAATATTTAGACGCATAATTTATGCACCGCTGCGATTTATGCAAATCGCAAATTGCCAACCAAATGCTCATCAAAAAGAGCTCGGTCAAAAACCTAATGGCATTCTAATGTTGCCCACCAAAATCAAAATCATATTAGCCAACATAAGTGTGTGTGCGAGTGCGAGTGCGAGTGTGTGTGCCTCGTGTTTTGCTTTTGGCTTTAGCCATACGGGACACACACACACACACACACTCGCGTATATCAACGGCAAATGCTGGAAATTTTCATTAATTATAACGTCAGTTCGCGAGCCTTGCATTGCATTTTCGCCAGGCAGGCAGACAGTTGTCTACCCTCCTCTCCACCGTCCCCGCTCCCCCTCAACGCCACCCATGACGTGCAGCTGAAATAACAACAAGGCATTTGCCATTGCAGCGGTAAAGCCAACAAATCCCCCTGCTTTTCCTCAGTTTCGAACTGGGCGGCTATGCTATGTGGTCAGACATGCATCCCGGGACAAGTGACGGCCGTTGCCAGGCTCTCATTTGGTATACCCTGTAAATGTGTGGCATGCGAGAAGAGTATGTTGAGCTGCACTGGGCTAGTATTAATATAGTATAATAATATGTAGAGATCTGTTAGATTTGCATAGTTTTGAAAGGGAAAGTAAGTGTTATTTTCAATTTTTGTGGGCGGTAGTGGGCGTGGACAAATTGTAAACAATTGTTCATCTGCGTGCTCTAATTAGACATGTTGTCAACAAATTTGGTTGCACTAGCTCTTTCAGGCTCAGAGACCTAGCTGTTCATACGAACAGAACAAGGAAATTTTAGCATTTTTATGCATTTTATTTTTATAGAGCAACTGTCAGTCTATCACACATGTCTAGAGCACTCTACTTCTTTTTTTTATGCGCCAGCAAAAATTAGTCATTAACTTTTTAAGCATCGACTGGACAAACATGGCGTATGAGTGATGTGCATGACGGTCGCACACATTCGCTCCTCTCCCCTCTTATTTCGCAGTTTTGCAATGTTTGTGCAAATGCGTGTGTCTGTGTGTGTGTGTGTGTGTGTTTGGGTGTGCGGTAGCGATAAGCCCCCGACAGTCGAACTCGTATTCGCGGGCATGTGGCAATTATGTTTGCCGCTATGTCAAGTGGACGTGAAGTTGGCTGCACTGCGATGCAATGCAATGCAATGTGATGTGATGCGATGCGATGCAGTGCGTTGCGTTGTGTTGCACTGCGTTTGACTCTCATGTTGCACCTGGGGCTATCATTAAGTTTATTGCATGAAAATGAGCCAAACTTAGAGGCAGGTAAAAACTGACAAACTGACAAACCGACAAACTGTCTAACTGTCTGTCTGTCTGAGTGTCTGCCTGCCTGCCTGTTTGGCGCCCCCCTTTATTAGCGTGCAGGGTTCAAAAAGAGTTGAGATTATGTGGATGAGCTGTGCAAATGAAGTTGGCAATTATTACAGAGCACTTAGTAACTAATAACTGGCAAAGTCAAGTGAAGTAGATATTACTTACAGTATCATGTTCCCATTGCCCTAGGTTACCTATCAAGTTGCATACTTCAAACTCTTACTTTATATATTTATCTATATTATCTATATATAATTTCTTATTTCCTGAAAGTGCTTCTATATAACTTAGCCTTCTTCTTCTTCTTAGCCCACTTCCTCTGCAACTAACCTAGATATCCAATTTATCTAGCTGCGTTTGCACTACTTCTTCTCCTCTTGCCACATTTATTGCCTGGCTTACTTTTGCTTTTCATTTCCGTTTTAGCATGAGCTTTTCTCTTTTTTTATTTTTTTTTTTTTGCGCACATTTTCTAATTCTATTTCTGTTTCTAGGGGCCGTTGTTAGCCCAATTTGTTTTGACCATCATCTGTTTTTTTCCTCTTGCAAAAACTTGACATTGACCTTGTCTGGCTCTCTCTCTCTCTCTCCCTCTTTCTCTGTCTGCCCCTCTTTATGCGTTCTACTTATGCGCTCAAGCGTTACATTCACTCACACACACACTCACACACATAGAGCGTAAGCTGCTTTTGGTATCAAAAGTGTAACTGAAAAAGCCAAATCGAATTGCAAAAGGCAAAAAGGTAAAGCAAAGAAAACGCACAAATCATAATGGAAGTTGAAAACGAATTGCAGATACGCTGCAAAGCGAAATGTACAAGGAATATTAGATCAATAAAAAGATAAAGGTTGAATGAAAGTGAGAGAGAGAGAGAGAGAGAGAGAGAGAGCTTGAGAGCGTTAAAAGACAATTGACAACGCACAGGGAGGAGCGGCTTGATTTAAGAGCCCAGAGCAAGCTAACAAGCCATTATAATCGGCTTAATGTGTGTCACTTTGACATTTGGCTTTAACATTTCAATTCAATTGTCAATTGAAAAGGTTTATTGTTGTTGTTGCTGCTGCTGTGTTTGCCCACTGATTAGACATTGATTGTGTTTAAGCGTTGCCCAGTTGTCCATGCAAACCAAACCGAAAAAATTGAATTGAAAACCATTTAGAAAATTTATTGTATTTGCGCGTGAAATTAGTTTGCGGTCTCACTGTGCGGGTAGCTAAAATTATAATTACCAACATGAAATAATCAAATTAAGTGCATAAGCAAAAATGTGCAATATAAATAATAGATATGCAGCTTTGGCACAGGTTATTTTTGTTCGAAATTTCCCAATGACCATAAATCAATTCGCATGGAATTTAAGTATGACATTTTGGCAGCAACTAATCATTATTAATTTTATATCTCTCTCTTTTTTCTTCTGCAAACTTTTAAACAACGCCCCCCAGTGGAAATGCCATTTTATACTAATCGTATACACTCTACTATAACTATATATACACAGACTTATACATGTTATAATCGTAATCGCAATCGTAATCAATGTGCTCGGCCTTTTTCACACGCCTTGCCCGATTGGCTTGTCATAAAAAACACAGCAATTTGTTCAAGTAGCTAGCCATATAGAAGCTTCTAACAGTAGCATAATTATATAGTATATTATAGACGATCGAGCGTAGTGCTTGTCTTGCACAGTGGCACGAGATCATAAGGTATTGTGGTATAAAGTTTAAAGTTGATAGAAAAAGAGTTGAGAGACAGTGCAAGATCTATATAATATTATAAATGGATCTTATAAAGACTATTCCTATCAGTGGAAATAGAATTAAGAGTCAGAAAAGTTATGGTACTTTATTGCATTATATTCACATTTACTATGTTAAATGTTTCTATATTATATCTCTATAAACTATTTACTATGACTTTCCCCTTTCAATTTTTGTATCTGCATTTAAATATGTATTTCAGTTGTTTCTGCTATCTTTTGCCACACTGTGCCATTGCTGTCAGCTGTTTTTTACAAACATTTCCACTTATTCATATACTATATGTTTATATTTTTTGTTCGTATTCGTATTGAACGTGTCTTTCATTGATTGAGTAATTGACAACAACGACAGCGTTGTTGCCATTGATTACGTTTTATCTCACTTCTTTTTTTCTTGCTTCCATGTTTCTCACTTTTTTACAGTCTACATTGAACTAGGTGTATGTGTGTGTGTGTGCGTGCGTGTATGTTTTTTACTCACTGTTTCTGTGCTTAAACTCAAGCACACACCCGACACTTGAAAGTTTCACAGTCTACTATGTTATGACTCTCGATGAAGTTCTCTCGAGTTGAGTTGAGCAAGTCTTAATTGCTTCGCATCGAAATGTAATTAACGTAGCCAAAAGCCAAGCAGCCGCCAAGTGTGCCGCACAGTGGGATAGAGTAGGCAACAGGCCGTGAAGCAGACAGACGTCGAGAGAAGAAGTCAGATAGAAGAGACAGCCAGACGTAGCTAGTCTCTCGAAAAAGATTTGCAAATTAGCGTAGAAAACACTGCCAATTAGCTTTAGATTTATATACAGAATAAGCGGAATTTTAGTGATATATTTTTAGCTTTTAAATAGCTACAATGTTGCGTTTTAACAAACCAAAATAGAACAAACAATGAAAGCACATGCATTCAATTTACAATAATCTCAATCTGCAGAAGCTAAACTGTTTGGCACTTTTGTTAATAAATATTTGTAAAGCATCCGAAATTTCAATATGTTAGCATATTTAATTTCCAATTATTTAGCTTGAACTATGTCTGTAAATATCAATTACACTCCAATTAAAATTTAATTATAATGTAATTGCCTTAAGTTTAGTTTCCTCGATTGGTTTTTGGCTGTGCTTTTGCAGTTTGCAGTTTTGCATAATGCCAATGTTGTGTTTTTTATTGGAGCAAATATTTTATGTATAAACATAATGTTAAGTTTAATAAACACAGCTGGCTATTTATTTTTTGTGTGCAATTAGCCACAAAACATTTTGCACAATTACGCAAAAATATCAAATTTGAAATGCGCGTAATTACGCGGCTTGCGGCAGCCGCAAAACAAATACGTGTACACACACACACACACACACCACATTTAATTGTATTTCAAATGATTTATATATGATTGATAAACTTTTTGTGTGGGTTGAATAGATTTTTATAATACTCACACAATTTAATTAAATATGATTATTTTAATTAATGTAGAAAGTCAAAATATTTTTCATAAATTGAGCAGATTTTTATTTACTCAATTTCTATAAAACTCTCACGTGGTATTTATGACTACATCAGTTTAACTTTAATTATTTAATAATTTCTTTTTATTTATGATCTCATAAAAAAATGTTTAACTACAGAAACATTTTTTTTTTTTAGTCATTTATAGATTTGCATTTTTCTGCCACGGCTTTAAGTGCATTTTAATTAAATTTTCATGTTTAGTTCATTAGCAATTCAATTTGCTTATGGCCAACAAAAAACGAGAAACAGATGCCGATAGAGCGAGAGAGGGAGAGAAAGAGAGGGGGAGTGAGTGAATGAGAACTATAAAAAAGGTTGCATAATTGCAACGAGCCATGCCAGGGCAATAAAAGTGTTTGGGTATTGTGGGGGGGGGCATTAAAAGTTTGTAATAATAATTGCAATCAAATAATTGTTAGTGAATTTTGAGTGTGGCTGATTACACACTGATTGCACTCACTGTAGTTGGAGTAGTCAAGCGGCTAATTGGGAAAACTGTAAGGGAAAGTTAGAAGAAGATGCAGAGCGGAAGCACAATGGGGATATGGTGATTAAAGGAATTGAGGGAAAAGGTTAAGATCAATTTTATATTAAATATAACAGATGAAATTATATTTAAATAGTACCATAAGTAACTACGAGTTAATATACATGTGCTCTAATATTTTCTTTCTATAATAAACAGCCAAAACTCAAATTTTTTATGTACTTCAAGAATTTGCTTTCAATAATTTCCCGAAACTCCAGCTAATCAAATTTACTTTAACTACCTGTTGCACATATAACTTGAAGACTTTATTCGCACTTTGGCTTTAATAGAATAGCCCCAAACCTCCCCCTCGAAAATGTCAAGCATACTCGACACGCTCTTATCAACATGCGATTTTTGGCACTTCTTTTATGACTTTGCCGACGCCGTCAAGCGAAACCGAAGCAAAACAGCAATCGCAGCAGAAGGAGCAGCAGGAGAAGGAGAAGGAGCAGGAGCAGAAGGAATACGGCGACTATCACGCTGAGTTCTTGTCCTTCGTCCCCTCAGCTTGTTGTCTACATAGCTGACTTGCCTTGTTCTTGTTCTTGTTCTTGCTGTTGTTCTATACATTTTTGTCTCATTTTCATGGGCCATTTACGTAGACAAAGATGCGCGGCATGTTTATGTATCCGTAAGATACATTTTAGGTTGACGGTCCGCATCCGCGAAATGTCGCTGTTGTCTTTTCGCTGCGCGTCTGTCTGTCTTTGTCTCGGTTTCTGTTTCTGTCAGCCTGCAGACTGCATTTGGTCATAAAAATATATATATATATATATGTATATTGCTGTGTCTGTTTGTATTGTAGAAGGAATACCGGTTTGCTTGCAAAAGTTGCAAAAGTTTTATTCATTTTTTTTTAAGAACTTTGAAGCTCTTCTGTTGTTGTTGCTATTCATTTTTTTTATTGCAAATGCCTGAAAATTTATCAAAATGCCTTAAATATAAAGAGTCGAAGATGTTGTTTAACCGAAAATGGACAGTCAGGAATGGCACTTGTGGAGCAGAAACTGCAGAATCGTTGCCTGTTTTTATTTAATTAGGGAAACACTTTAAGGATTTAGTGCTCTGAGGCGTGCAGGAATTTTGTTGCCATTTTTTACAAGCGAATTTCCTTTAAAAAGAATTTCTTTTAATGGGTCTAGGGCGTCTCGTTGTTGTTGTTTTTTTTTTACTTTTCTTAGGGCGTGGCCGAACATAACGTAAATGTCTAGCGTAAATCAAACTATAAAACGCCCCTACAACAAGAAAATTTTCGCCCATTTGTGCCATTTGCCATTTGTGCCATTTATGCCATTTGTCAAAAGGTGTCAAGAGTTGTCAACGCCTTTTGACTTGGCCTCGTGTCTAAGTATCTGCAATGGCTTAAATGGTTACCCTAAAGTAGATATAGGAGTAGAGGGTTTCCAAACAATATATTGAAATATATTTCTATTCATTTGTAAAGATATTTTAAATTTGTATCTTGATTTTATATTTATTTAATTTTATTTTTATTTAATTTTATTTATTTAAATTTAATTTTATTTTATTTTTTTTATTTTATTTTTATTTAGTTTAATTTAATTTATTTTTATTTTATTTATTTTTATTTTATTTATTTTTATTTTATTTAATTTAATTTTATTTTATTTATTTTTATGTTCATTCATTCCTTTCCCACCCGACAGAGCATTCATTTGTCGTCTACCTTTGTTTTTCACATTTCTTTTTTATTATTCTCGTCTCCCACAAAGTTTAACTACGCTCGTTAAATTTGACACACAAATGTTGAAAAGTTCAACGCGCCCAGAAATTGTCGAGCAAAAACCAAACTGAAACGAAACAAAATGAAATGAAATATGAAATATAGAGTAAATATTTATTATTTATTTAACTTTTACTCGCCTAATATTTGTTTATTTGTTTTTTTTTTTTTATCAAATGTTTGCCAAGACATAAAACTAAAGCAAACATCGACCAAGCAGATACGAAGAACATACAGTGCAGGAAGCCCCCTAACACGTTGCATAAGGGTTACCCCTACAAAAGGCGGGCAATCCCAAGCGCAATCTGTACTTCAAATGCTTATCAACTAGTCAGAAAACAATCATAATTTGCTATATATTTATAAACTACAGATTTCCTAGAATTTTTATTCACACGAACTATATATATATGTAGTACTATATTACCCATATATGTATGGTACTATGCGCTTATCAATGTTTCCTTTTTGGGGTTTGGTTGGGCAACCTCTGACGCATTGACATTGCCAATGGGAAGTGCGAAAGTACACTCAGACGACCTGATAACCCCAATTTGCTGTTTCACTGGAAGTCAGCTATTTGCACAGTATACGATACTATAGTTTATTTATTTCTATGAAAGGGGCGCCTTATCGTTGGAAACAGGTTAATGTGCATTGTGATTGGAAAGGCTCGGTGAAAGGTCTGTCAAATTGTGGGGGAAGTGAATTGAAATTCCAAATTGAAAATTAAAGGAAATTGTGTAGAAAACTTTTTTAATAAACTTCAACTAAAGTTGAGTAACCAAATCATCTACTTTCCCAGGCGCACCCTAAGCTTATTTATCAGAAATCAAAGTCTCTTTAAACACAAACTATAAGAACTCAAAAATAATAATTTATGCACTCTTAATAAGCCATTAGATAAAACTAAATTTAGTAAAGCGCTAGATAAACGAGTTATGGTTATTAGACAACAATTTACAATGGCTTCGATTAGCATAATGCAAATGATTATGACTAATAAAGTGCCCTAGCTGAGATTATAGAGTTTCATATTGATTTTTTCTTTCTGCTCTTTAAACTGAATTAAGAGAGTTTTCTGTTTGATTTAAGTAATTCTTTTACGTTTATTTTTTGTATAATATTAAAAACAATTCATTTCTTTCTTTTCAGGTATGTGAAACCTATTAAAACTTTTCTAAATCATGTAAGAAAATCAAACTTTTATTATAAATAATTCTCTGCTTTAATTCTCGTGTCGAATTGCAATTATTTTGCAATACTTTGGCAGCGTTTTAAGCTCACTAATTACACAATCTAGGCAATTAAATATTTACAACACATACACGTAGTACTTAGATCCCCCTCAAAGCCCTCCCGCCCCCAACTTGTAAGCCTTTTTGTTCGACACTGTGACGCTCATTAGCGCCTCAATTAAAAAAGCAGCCAAAACAATAACAACAACTTTGACATATTTAAATGCTTCATGTTTTTTGGGGTCCTGTCGCATATGTGTGTGAGTGCGACAATTGTTTTTGACACAAAATGATTTTAATCATAATGTCATTAAACACGCAACTGTCGGCGGAAATATTCAGTGAACATGGCGCAACAAACGGGGGTTGTCCTGTGGCGGCCCAAGCGAAATATCCCTTATACCTAACCTCAAAGCGAGCCGGCAACGTGCAACGTGAAGAGGTTTGCCCTGCCACATGTGAAGATCTCACACAGTTGATAATTTCTGTCACTTAATTGCTTCAAGAGGGCTTAAACATTACAAAACTTTTGTTGCTCCCTTTTTTCTCTCTTTTGTCTTGTTTTTCCGTTTTTTCGTTTATTTTTTTTGCCCTTTCATTGTTAGCATAATAAATTAATTTTTGTGCTTGGACTCGACACTTGTTTGCGGCAGTTGAAGTCGCTCTTCGGTATCGTAAAAAAGTCAAAATATGAGAAATTGTATCATGTCTTTCGAGCACGCACCACACACACACACACACACACACACAGAAAACGAGAACTTCCGTTGTGTGCCGGGAGTGTGTGTGTGTGTGTGTGTGTTCCCGCCCAGTTTAAAAGATGTGTAAATGTATGAAGTATGTGTGTGTACCCTGTAAGGTATAGGGAGGGTGTATAAGGGAGGTTTGTGCAGAGCAAACCTTACCAAAATGAGGAAACATATGTTATGAACAGATTTCATTTAATTAGGTTTTTTTATGGGATTCGGAAAGTTCAAGATAAGGCAGCAAATGATTTAATATATATATTTTTAAAATTTTTATTTATTTTATTTTTTTTTATATTTATTTACTTAAAAATCTCTTTGTTTATAAATTTATTTATTTTATTTTTTAAACTTATTTCTTTATTTGTATGTGCAAAGATTTATTTCTTTATTTCTTAACGCAAATAACCTTTTTCTAGTAACGGTTCTGCAACGCTATTTTGTTCCTACCCGCGCAGGGTATTTTCGCGTTGTGTCTGCTGGCACCTTAAACCTTTTTATATATACTCCATTTTTTGTTATTGTTGCGCTTCTCTCTAAAAGAGTCGTAAAGGTAATTGCCGATACTTTGGCAGCCAGTGAGAGATCATTGAAGGCGGTGCCACGGTAGTTTCCGCCTGCCAAGTCACGCGATACAACAAAATACGACCAAGCAACAGAAAAAAACCCACACAGCGAGGTAAAAGAATACAAAAAAAGAAAATAAAATTAAGAAGAAGCCCCAAAAGGACGGACCAAAGCAATGGCGTTTAGGATATGCGGCTTGCTGTTTTGTGTCCAGTTTCGGAGGGCGTTGACCAATGCAATTGAAGCGATGACGAAGATGACGTTGAATATGTAGTTAAAGTTGAAGTTGAAGCAGGAGTTGAAGTTGAAGTTAAGCAGTTGAAGTTGAAGTTGAAGTTGGAGTCGGAGTCGAGATGATGACGCTGTAAAAACTGAAATAGTCTTGTTGCAGTTGCGTGCGTGCTTGAAGGGTTGCCCCATGCCTTTTGCCCCCTGGGGTGTTCCTCAATTTGCTCAACTCGTCAGAGTGGCAACGCCCACGTTACGCTTGATTAAAAATGTGCAACAACAATAACAGCAGCAGCAGCAGCAGCGGCGGCGGTGGCCAGAGGGGGGAACCAGAACAACAATAGCGAAAAAAGCGAGTCCAAATTTGTTCCGAGAGGGTTGCAGACACATTTTCCTGTCGCTCGCGTTGATGAGGGTGCTCTGGGCCAGAGAGAGAGAGAGAGTGTGAGAGCAAGAGAGATAGGCAATTGGTTTAGAGATGGCGGGGGGAGGCAGGGGGGCTTGCGACCTGTCTAGTGCAGGCGTTTGCCCAGAGATGGCGCCACCTGTGCTGTGGTCGGAAATGTTGACAGTTTATGAAGAAATATTAAATAAAGTTGGGTTTTTAATAAACAAAATGAAAGAGAAATTGAATGAATTTAAAAAGAAAACATTATTAGACCCACCCCTTATGTGTTTCCTAATTTATTTCTTCTAAGAATGTGCAAACCAATTTAGGTTCAATAAAGCGAACCTAAACCTCGCTCACTTTTGCAATTCGCAATGCACAGCCACACCTTCTCTATTCGAATTTATGCCATAAAGATGCAGTAGTAAATGTATCTCATGACTGCGCTTGGCATCCCTATAAATATTTTTAAGACTCTAGCGACTCTGGCCAGCTCCGGTGACGGCTGCGCATCTTAATCCCTCATCATCATAATCAACTCAGCCAAAAAAGTGTGAAATTCGTGGAAACAGCGTGAAGAGTAGCTCGACTGAAGCTGGAGCTGAAATTGAAGTTGAGCTGAAGCTACGAGATACACAGATACATTGCTTATCTGTGTGTGTGTGTGTGTGTGTGTTATTTCGGGCAGTTCTTGAACTTTGCCAATGTCAGCAGCGCCGGCACTTTTGGGGGCCATTGCAGTTGGTCAGGTATTTTAGCGGCAAGATACATTTGTATCTGTATCTTTTTGCCTGTATCTTTGGCACGTCTACAAACAGCCAGCGATGACGACGTCTACATGTGTTTTGCCTGTTGTTGTTGTTTTGTTGTTGTATTTTGTATACTTCATGGCGTTTTTATGTACTCTCCGTCTCGGTCTCCGTCTTCGTCGTCGCAGAGTTGATGTTGTGTGTGGTTTTAGGTTTTAGGTCTCTTTCTCTCCAGACCGTTTGCACGTCTGCAACGCCCTACTCTACCTGCCTGCCATGCCTGCCTGCCTGCCCGACAGCCTGTGAGCCTCCAGCCTCAACCTTTCAGCTACAACTCTGGCGAGCGAGCCCTGCAGATTGGCCATAACATACATATGCCTTTTAAACTTGTTTCAAATAATTTCAGACTAGACGTGCATAAATCTACTTAACAACAAAACGGACAAACATACGAAGAAACACACTAACAAAATACAAAAATAAAATAAAAATAAAAATACACTCAAGCTTAACAAAGGCAAAATCACAACAAAAAAAGGAAGAGAAAAAAAAAAAAAACATGTAGGAAAGATACAGCGAATTGTACTCGACTATTGTATACCCGCTACTCATCAGACAGAAATTATTAATATAAAATTCGCTTTTAAATTAAGATTGCAATTTGATGTTTTGCGTTTTACAGAGGCGGTAAGGGGCGTGCCTGAATTTTAAAACTAACATATGCTGCTAGCAATATTAAGACATATTGCCAGCAAATTTGGTAGCCCTAGCTCTTATAGTCTTTGAGTTTAAGGTGTTCATACAGACAAATAGACGTTTGTTGAGGCTGATCATGAATATATACACTTTGTAAGCCCGGCGACTCCCTCGATAGACTTAATGTACCCTTTTACCTTATGTTTAACGGGTATAACGCAACCAAAATACGTAAACTTCAAGTTCAAGAGAGACTTAAAGATTTTTTTTTGGCCAGGGCTTTTCTTTGTTGCCAACTTACTTGAGTTGCTGCCATGCTAAATAATTAAGTTAGCACTTTTGTGTGCTGCGGATTTACAACTGGCGGCGGAACGGACGGATAGACTGACAGAGCAAGAGCAGAGAAGGCGGAGTGGGGAGAGGGAGTTGGTGGTATATGGTGGGCGCGCGCAAATGTTGTATGCATGTTGACAGTTTTCTTGGTAACACTTCAAGCCAGAGACAGACTAGGGCGGTGGGGGAGAAAGAGGCTAGCGAAGACCTCAGAACTTTGCTTTACATATGTCGCCCTGTCTTTATCTGTTGCCGCATCTCTTGTGTTTCCTATGAAATTACATATATATTTCTGTAAGTACGTGTGTGAGTTTGTTTGTCTGGCGTAGAGGGGGTCCCAAAAAGCCAAGTCTCAGTTTTGCTACTCTTGTTGTAGTTGTTGTTTCTGTGGAAGTTTTGAGCGCACATTACAAATTCACGGGAATCCAATTTATTGTTGCAGCCATCAAAAGTAGAAGAAGCAGCTAAAAAAGTAGCTAAAAGAAGCCAAATACATGTAGTTGTCCCTCTCTCTCTCTCTTGGCTATCAAATTTGTTGAGTGTGGTTTGCACTGTAAAAAGAAACGCAAAGCTCTCTGGGACACGAACTTCTTAAGGCATTGGTATATCTTCCATTAAGTTCATCCAGTATACGGAAGAACTGTGACAGATGCTTTGCCTGAGTGGGCTCACAGAAAGAAAGGGAGAGTTTGGAAGAAGTGAGACTAAATCCAAGGTAGAATGAGGAAATTGCCTTAGGTATCAATGCGGATCTATGTGGATGAATGTGGGAAAGTACAAAGTTATGTCAAGGTAAAAATAACTTTAAAAAGCTACAGATTTGCATATTCGATTAAAGATAGCATTAAGCGGTATTGAATCGCCATTTTATGCAACCTTAACCTCACTTAATTAGCCTATAAATTGCATGTGCGATAAACTTATCGATAAGTTGGCTACGTTTCTTACGCAATGTTGGCAACTCTACATGTGGCATGTTCGCCAAAAACCTCGACTGTGTCTATTAAAACTACCATAACAATCTATAACAATTACCAGTGCAAATTTTGTTGCTGTTTTCTGTCGGCGCTTTGTCTTTGAAGTGGAAGAAATATGCAAAATCAGCAAGGTATTTCACGGAATGCAACCATGCAAATTGTGTTCGTCTTTTGAGGTCTTCTGAGGAACCGCTATAATTCACACTCGCCGTCGCAGTCGCAGTCGCAGTTAGCGTCGCCGTCGCAGTTTACAACTCGATGAATCGACGAACGAATGTAGCAATCGTCTGCGTCGTCGTCGTCGTCGATACCTGTTTCGATATGTGATATATACAGAAATCAGACTTAATGCACCAAACACTTAAGCAGAAGTTTATGACAATCAAAATGTGGAAACAAAGGAGGACCTTGTGTGTACCTCTCTCTCTCTCTCTCTCGGTCCAGTTTCAAAAAGGGTTTCCAGTTGCGGCACCACAGACTCTCTTGGGTGAGTCATGCAAAGAATGCAATTCCCATGTATCGGGTTGATAAACCGATGCTGCCGACCCCGAATGGGTAGGGCAACACAGAGGGTACTGGGTACCGCTTGAGCTTGAGCTTCTCAAGATTGATACGAACAAAAGGTGTATACAGAAAGCAAACATTTGTATACATAATGTACATTTCGATGGATATAAATGTGGACTGTAGGAAATTAATTATTGAAAGTATATGGGAAAGGCTTGGCAACCTTGCCCGTTTGTATGAACATCTACAACTCAGAGACTATAAGAGCTAGGTGTATCAAATTTGGTGGGAATATGTCTTATTAATGCACGTGGATAAAGCTTACTTTACATTTCGGCCACGCCTCTTTTCGACTGCGTTAATCTAGAATAAATGAGTTGCAAAACTTGCATTAAACTGAATCTTTAACTTGTTTAAATTAAATGAAACTCTGTATGAGTTTAAATTTGCACTTGAACTTCTACTTGCCTCTTTTGCTATGTGAACTCATGAGAGTAGGCACTCTCGGGCAGCCTCGTACACTCGATATTTAACGCTCGACGAAGCAAGAAAGCCGAAAGCCAAAGAGGCGATCCAAATGCCTTCAACGGGTAATTACCAAGCATAGAAATGTGCAGGCACACACACACATGCATGTATACTTGAGTTGGGTATATGCATGTATGTGTCTACCTACCTACCTACCCGATAGATGCCTATCCCGGCACTTGGCTCATGTCTCTATATAATTTATGACAAGTACAAGTTTACAGCGAGTTGGCTTTGGCTTTGGGCCTCGGTTTTGGCTTCGACTTCGACTTCGGCTTCGGGTTGGGTTTCGAGCTCGACTTGCAAAGCTTTTGCAGCATTTAAAACTAATTCAAAAGCGCATGGCGTACTGTAATTAAACACAGCGCAGCGCAGGCAACGCTGTCGACTTGGCGGGGCCAAAGTATCTGCCAGATACAACGCACACACACACACATGTGCCTGAGGCGCAGAAAAACCTATTAAAAACGCAAAACGTTAGCCGAAGACATTGGCCGGCGAGCCTCCGCCTCTGTCTGTTCGCATGTTGTTGGCTGACAGCGTAAGCGGCTGCTGCTTAGATACAGATACATATGCGAGATACATACAACAACAACAACAACAAACATGCAAGATACAGATACATTGGCCGACAGCGGCGACACTTAACTGCACGCTGTGCGGTAGTTAGCGTGGCGAAATGAAAAGATTACTAAAACTAACGTAAAATATGGCACATGAAGTCTTGTTCTTCGAGCCCCCCTCCCCTTTCCCACTCCCCTCTTCGCAGTTTGCCTGCTTTTCAGCTCTTCTCACACAGTGGGGAGAAAACCTGTTGAACGCATGAAATTAACATGAGCTTGAACTGGAATATACATGTAGAGTTCGCTTTTCGGTTAGAGCTTTAACTTCTTCTACTACAACTGATACTTCCTGGTTGGGGTTGCTCTCTCCCTCTCCCCCTCTTTCTTTTCTTACTTGTTCATCTCTCTGTCTGCTCAGCTTAGTTCTGCCTAACCATTAACATTCATAATTGATTGTCTTTTTGGTTTGCGGGCAAACAAAACAAAGTTTTTATGCTTAGCTTTTTTTTTTTGGGGAAATATAATGGTATATCTTATGCGCTTGGCTTACCCTGCAGCCCTTTTATGGAACTATTTATGTAATGTCTTTTTCTAAATATTTTACAACTTCTTGTTGGGCATTTGAAAATGATCTTTTGTGTGCAGAGTGAAGTAAAATATATGCGGGTATTTGATATATTAAAATACCATTTAGCTTGGAGCATTTCTTGTGTAGAAAATAGTTTTAATTTGCTAATTAGTTTTACTTTACAATAATTATTATAAATTATTATGAAGTTTAATTCAGTAAAAATAATATTATAATTAAATTTTAATGCCTTGAAAACTTTACTAAATATATATTTTTAATATTTTTAAATAAATGAAGTTATTGTCTTATATGTCTGCAGAACACTTGTAAAACTTTTCTTTAAATTTTGTATTGCAAAAAGTTCAAAAAAATAATTTAAAAATTCTTCAATCTCTTCGACTTTACCTTATATATTTTAAACATTTTTAAATAAATATATTCAATGTTTTATAAGCTCTTAAAATACTTTATTACAATAAAATCATATATTATTTAATTCCAAAAATCTTATTAAAGCATCTTTAAAGACTTTAAACTTATTTGATCTAATTAGATCTACATTATTGATTTTATATTATAAACGTATTTACTATATTTCTGAAGATCACTCGCAAAGCTCTTAAAATAAACTTATAAGAAATTCCTTTTATGCTTTCAAACGCTTCTTCACGTCAATGTGCGCTGCCAAGTGCAATTTCGCGTAATTTTATTAATTCAATGAAATCGCACTCGAGATACATCCGCGATTCGCTTCCATTTCAAGTTCATTGTCCAAATGCAGCTGAGACAGAAGCAGAGAGAGAAAGAGAGAGAAGAGAGAGAGCCTTCAGCTGTCAAACACATTTTGTTGCTTGTTTCTGTTTCTCTCTCTCTCTCTCTCTTTTTCGCACATATCGTATAGTCACAACCTTCAAGCAAATTGACAACTCATGCATGAGGTGGGGTAACCCCCATAGCCCCCTGCACACCACCACTGCATACCCCACCCGCGCTGCAGCAATAACAAAAAATTGTTGACTTTTCTCAGCTCAAGGCGATGCAGCCACCCACAATAAATCTTAATTTCTCCCCTGTTGCCCCCCCCATTTTTGGCACAGCCGTGGGGCATGTCAACAATTTGAAACGACACATCAAATTAAATATGTATAAATAAAATGAAAGAAAAAGCTAAATGCAAGCGCAGCGAGCAGGCGTGAGCCACAACAACAATAACAACAAAAACAATTAGACAAAAATGAATTTTATAATAAAATGAAAAAATATTTGCCATACATTTTTGACTGCCGGCTATTTGGCATGTGGGTGTGTGAGGTAGAATAATAGGGGCAGTTTGTGTGTGTGTTTGCTTTATTTATGTATATGTATATTTGTAGAATATAGACCATGACAGCAGGTAGAGGGGGTAGGGGGGGGGGCATAGACTGCATGTTATTCACCTTGAGTGTGTCGCGCGCTTTGTGCGGCGATTTGTCACCTTTAAATGCGAATGAAAGCGTTATTTAAATGCACAATTTAATGTAATTTGTTTAAGGGTTTAACAGTTAATTTGTGTTTGCAATTAATCATTTAAATAAAGAGCAAAAGGTGTGAAGAGCAGACCGTATAATAAATAATAGAATTCTTGTAAAACATCTTTTGATTATCATATTTATTTGAAGGTGCTTTAAAGCTATCAAATAAATTTTAAAAAATTGTTTAAAAATGTTGTAATTATTTTTTATTATTATTAATAATTTTTAATTATTTATAAGAATTTTTTGCACGCTTTTTATGTCATTTTTTATACGTAAAATATTTATAATAACTGGGTCAAAACAATTTTCCGCATTGTCGTTCTGCCTCACACCCACAACAAATACCCCTTGCTTCTCTCTCTCTTTCCATCTCTTTCACTCGCTCATTCTCGTTGCAGCTCATTAATTGTGTCTCGCAAAATAGAAGCGTGCCGGGTGTTAATTAGCTGTGTCATTGCCTTTCATTAATTCCAGACATTTTGCCGAATATCTCTAAAAACAATGCAAAATTAAATTTTGTGGCTTCCCACATTAATTAATGGCCAAGAACACGTTGAGCGCTATAGAAAATAAACTGAGCTAATTATGAATTCACTTTCAAAATACAATAAAAAAAACGAGACGTGAAGAGAAGTGAAGACAGAACTATGGCATAATAGAAACAACAACAACAACGACAACAAAAACGTATCGTAAACTTTCATTGAGACAAGCGCTGTGACAATTGCCGTACACAAAAGCTGCAGGGCAAGAGAGGGAGAGAGGTAGGTGGGCAGGGAAGGAGGGAGATAGCACTAGGTACTGTGACTGTTGTATTCAGAGTGGAACCGGCACTGACAAGTGCTAATGAACTACAACAACAACAACAACAACAACAACAGCAGCGACAGAAGCGGCAGCTCGCGTATTTCGTAATAATTGAGCGAGGCTAGAGATAAGCGCAGGTGTATATATGTTACCTGTATCTGTGTGTGTGTGTGTGTGTGTTTGCCTGCTGTTACTGTTTCGCTCTTTCGCTCTGTCATTCTCACTGTTGTTTGATATATGTTAAAATATGCTAAACGATTCCGTGCCCGCACTTCTCCCTTCTTCTCTCTTCGCTTCCCTTCTTCTGCTTCTGCGGCTTCTCAACTCATTTAGGCAACCAAACTCGTATTGAGGTAGTCTTTGCATATTTAGCGAAAGAAACACAAAAAAATAAACCTCCAAATTGAAGAAAAAAACAGAATTCAAAATTGGATTTGAGAAAAGAAATAGAAATAGAAATAGGAATTGGAAATGGGTATAAAACACAGCACACAAATTGGTATAGATTTATGTGTCTCACTCACGAGATTTATTGATAGACAGCGTAGCAAATTTATGTAAACGTTTGACAGTTTTTTTTTTCCTGATTTGTACACCCCTTTTTCCCCTGTGCTTTGGTATTTTTATGGGTGTTGAGGGACACACAAAGACGTGTGAAATTATTTTAAATGCTTTACAAAAAAACAGACATTTTTTTCTATGGCTTGTGTGATGTGAATTTGTGTTAGGTAATTCGTTATAAAATATGTTATAGAAAGGGCGGAGCTCTATAAATATGCAAGTGTTGAGAGAGGCTGGTTTAAAGTAGTTCAGTTCTTGTTTAACAGGTAGCTAAATTATTTATATGATAATTATACTTTGGCATGCAGATAATACTTGTTAAGAGATATATTAAAAACATATATTATATGTGGTCTAATAATTTATCTAGCAAGTATTTCTTTATTATATCATTAAGAATGCAGAAAATTAATTTGATATATTAATTCATTTATATTAAATATTTATTTATTATTTAATTATTATTTTATTACTATTAATTTAAAATTTGATAAATATTTATTATTATTATTATTTATTTATTATTATTATTTCTATTTATTTTATTATTATTATTATTATTATTAATTTA
Organism: Zaprionus ghesquierei; assembly: GCA_018904095.1. Taxonomy (NCBI): domain Eukaryota; kingdom Metazoa; phylum Arthropoda; class Insecta; order Diptera; family Drosophilidae; genus Zaprionus; species Zaprionus ghesquierei. The sequence goes on from JAEIGP010000662.1 coordinate 273,657, forward strand.
TTGTTTATTTATTCATTTATTATTAATTTACTATTTATTTAATATTTGCTTATTACTTTTTTATTATTTATTTATTTGTTATTTATTTATTATTTATTTATTATTTATTTATTATTTATTTATTATTTATTTATTATTTATTCATTATTTATTTATTATTTATTTATTATTTATTTATTATTTATTTATATTTAATAATATTATTTATTTAATATTTATTTACTTTTTATTTATTATTTATATTATTATTTATTTATTTTATTTTTGAATTACTTATTATTTGAAAAACAAAAAACTTATATGCTTAGTTTAAATTCTTTTCTGCAGGGTATTAAGATTCTAGATTTCTTCACCGTTAGTTAATTCCTTAACTATATAGCTTTACGTATTCCAGATAGCTTTCAAGTTAAATCTATTGCATCCGCTAATTAGCTGGTGATTGCGCTTAATTATGCGCAAGATAGAGAAAGAGAGAGCGAGAGGGACAGAGAAGGGGAAAACGCATGAGAAGAAGCAGAGCACGCACAAAGTGCACAGGAAGCTATTAGTCATTTATGAGGAGCATTCCTCATTTGAAAACATTTGTGAATGTTTAACGAATATGCCCGTTAAAATGCGCATGCATAAATATGGCAAAAGAGAGCGACAGAGAGAGAGAGAGAGAGAGAGAGGAGAGAGCGGCAGAACGTAAATAAAAGATAAGTAAATAGCGCAAAAAGCAGAACAAACGTTTGCATTTCCGGTTAATAAATGTGGAATGCGTCAAGCGCCGTTAATGGCCAAAGTGGAGGAGAAGAAGCTTCTACCATCTTCCACCAGAAGGAACTCTAGTCAGGGAGTAATAGCTGCCCCTTGGGGGGAGAAGGGAGAACTGCAGCCAGATGCCACTTATAAATATGCATAAGTTGGCCAAGCGTTGCGAAGTGGCGCAATAAAATGATAATAAAATAAATATAAAAATCATAAGAAATTAGATAGCTGCAGCAATAGGCAGAAGGGGAGTGTAGGGGAACGGGGACGTCCTCTCCAAAGACAACTCAACTAACTAGGCTAAGCAACTAAAATGAAATAAAAATTAAATTAATGCGAACGTCAAGGCGCAGCTAAGTAGAAAATTTTCTACGTCTTTTCCACATGCAGCGTTTGCCAGCGTGTTTTCATCTTTTCATTGGCTGCATATGTATCTAGCCTAGCCTAGCTAGCTTCCTAGTTAAGCAGCGTGGTGTAAGGGGTGGAAGGGGGAGGGGGGAGGGTGTGTGTGTAGTGTGGGATAGCCACACGAAGCTCTGGCTAATTATTCATTCATGACATGTTGAATGCACACAGACCGGACGGACAGGCAGGGACGGACAGGCGGGACGGACAAAAGTTACCTCGTGCAGGCACGCACACACGCACACACACACAGACACACATTTATAGTATTTACAAAGTTTGAGTGTGTGCTAAAGTATCTGACAGCTACACACAACGCACTCACACTATGATTCACATACTCATTCTTATACACTCATACACAAACTCATGCTTGCACTTTACACAAACTTATACACGTACACAAACTCACACACACACTCATACTCGCACACTCACTCGCATTCACACACTCATATGCACTCACACACGCATACACAGTAGCCACGGCAAGCGGCATATGCGGCACATGCAGGTCATCACCTTTGTTTGCTTGCAGAGTCAAGTGCGAATGTGCTGCGATTGTTGAACAAGCAACAATGTGACCGTATATTATAACTATATGCTGTGTATTCAGTTATTGTTTTATTGCATATTCTCGAAGCGTAAATATTTATGGCTGACCAGCGTGAAGAGTGTGAATAATGATTTTTATCGCATATGTTGATGGCGTAATTCGGATTCTGCTAAAACAATGACTGATTTTGAAGGTGATTTATGCATTAGGGTGACCGTATAAACAGTAATTAGACGGTTATTAATGTAAATGGAATATGTTGTGCATTGTTTCAATTACTGTAAAGCATTATACGATTGTTAAGGTAATTCTTGTAATTAGGGTGACCGTATATGTAATGTTTGGTTAGGTTTAAGTAAGCTTTTACAAAAGCTTATTCGTTAGTCTTGATGTAAGTGAGGCATTAACAATTTTTAATCTTTTTACATCATTAGGGTGACCGTATCAACTGTATATATCAGCGTATAACATTGATAAAAATCTGTTTGTTTTTTCCTAAATTAATTAAATATTAAGCTATAAATAAATAAAAGACCTCAGTATATTTTGTCTATGTATCAATCATTTTTAAAGTGAATTTTATTATTGGGTTGACCATATAACCTATATAACCAACTTAACATATTATGTTTAGTTTAATAGGAACCGGTTTTTATAAATCTTGCATCTTTCTGCTGTTATTTAATGAACATTTACTTATTTCTGTAGCTGTATTGCTTTTAGGGTGACCGTATAACTGTTTTTTTTTTTGAGTTTCGAATTTAATTTTCTTTTACATTAATGCGGAATTCCTTAAAGTCACAGCCTTTAAATGTTGCACTTTAAATTTTGTGCATGAATTGGCATACCAGTTGGCACTACCTGCACATGTGAGCTGCGTACTAGCCTATGTGCAAGCTGTGCACGTTCATCAGCGAGGCAAACAAAGCCTCAATGCTCTGGGCAGCTTAAAACGAGTTGTGGCTGCCCAGAAGGAACGAAGCGAACTGCCGCTACCTCTTCTTGTCCCCATTGTCCCCATCCAGCTGGAACTGTAGAGTATGTGTGTGTGTGTGTGTGTGTGTGTGTACCCCTTTTGGAGCCTGCTAATAGCTTGTGTTGCCGTCGCTACAAATTAACTTTAGCTCCGTGTTGCGTCGCGCCGCGTTGTGCAGCGCTGCAAATTACACTATTTTTCACTTGGCCGCCGTGTGAAATATGCAAAAAAAGCTGAGAAGAGAGGAGAGAGAGAGAGGAGAAGAGTAAAGAAGACAAGTGCAAAGAGGGGGGAGAAAAACGGATGTTGCATGTGACTCGCTTTGGTTTTTTGCGTTGACGCTGAGAAAAAACTCTCACACGGCGTGCCGTGAGGGAAAATGCGGCCAGGAAATTTCGCGAACAGGAAGCAGCTGAAAAGGAGCGAAAAGTGCAAAAACACAAAAACAAAAACAAGTGGAAAATAAAATGAAAAGCGGCTGACACAGTCGAGTCTCGTGAGCATCGCTGTCAAGGATAAGAGCGCTTAAAGTCGCACATTTAGTGACAGTTTGTTGGATTTGCATGGCAACGACAGCAGCGACAGCGACAACAACAACAACAAAAGTGACAACAAACAGGGAAACGCAACAACAACAACAACAACAACAACTACAACATACACTGCCAACACGCTGACATGGCAAAGTTGTCATGATTAATGCGTGCCACAAGCTGTGCACGAAACTGAAGCCTGAAGTGGCAGCAGATTTTCGACCACTGTGAGTGCAGTACGTAGCCGTAGTGCATAGAGTTGCCGGAATTTGGGTCAAAACGTTTGAAATTCTATTCTAAATGCAGTTAGGATGCAGCCGAGGCCTGAGCGTTTGCCTCTGTTTTGCGGCTTGCTGCAATTGAGTTGAGGCTTTTTTCAGTTTTGTCCGCAAAAGGAAAAAGTGTTTAAAAAACGTTTCTCTTTTTATTGTTCCGAAAATGTTATAGAAATAGTATGAAAAGTTGCTTCTGCTAGACTGACAAAAACTTCAGAATAATGTATGAGTTTTAGGATGAACCTTAGCCGAAAATATCAGTAAATTCTAAGGGAATTACAATTGCAAAAGTATTTTAAATATTTTTAATATATTATTATAATAAAAAAAATGTTCTAAACATTATAAACTATTTATAAAATTAGTACAAATTTTTTGTAGAGCTTACCTTAATTTAGATATAATTCTTTTTTGTTTTTTTTTAGCAGCCTGGCAACTCTTTTTTTGGGGCTATGTAACCTGACAATTGTCAGACGCTTTACTGCGCCTATCTCTGGCATCGCTTGTCAACTTGCATACACGCACAGCCATACGCACACTCACTGGACAGTTGATACATCTAAAGAGCTTGGGGGTTTATCTTCTCTGGTTTTTTTTTTAAAGGTTTCGTGCCTCATTACATTAGAGCCTGTTGCAACAGATTATCTGCAACAGCAGAGCCGATTCTGCTGCGTTTAATGAGTTGCTGCGTACCGTGCCAACATTTGACATTTGCCAGTGCAGCAGAAAAAACACAAAAAACGCAAAACAAAAACCAGAAGAGCAACAGTAAATGAAATGCGAAAAAACAAGGTACAAAATATAATAAAAAAAAAAAAAACGAAACGAACTTTTGCCCAGCCTGCGCGGTGCGTGTGTGGAGTTGGCTTTGGGGCTTGGTGTTTGGGCCTGGTCGGGGCTGAAATTGCATGCAATTGGCAAGTCACTGGCCGAAACAGAGGTACCGGGCGGTAGAGAGGAAGGGACAGAGAGAGGGAGGGTAGGGTAGAGAGTGGGGGAGAGGGGCCACGTTCAGCAGCACGTTAACTGTGTCCCATCCCAGCTATTCTACGACACTTGCAGCATGTGCAGAAATTATAATACCCTGTAACATGAATTAAAATGTAATGAGAGAGTTGTTTAATTGGAATTTGGAATAGGCTAGACAATTTTAAGCAGTGAATAGATTATATCAAATGTCAAACATATTAAGAGTTTTTAAATTATTTTTTGTGTTATATTTGGTTTAAGTTTTGGTTCAATTTAAAGACTTAAAAATTAAAAAAAAAAAAAAATATCTACCTTAAATCATAAAAATTATGGGTTAAATTTAAAGGATTCTAAATTAAAATTAATTCTTGAGATTTTTAAGAAACATTCAAGAAGTCTAAGTTTAATTTTATGGCTTAAATACCTAAAAAAAATTTTAGGGCTATTTTAAGGGCTTGGCATTTGTCAAAAATTTTCTTGTTTCAATTTAAATGCTTTCATTAAATGTTTAATTTGTTCCTTCATATTCTCTTAATTGTTAATTTGCCTAAGAGAGTATTTAGCCCATCGTGTATTCCCAACTAGATCATGTTTCCACTTTAAATTTATTTTCATTTATTCTCTTCTTTTTTTTTGGTTCTTTGTATTTTACACTAAGAGGCAGCACATTAAAATTTAAATTGCATTTCTCCTGACGCGTGCGTTTTTTCATTATACTTTTTTCTTTTTTTTTTTTTGTATTGTGCACAATTTTATTTTTATGCGCTGCAGTAGCAGCAACAACGAAAAAAAGATTCTTTTATTAATACAATGTTACGACGCCGGCGTCGGCTACAAAATGCTAATCAGTTGGCGCGCACACACAACACATGTGTGTGTGTGTGTGTGTGTGTATAATTTCATATAGACAGCACGCCCCCGTCTCTTCTGCTCCCCCTCTGTGTGTCTCTTCCTGATCCCAGACCGCTTCTTGAGCTACTGGACTGCAACTGTTGCTGTTTATTTTGCGCTTTTATTTGATTTTCTCATTTTTTTTCACATTATTTCGCATATTTATTTTTTGTTTTTATCACATTTTTTGCTTGCCTTAATCAAAGCCAAAGTTCAATGAACGAAAAAGATTTTGCGACGCGTCGAACAAAAAAAATCAAATGAAATGAGTTTTTAATTATGAATACAATAAGATATGTGCATAAAATTTGTGCACATTATTTTTCTTGCAGTGCATTATATAATGCAACAACAACAATGGCGAATCAGTGCAATTTGTTGCTCTATAAATATTTATGTATCTTGGCAGTGTGTGAGCTGCATCCGTTAGATACTTTTGTGTGCACGGATTCGCATTGAGCTCCATTGTAATAATATTAAGTGTATTAAACGCTCGAGGGCCCATTAAAACAAACAGACAACAATCAACTAGCCAAAGATAGAGACAAAGAGAGAGAGAGAGAGCGAAGCAATGAGTGAGTGAGCGAGCGAGAGAGACTAAAGCAAACTCTTGTTTATTGCAATAATTTGGCCAAAGGGCTGAAAAGGGTCGAATTAAGCAAACAAGCAGCTAAATGAACATTTGATAGAGAGAGAAACAGTGAGACGGAGGGAAAGAGAGAGAAAGACAAAATAAAAGAGTGAAGGAAACAGAGTGAGAGGGAAACAGTTTGGAGATATTTTTAAAAAAGAATTTTTATTATATAAAAAAAAGAAAAAAATAATAATAAATGCGGAATTTAATCTGACTCGTTATTTAATTTTGACTAAATTAAATATATTTCCATAATTATTTAATATTTAAAATTTAGAAAACTATATTATTATTTTTATATTTTTTTATATTTATTATTATTTATAGTTCTTATTTTATTAAAAACAATAAATTAAATATACTTCATGTATTGTGGAATAAACCTGTTAAGAACAAAATGCTGATTTATGCTGAATTAATTTCTGATACAACTTGACTAGCTAAATGATAGCTTAAATATTTAATCCCTTTTCTTCTTAGCTTTGATATGCTTGACTTTCCCACTTCCTTCTGCCTTTGCTCATTAATGAAATTTAAAAATTAATTTCTTGGCGTATAATACAAATTGCATTTCCATTGTTTGTGGCCACCCCTTAAATTCATTTGCGATTAATTCCCCTTGCACAAAGTGCATTTCGCTGCACTTCCCTTATTAATATTATATGATATTTACCGAGTCCCGAGCATTATCCTTTTATTGTCCTGACTTGATGTCTTGTATTGTCTTGTTTGTTTTTCCCCGGTCTGTTCTCTCTTCATTTTCTAGCTGCTTTTCTCGGCTGTTTTCCACTTAACGGCTCAATGCACTTGCCTCCTGCTGCCTTATCTGCCTCTTCTTCTTCTTGTTCTTCTTTATGTTTTCATATCAATTGTGAGCTAAGGCATTGTGTCCCTTTCCTCTTCACCCAACTCGGGGGTCTTTAGTAAAACGCCTTGCGGCATTCGCCGTAGACAAACATTAAATGTGCCCTGTGTGTGCTACGCTATGTGTTTATCTTACAAATACAACAACAATTCGGGCAGCGCGTTGCATGTCCCAATCAAGCGGCAGCATGCGCATTGTTTATTTTGATTTCTATTGACCCCAACCCAAGCCTTTCTCCCTGTTATGCCCTTTTTTCGCTTCTGCTGCGACTAAAACTCGTCAAACATTTCATACTACTTATCAAACTGGGAGCCCACACACACACACAGACACACACATGCACACATACGGCGTGGTTCATAATTTTGTTTATTTAATTTTTATGTCATGTGCAAGCGAGAAGGGGAGCAGCAGTGGCAGCATCTTCTTTTTCTTCTGCTGTTTGCTCCCTCTGGCTGCTGGCTGTGTCTGCTCCTGGCATCAAGTTGTCATGCTTCAGTTGTTTGATTGCCTCTGCTCGCTTGCATTGGCCCCCAGGCGGCGACGGCGGCGTTGGCTCACCTCGTTGTCGCACTCCCGTCTGCACACTCTCTTCCTGGTCTGCTGCTCCCCTTCCCTTCCCTCTTTGCCACACTTTGCTTCGCCCTCTTGTGCTTAGATTATACGCCGCCGCGTATTCCCCAGCCGCGTATGCTGCTTGTTATATCTCTCGACAAATACACAAACGCTACGATAGACAATTTTATTTTCATTTTCCATTTGGTATTTTTTCGCATACCCTGTATAAATAAGCTACAGAATGGGTATGATGAATTAAGAAGGGGAAATTGAGATGTCTTAAGGAATTTATATGTTTTAGCTGGAACTACTTAATTTTTGGGTTTGTTTCTGTTGTTGAAAAAAAGAAGATTATCTTTTATAGTTTGAGGTTTCTTAATTTTTATAAATTATAAAGATATATTACTTTAAAAGTTAATTTCTATTTATTTTAATTATTTTATTTCAATATTTAAATTTAAATTTATTTTAAATAATTTACAAATTATTTATATTATTTAAATTATTATTTAAATTGTTTATTAATAATAATTTAATTGTTTAGTTAGAATCGTGAAATTTCCAATATATAAAGCTTAATAATATATTTATATTATTTATATGATATATTATCCATTCACTGAGCAGAAAAGTAAGAAAATGGAAGAAACTCAAGAAACTAAAAAGTTGCACTAGAAACTTATTGCTTTAGCCGACCTATGGCATCTGCTAGTCTTAGATACATCTGCCTTAGCCTGCGCTCACTTGTTTTCCTTTCTTTTTTTATTTCTTCTTCTTTTTTTTGGGTTTTACTACACGCTACTCGTACTCGTAGTAGTATATTTCTCTTACTTTTTCTAATTTTAAAATCGTCTTCGAAATGTTTTCTCGTCCGTGTGGAAGCTTCGACTTTGCCTTTGGCTTTCGGCTCGGGCTCCAAAAGACCATGTTGTTTACGGAAGTTTTTTATGTGCCTTTTAGTCCCCCCGACTTGTTGTTGTAGTTGTAGCCGTTGCTGTTGTTGTCATCCTCGAGTGCATTGCCATGTAGCTCATCATTGTCATCATTATCATGATGATGTTGCTCATCATCAGCTTTAGCATGCTTGTCGCTGTCATCGTCGTCGTCGACGTCGTCGTCTACGTTCTGGTATCTATGTATCTTTGTATCTTTGTATCTCTTGCAGCTTGAAGTCAACTTGTTGTGCAAGTCAATGTGCTGGGCCTTCTGCGCCGGCAAAGTTTAATTTAAAATCTATTAGAGTCGTTTGTGTAAAGTTGTTGCTGCATCGTTTAGTATTAATTGATTTCCTTATTAAGTTGAGCAGCTTCTTTGAGGCAGTTTTGTCTAATTAGAATGCGATTATAATTAGTCTGGCTAAAAGTCGAGACTCCACTAAAAAGTCGCCTGCTCCCATTCTGGTCAAACTGCCTATCCGTTGTTGTTGTTGTTGCTGTCTGCGGCTTTTCTAGCACTTTCAAAGTGAATCGCAAATCGGTTACTCCTCGGAACTCTTCTTGTTGTTGTTGCCGTTTAACACTTTGTGTCATGAGAGATTTGAAAAGGCGATAAGTGTGTGTGTTTCGAATCTCTGTCGCAGCAGACCGTGTAGAGTTTCGTGTAGAGTGCGTAGAGTGCCGACAAAGATCAAAGAAATTATCACTATCAAAGTTTAGAGACCTTTTGTACAGCATAGCCAGAGTTGTCAGATAAGATTTGGCTATAAGTTCTGAATGAGTTTAATGAGAGAAATGCAGAGCATGCATCTTATGCCATAAAGATAATTTTTACTGTCGCATAATCAAGGGGTTAACGATTATGAATGCTGTAGATTGAAACGAGTAACGGAAGTTACTATCCAGCGTGCCTGACTGTAAGATACCCTTCCACTAAACAGACTGAGTTTCTATCTACCATAACTTTTTTGAAAGTTATGCGGAATGACATTTTGCTTATAGCTTGACATTTTTAGTATTTCTACATTCTTTGGATTTCCCTGGGCGGTGGGTGAAGTATCCTAGCTTTAAATAGGCTCATAAAGCATATGATATACATAAACCTTTATACCAAATTTTGTGTCTCTAGCTTTTACAATAAAAGAGCTCCGTGTGTTCAAACAGACAGTGATATAGAAAGGCGGACGGGCATAACTATATTGGTTTGTCTAGTGATTTTGAACAAGAATATATATTAACAAATACAGCTTATTTAACCTATATATCATGTCTTCTATGTATTTAATTTTGTCAGTCAAATTTGGAAATATTCCACTTTAATTATCGCTCAACTAAACCCTCATATTTAAAACATTCTCCACAAACTGACCGTGCGCTAAAACAGCTTATTTTCGTATAATTAATATGTGTGCAACAAATCATTTAAGCAAACTTTTGCCTTATTATCAACGCTCGCTTATCTGGCAAAGTTTTGCTTATATTTCTCTGGCGAAACAGGAAGAAGTAGAAGGCGAACTAAAGTAAAGCCGCAGAGTGAAATAATTATTAAACAACATGGAAGTAACTTTTTTTTTCTTTTTCTATTCTATTTGCTTAAAATTCTCTGTGGCAAACGAAGCGTGCCCCCCACACACACACACACACAGTAATGTTGCAACTTTGGTGCACATTCTCGCACATTTAACGCTCGCTTCCAGACCCAGTAGAACTCATTCAGCCCCCCTCTCTAACAAGTTGGCGTTGTTTGTTGCCCCTTGCCGGCAGTTTGCGCAATTTTCACAAAACAATTTCCATTACTGCAACTTTTTAATGCCCCCACAAGGTTCTCCCCAAGCGGGAACGGGGCGGGCGTCTCTTCCCCAGCTCATGTGTTGCCACTCAATAAAAATATGCTTTATGAATTAATGAAAAGAAAATGCTGATACCCCCAACAATACCAACAACAACAACAACAACAACAACGGCAGCGAAGGCAGCAAGTAAAGCCGCAAGCAGGAGGAGTCACTGGAGACGCGGACCGCGATAAGCATCTTGGCAGGGCAACTCTGCGCAGTCTGTTTGTGTGCGTGTGTGTGGCCGTGTGTGCGTGCGTGTGCGTGTGCCTGGCGTTTAATTTTACAGCTGCGCTTGTTACACCACGCCCCCATTGCAAACTTTAGCTTGACTTTTACCCAACCTCTGCTCTCTTCTATCCTCTCCATCTCTTCCCCTCTTTTACTGTTTTTCAGCCTTCTTGCTGACCAAACAGGTTTTCATTACAGCATTTTATGCTCGACAGCAACAAAAAAGTTTAGAATAATAAGTTAAATTTAGTTAACATACAAAATTAGGAATGTTTAAAAACTATTTTGAAAATAGTTGAACAAACTGCAAAGTTTTTCTAAACAAATTTTGTTGAAAGTAATAAGTAATAATATTGTTTTAATTTGGAGCATTTTTGGAGGATGTCAAAGTAACATAAAATAGTAAAACAATGTTGTTATATATTAAATAAATTATTTTAAATATTTTAAAAATTTTTTAAATGAGCTTTAACAATTTTAATTAAATTTTATACAAAAAATAAAAATAGCAAATTAGCAGATTGGGTGGGAGGTGGGTGTGGTATTCAAAACTAAAAATATACTTAATATGCGTTTGGTATACAGGAATCTCCCTGCCAAACTTGGTTGCTCTAGCTATTACAATTGCTGAGATCAGCGCATTTATACGGACGGACAGACTGACAGACAAACAGACGGACAGACAGACGGACATGGCTTAATTGACTCGGCTAGTGATCCTAAGGAATATATATACTTTGTGGGGTTTACTATGCTTCCTTCTGCCTGTTACATACATTTGCACAAATTTAGTATACCCTTTTTTACTATTTTTAATGTTTGAAGGGTATAAAAAGCTCACAAAACTTTTGCAAATTGCACGATTCATGATTTAAGTATTCGTTCTCCCTTAAATTAGAAATAGATCGAAATTAATCCCAAAATTCAACGTAGTAAATAGCTTTTCCTGCCAATGCAGTTCAATCAATTGCCAGACAATTCACCCTATCCTTAACCTCCTAGTTTCCTTGCTACCTTGTCCGGTGTCGAAATGTTCATCGTCATGTTTATCGTTATCGGGTGAGCGACATTGTTGCCGCGTTCTTCAATGAATGAATGAATGCATGACGTTGGCATATTATCATATACACAGCATTACATAATTTGCTACCTGCTTGCAGGGTATTTTCTTGCAACAACAACAACAACAACAACTTCAGCAAAACAGATGACTTGAAAACGGAAATTGATTTCTCTGGCATGCGAATTTTGCAATCTGCAGAGCGGAAATGATTGCATCACCTAATGCAACCACGTGCCGCAGACAGATGGACGAGCAAAACCGAGAGACAGAGGGACAGACGGACAGACGGACAGAGACACAAGCAGGTCGAGCTAGTGGACTGGCTGTAGTGCAGTCCAACTGGGTACTTGGCAGGTTGCAAGTTGAAGTTGGGTGCTGCATGCAAATTGCGTCAAATTGCATATTTCCGGTCTGTCGGACGGACAGGCAGACGGACAGACGGACGGATGGACGTCGTCGCCGGGGCAAGCGCGTAAATATTTTATGCTTCATTTTGTCTTTTGGCCCAGCCAGAGTGAATTATGGCTAATTACAAAAGAGACGAGAGACGGGGGTACGAGCGACGGGCGACGACTGAAAGAAAACTCTGAAAAACTAGAGAGAACTTAACGAGCCGAAGCCCTGTTTCAATCATCCCCCCAGGGCGCAATAATGCGGTCGCCTCGGACAGACGATAGGTATTCTACGTCTACGTCTACGTCTACGACGCGCTGTGGGCCACACTTCTAGGGTTACAGCTTGAAATTCGTTTGCCGCATGCCGCATGCCGCACTCTTAATTTATATACTGCATACCCAGTGCTTCATGCCTCTCCCCCCATTTGTGTTGTTGCTGTTGTTGTTGTTTGTGGTCGCTCTTGGGTTTCCCTTTCAAGTTGGCTGCCCCCTGGCCGAACATCGCAACGCATTTGATTTAGTGCAACGTCGTCGTAATTTAGATTTGCGGTCGCCTAGTCCATTCGAGCGACTGCGTCTGCGTAATATAATACCCGGTATAGCCAATTTTGAAGCCGCCAATCCCCGCCCCCCCAATCCCCTACCTGCTTATCGTGGCTTAAACTGCTATGAAAATTATTTTTAATTTCCTTTACAGTTTGTTGTCAGCAAAAGTTTTCGTCTCTGTTTCGTGTCCTTTTCGGATAAGAATTCCCTCAATGTAGATCTTAAGTTGCGGATATGAAGAAACCGCCCGCTGTTTTCGAGTTTAATGTCTTTTCCTCTTTTGTCCTAACGGCTTTTGACCTTTTTTAGCTGCAAAGAAATGGTTAATTTCCTGAAGGTTTTCGGTTTGCATTTGCTTATAATAACATTGTAGAAATAAAAGGGATTAAGGGCGTTGAAGACTCTATTGATACAATCGGGTATTTTATCATCTTTCTGGTACGGTTTTTTCAACCCGCATTGGAGTACTTTAAGCAGAACCAACTCATTCCACAGCCTTAAGGTCTATGTAAACTGAAATTCCACTCGAAACGCGTTCCCTGTTAAAAGTCCTTCAATGTTTCCTGCTTCGTGGTGGTGCGGTGTGGTTCAACTGGGCCCAAGTCAAATAGAGGCTTTTCGCTTACAAAGCAGGCCTCTACCAATTAGTCATCATTCACAATAGGCAAGAGGAAAGGTGGTGGGCACTGGAAATACTTGTGGACTTACAGTGCGATACAATCGTCGTGCTAATTTCTTGTGCAAATACAAACTTCCTTTTGTTAATCTACATAATTATCTTACTCACTCACACTCACACTCTCCTTCTCTTTCTCTCGTTGCAGGTAAGACATATTTCAGCATGAATGCGTTAATGTGGTCTAATTTGCGAGTGGATGCAGGTAGTAAGTGGCAACTACTGAGAAGGTATCAGGCATCAGATGTAAGTTCCTGCCGGGCCTCTATTGTAGTTTGCCTTCTCTCTCTCTCTGTCTCTCTCTCTCTGGCAGCATCAACAGGTAATACCGAAAAACAACCACACTATTTGCATTTCACATTATGACCGGCATTATCCGTAGCACTGGACGGGTCTCCCTTTTAGTGCTAATGACCAGAGGGTCTGTCCGCAAGTTTGCCCAGCTGGGGGAAGCGTGTGAATTGTTGCTGTTGCAGGGAGGGAGAGCTACCGGCTGTGTAGGCCCCTGCAGGGCCCCTACTCTGCCGTATACCCCTAGGCGCATGTTAATTGAGTTCTCAAGGAAGCGTTGCATTTCCTTAATTTAGTTGCGAGCGCAACTTGACAGCAAAGTAACCAGCTGAGTAGCCTAATTGACTTTGGGGCCCTAATGTGCGCCTTGGCCTTGAGCGAGGGTTAGAGTTGGAACAGCGATTAACAATAACTTATATCCGTTGGTATTTAGTTCTACAAAAGTTTAACCATCTATGCGTAATAAGATATTGCAACGAAGGGAAATACTTAGCAGAAAGCCTGCTAATCCTGCTATCTGTTTGTAGGAACGCCTAGAACTCAAATACCATAGAAGCTAGAGCCATCAAATTTTGTGATAACCTAAAAGTTACTTATATATTGAATATGCATGCCTCTATATAGCTCTACTTATTGTTTAAACCTTGAATAACATTACAAAATAACTGCTTCTTTAAATCATCTTAGTTACTGATAAATTTTATCAAAATATACGTACCTAAGTCCTTTTCATATCAAGCTTAAATCAAATTGAAGCACCTCACTCAAAGTTAAATAAATCTTTGCTAAAACTCAAATGGAATCCTCTCTAGAGCCTGCTGGCAAATCACTTAAAATTGCTCATAAAAATGTATATTACTTTGGCTTACTCTTTCAATAATCCTCTCTCGCTCTCTCTCTCTCGGTTTCTCTCTTCCTGAAATCCTTTCTCAATTTATGCCCACATTTCAATCTATAATACTCAGCCTTGGCCCCTCAATAGATTGAACCCTTTTAAGTCGACTCATCAATTCTGTTTTGCTCGATTTGATTTTTGGCAAAACATCAACAAAATCAAGCTTAGAGTGAAAACAAAAGCGTGTCGGTTGCAAACACACTCGCACACTCGCACACACACACACAAGCACACTTGCAACACCTACTACAAAATTGATAGCCCGACCAAACTGGGGATCAGCTGACAATATGCTTAGGCTTAGCTCAGTAGTAGGAGTAGCAGCTGCAGGGGCAGCTAAGCCTTCTGCACTTGCCTCAAACAACAACAACAACAACAACAAGAACAACAACAACAAAGTGCAGTCTACTGCAACACGCATAATCAACACTCTATCCTTGGGGTATTGGCCTGGCCTGGTCAGTTGATTTCAGTTCAGTTGAGTTCGCTTCGGTTCGCTTTGCTTGGGCTGGGATTTTATGGCCAGCGAACATAAAACAACTTCAAAAAGACGAAACATTAAAGCGCACACAACATTGTCTATGTCCATTTAGAGGGGCAAGGAGAGGGGCAAGGAAGAGGCTTGCACGGGAGTTGCAGTTACAATTGGCAGCATGTGTGTGTGTGTGGAGGTCAATGACAAGGCCCAAGCCCAGCGTTCAGAGCGAGCCCAAGAGCAGGTTCCAAGTCCAGGCCTAAGACTTTCAAGCCAACGAAGCATGCATACTAAGCACACACACACACACACAGGGGCGTAGCTGCTGCTGAAGGGGGAGAGAGAGGGGGACAACGACTAACCATTGGTCAGACTCTCTTGCATGCAGTCGTGCGTATGCCAATGACGACCAACGACGCTGCCAGTTAACAACACGATTTGTTATTGTTCCCTCCCCCCACCACCCATCCCCTCTCAGTGCCTCTACGCCACTGCACCATATCGAACCTTAAACCTAGCAACCTGCTGGCTTTGCTGAATTTATTAGCAGTCGTTCGCCAGTTCTGCCAGACAGCAAAGACAGACAGAGCGAAAGGGGGGCAGAGAGAGGCCTAAGAGACTGCAGAGGGAGTGGGAGGAGGAGGAGGGGAGGGGGCAGAGGCTGCCGACTGTGGCAACTGAAACCGTGCGCCGCATGATGCACCACCAAACATTCCATGGCAATCGATGAGTAAATAATGACCAACGCAACGCAGCCAAACTGGGGCGTAATTGTGGAGAGGAGAAGGGGCAGGGGCAGGGGCAGCGCAGAGGGGGCAGAGGTTTCCTGCTGCTGTGCGGGTTCTCGTTCTGCTTGTTGTTGTTGTTGTTGTTGTTATTCAGCTTGTTGTCGTCGTTGTTGTAATCACACTCAGCATGCATTTCAACATGCTGGCCCTCTAACCTCCTTCCCTACGCCCCTGGCCTTGTGTGGTTATGTTCGGCGCACTGGCGATGGCATATTAACGCCTATTGTTCAGGGTGTGAGTAAATGGTGGGGGCAGGTGGGAGGTGGGAGGTGTGGGTGCTGCACATGGCCAACGCCCCATTATAATTTGAGTTAATTACGTATTTTAGCTATTTAAATATTTCATTTATCAACGCATGCACCTCATCCCCTCATTCCCCACTTGGTATCCAGGCGCCTACGCCACTGCAGCTTTTTGAACTCTGAACTTCAGGGCCACTTGGCCACGCGTAATTGAATATGAATTCATAATGCGCCGCAGCATTGTGTGGCACTAGTTGCAAATGTGCACAGAGGCGGGGAGAGGGAGTCGAAAAGGGGGGGGAGGCATGACTCGCGCAGTCACAAAACAATTAACAATCGAATTAGACCCCCACCCCAAAACTGGCTCAGGTTATGTGTGCAGCCTCAGGGCGGAACCGCAACCAAGCGTTTTGTGTGGGAGGCTGTTGCCAGGACCACACAGAGAGCACTTCGCAGCAAATCGAGAGATTACGGCAAAAATAGGAAATTCTAGTCAAGTCCTAAGCAAGTTGTCAGCCCTTTTGATTGGCAGTAAGCCAGGTCTTTGTCTCTCCATTTCGAGTCCAAAAAAAGCAACCCCAGCAAATAAATGAAGCGTTGGAAGCGTTCTTAATGGAAACTTGTCCTTTTCGAAATAATGCGATAAGTCCAAGTGAATCAATGAGCGTTAAATTGCGAAAGCCAAAAGACAATTGAGAAAATAGATTTTGAAATTTCATACTATTGAATGAGTTAGCATTCCACTCAGGTTGTGGCAATTGCAACAATTTGTTTCGATTAAATTTAAGCACAAAAATTTAACCGAGCTTTCTTGATTTTCCAACCGATCACATTGACTTTAGTTCCCCGCCCCGTATAACTCTCAATGTTCAGGCAATTAACCTTTACGCTCCTTTACTCGATACACGTGCTCTCCCTCTCTCTCACAGCTCTATAGTCATTGCACGCACTCCTTTGCCCACTTTCCACTTCCTCAACCTTCTCAAGTCAGGGACAGGAAAAGTTGTGCCTCCAATTCGGTTGGGCTAACAAATTGTTTGCGTTTTTGTTGCCCTGCGCCATGTTTACGCCGTACACCTAGCTCTAGGGATAGAGGTAAGGAGAAGGAGGAGCTGGGACTGCCAGACCAAAGTTGAACTTATGCTCTGCTTCATTATGTAATTATTAGTTTGTGCTATGAACCGTTACAGTTTGTGGACTGTGTGTGTGCTCGAACGTGTGAATTATTTAGTAGCCAGTCGCCAGGCAGCTCTTGCGGCTCCCTATGGCTTGTATACCCTGTAAATGACATAGACTTGAAGGGGTATGCACAAGCAGGTAAGAAATTTGCTTGTACGTATGTCTGGCATTCTATAAAATATGTAGATCTAAGATATTAGAAGACAGAAAAGCTTCAAAGCTAAGCAATTCGAACTCTTTATGGTATACTGTGCATAGCAACGTTGTAAATTTCATAAGAAGAAAAAGTGGGTTTCCGGTTTTAAGAGGCAAAAGATAATAAAGGGTTTTTACCGGAATCCATAGGATATAATGGTACTAAAATGGTAAAGTAAACTTTTCATAATATTATACCAGGCAACGCCGTAAATTTCATTTACTTTTTTGCAGCAACGCTGTAAATTTCACACAAGTTATGCTTGTCCAGACTTTCTTACAATTTTTGCAGGGTGTTTATGACTTATACGTAGCTTCCCTATTGCTGCAATTGTTGTTTATATTTCTTGTGGTTAGTTGCAATTACAGCCTCAAACAGAACACGCAAGTTGGTCCCACCGCTTGGCGTCTAATTATAAATTTTGCCATTGAGCTGCAATTAAATATTTAATTTGCAATTGCCGAGATCCCAAGCAAAATAACGTTGAAAATCCCTGCAAATGGCTGCACGTATACATAGGTTTACTCTGCAGGTCTATGGTATATGCTATACGAGCCCCCAATCTGATAGGAGATAGGAAAAAGCTGATAAAACAGTTAAGTGTTTTAGCGTGAACTGATATCAGGTGCGCCCCGAACTGACAGTGGGGCCTCATTGTGTGCGCCCTTTCGCCTTATCCATTATCAGTTGAGCCATGTCAACGGTGATTAATTCCGACAGTTTTTACGTTTCTCTTTCGCTCTCTTTTTAAGACACTTGGACTGCTTTGAGTTCTCTCCATGTTTGATATAATTTTAATATTATTTTTACGCCGTCTTTCAGTTTGCAGTTGACCCGAAACTGCGCGCATTATTGATGGGGAAATACGATAAGTCTGTTGGGCGTGCGATAACAGTTTGAGCTGACAATTTGTTTGCCCAGGGGAGTAGAAAAGGGGCAGGAGGCGGGAGAGAGAGGGCGTAAGCCGGCAGCTCTAGTGTTTGCGAAGCATTGGGGACACACAACAGCCTCACGAAGGCTTTAAAAGCCATTAATGTTAACCAAAGTTTGAGCACAAGTTAAACAGAAACAGAAAATATGAAATGCAAAGACGGGGGAATTAAAATGCAATCCATGTGCTAGATATTAAAGAGAATATATGTAGTATATAGCATGATTCTAGTTCTGTATACATTGAGGTATAGATAAAGTAATGTTTATGTATTTCTTTGGGCTTAGCAGAATTCTTTGACTTGCAGACTTGAAACTCCATTAGAAATCGTGATCAGCTTGTTCAGCTATAGAAAATCAATTTCTTTCAGTTTATACAATATAAAGGGTTCTACAAATTAAATATAATATTATTGCCCAATTCTCTATTGTCTCTCAGTCAGACTTTGGGTGCGAAAGTTCTTTCCACTTGAATACGTAGAACCCTTTTATGGGATGTTTTCAAACCTAAATTCCTTTGAATATTTCATTGTCATTTGGCCTGGGGTTTTCTATATATACGAAAAAGACTATGGATAGCTTGGATGGCTTAAAGCAATTTGTGATACGAGAATTTAACCCCGTCAACATGGCGTAATAACCTTTAGCACTTTTTGTGGCAACCTGCTGAAAAATTCTTGCTTCATTGCGTCGCTGAAAAGTTCAGTGAAGCATGAAAGCGCTTTTCGCACTTGCAACAGGCCAGAGAGCGAAGCAACCACTCTCCCTTTCCCCCTCGTTGACTACGCCACTGTACGTGGCCACCTGCGCCCCCCCTACGCCGCCACTTGGCTCTGACCGAAACAGCAAGTTGACATTAGCCTTACAAGCTCATGAGCTGCTGTCATAAACTTTTATTATCATTACACTTACGTTGACTTGCCCGTCCCCCCCCCCCCCTTTCTGTGCCGCCTCTGGCTGTCATATTTGTTTTATTGACTACGCCACATGACATGAGCGGAAGGGAGGAGGTGGAGTTAGGGGGACCTACGGCACTGTCACTGGGTGTCATGCTCTGTAAACTGCAGTCAATGTCCTCTTTTGTTTTCAAACAGAGCGCACAGCCGTAGCCCCAGGGAACGAGAGAGAGAGAGAGGAAAGGGGGGCTCTAGAGCGGAGGAAGGTAACTGATTGTGAGGTAGGGCAAATGCACTTCTAACATTTGTCAGAGCAAAGTGTTGCGCTGCAACTGATAAGATTACCGTTGGCTGATAACGCCGCATGAGGCATTTCCTGAAGTCGCACGTTCTCGTTGACATTTGATAAGCACTTGAACGTCGCTCGTTTGCCATTGCCGAGATTAGTAGGGGGTGTGAGAGAGAGAGAGAGAGAGAGCGAACCATTTGCCACTTGAACCGCTGTCGTTGTCGCTGTTACTCCCCCCTCCCCAGCTACCCTTTTATTTTTTTGATAGGGCGCAAAACATGGCTTTAATTTGACTTGAAAGAGAGGCACTTGAAGCGCCTTACGGGCATCCTTATTTGCCTTCCCTGTCCCTCTGCCACTGCCTCTCTCTCTCTCTCCTTCTCTTGCTCGCAGCACGCTCCAATTTCAAAGTATGCGCGACTCCTAATCAAACAAACGGGATGCCTCTGAGCAACTGGCACAATTCAAATGAGTTGCAGAAAGAATGGAAATCGAAAAGAGAGAGAGAGAGAGAGGGAGAGACAGGAGCGGAGCCAGGGTAAACGGGGGTAAAGGGAATTCGAAGCCCGCTTGACGTTCGACTTTGATGCAGTGCGAAAGTAAAGTTTTTTCCACTGCTTTCTTTCTAAGTTTTTTTTTTATTTTTTGCTTGTCTTTGCTGTCTTCGTGACTGGCTAGGGATGGGCGCGTGATAAGGCAAAGTATTTATATAATAAAGAAAAAAACATTAAAAAAATTATAAATAATTAACTGAAAACTTAGAGCAAATTCCATTAACCAACACTGGAAAAGGCTTTTCTCTAATCTTCTTCAATATTTTGTGTGTTTATCGTAATTTCCTAAGTCGTTCTAAGTCGTGTCACGCGCCCAACCCAACTTCCTCTTTTCCACATGCTGTGCCTCTTTTTGCGGCCTCGCACATCACAATCTACTCGCGTGTGAGTGTGTGTGTGTGTGTGAGTATGTTTGCCATTGTTGTAAGCAGAGTGTGGAGTGGTTGAAAGGATAGTAGTGTGGCATGGCTGCTGAGTTAGCAAAGGATAGGATAGCAGAGTAGGGTGCGCTGACAGCTGGGTTGGGTTGAAAGGGGTGTGCCACATGCGATCTATCTATGTATATGGAAGGAAGGTAGCTCAGTAGCTCATCTACATATATCAGTGTGCCTGCTGTGTGAGTGAGTGCATATCCTTTGGCTTATCCCTGTCGGAGCGTGTGCTTTACGCCAGCTTGTCGTGTGCCTTTGGGTTATACATTTTACTCACTCGTTCATATTACACAAAAACAGAAGCACTTTGCAGCGGATTAGGTTTAAGGTATGCCTGATACACAAAATGTAGGGAGAGAGGACAGGGGGAAAAGAAGAAACAGAGGTGCCTGTTGAGTAACATGTACATATGTGCGAAAGGGGGTTAGTGGATTAATAGAGGAAAAAAGCAGTGAGACTTATGCGAATGAATATCTTGCAACTTGAGACAATGAAATGTAAGACGACATTAAATAGGAGCATATTTAATTGTAGCATATGATTAACAAGTAGGAAAGCTACACTTGAGTGTGCTTGACTGGCTTATACCCGCTACGCAACTTTCCATGCAATTGTTACCTATATAATTTCTATGTTTGTTAGCCAAACCTAATCAAATTTTAGGATTATATTAAGATGGTACAAATTACTGCACACGTTAAAAATAAACGTTGTATCTTTTAAATTGCGTCGGGAATTCATATTTTTCGATTTACGGTTGCAAAAGAAAATGTGCACGAGTTCTAAAATATGCTCGATCTTAGTGAAGTAACAAGACATATTGTCACCAAATTAGGTAGTGCTAGCTCTGATAGTCTCTGAGATCTAGCTGTTCATACGAACATATCTATATTGTCAATAAAGTCGGTCATGCGATTGTTCGACTTAAAATTCAAAGCTTTAAAGCTCACAAAGAAGAAACTAAGAAAGCTGGTGAAGATTTAAATCTTTAAATAGCTTTTCTAGTTTCTTTTCTAACTCGTACAGTTGCCTCTCGGGCAAACTATTCCCAGCTGGTTGAGAGCCTTTAAACTGTTTGGCTTTAAGGTTTTAGCTTGCAAAAAGCTTCCGGCCAATGCGCAAAAACCAATTGAAGCCCTTCAATCGACAAGCTGCCAATGGCGCAGCCCACTTGTAGGCCGGCTCCCTGGGCTGGCTCTGGCTCCCTGGTTGGATTGGGCTGGGCTGGGCTGGGATTGTTGGCAGTCAACAATCAGTCAGTCATTCATTCATTCGTGCATTCGGGCACTCATTCATTCATTTGCGCGCATCCACACACAGTGTAGATGACGACGGCGGCGGCATTCATTCATGAGCAGCGGAGCATTCAGTGCAAATCCGCACAATGTCTTTAATTCCCTTGATATTTCACTTTGTGTGCGCCGCCGTGCAAACAGACACCCAACAAATAACTAGGTGTATATATTTAGTTGTCTAGCATAGTCCACATCCTCACACAAACACACACACACACACACAGAGACAGCGAGAGAAAGAGAGAGAGAGAGACAGACAGACAGCTTAACCCGCCGCTGTTAGCTGCGGCTCTGTGGCAGCACGCCAATATGCGGGGCGGGGGGCGTGGCAGCACCCATGGGTGTCATTGCTACGTTTAATATTGCAAAAAGGATGCCGGCAGCGACAGGAGCAGCAACGTCGACGCCAATGCCAACGTCGACGTCGCGGTGGCGCCCACATTTGTCTTGTGCCCACTTTCCGTGTTGCCTGCTTCCTGCCAGGGGAAGCAAGTCGAAGCAAGGTGGCAACAGCAACGGCAACGGGCAACGGGCACAGGCACAGGAGCGGAGTTCAGTGCGCGCGGGTGGCAGGGCTGGGGGGTTTTTGATATTTACTTTAGTCTGGCATTTGCTTTATGCTCCCAAATAAAAAAGCGCTTTCCTCGGCTGTTGGTTTAGCGCCCCCGTCCCCGTCCCCGTCCCCTTTCGCCTCCTCTGCTCCGCCTTAGTTCGCTTGATTTTTCCACAATTTTTCCTTACACATTTTTATACTTATTTCTCTCGCCATTTCACTTTTCGCCATTTCAGTCGGGTGTAATGTTTGATTTGCTGTTTGTTTTTTAGCTCTCTGCATCCGTTTGCCAAAGCGCTGATCCAAAACTCTCGACTAGCTGCGATTCCTTTTTTATTTCCATGCTCTCTCTGTCTGCGTGTGTGTGTGTTGGCTTTAATAAGCTTTTATTTCCGTTTTTCAGCATGTTTTACTCGGCTTTATTTTGCGGCACACCCTGTAGATACGAGGGTCGTTTGATAAGTCCGTGACTTTTTGAATAAAATATATTTTTTTCGTCAAAGAAGCGTTTTATTTCTCAACATAATCTCCTTTTAGCTCTATACATTTAGTCCAGCGTTTTTCCAATTTTTTTATTCCTTCCAAATAATAGGTTTTCTCAAGGCCCTCAAAATAGTCGTTTGTTTCTGTGATGACCTCTTCATTTGACCCGAATCTCTTACCGCCGAGCCATTTCTTCATGTTTGGAAACAAAAAATAGTCACAGGGGGGCTAAATCTGGAGAATATGCTGGATGGGGTAGCAGTTCGTAGCCCAATTTATGAAATTTTGCCATGCTGACTACACACGTGTGCACCCGTGCATTGTCCTGATGGAACAGCACTTTTTTTGAAATGCGGTCGTTTCTGCTTCAAATCAATATCGAATCTGTCAAAGCTCTGAATAATATTCGCCGGTGATCGTTTTACCCTTTTCAAGGTAATCGATGTGAATGATACCTTGTGCATCCCAAAAACTGTGGCCATGACCTTGTTGGCCGACAGACCCACCTTGGCCTTCTTTGGTGCACGTTCACCCGGAGAAACCCACTGTCTTGATTGTTCTTTGGTCTCTGGTGTGGTGTGGTGGATCCATGTTTCGTCTACGGTAACAAAACGGCGCAAAAATTCGTTTGGATTGCGGTTGAACATCGCCAAACACTCCTTTGAAATGGTCACACGGTTGCGCTTATGGTCGTGTGTGAGCAATCGCGGCACCCATCGCGCGGAAGCTTTTTCATGTCCAAATATTCATGTAAAATGTGATGTACCCGTTCAGTTGAGATGCCTACAGCCTCAGCTACCTCGCACTTTCATTCTCGATCATCAATATCATTCCATGGATTTTGTCGACGATTTCTGGCATGACGACCTCTTTTGGGCGACCTGAACGTTCGGCATCACTTGTACTGGTACGACCACACGGAACTCGTAAACCATTTCTTAACCATTGAAATTGATGGTGCAGAGTCCCCATAATATTTATCAAGTCTTTCCTTGGTTTCGGTGATGGATTTTTACGCAAAAATAATGCTTATTGACACGAAATTCACTTTTTTCCATTTTCGTTAAAATTCACGAGATCGTCTGCTTTCAATGCCTATAAAACGCAAACCAAAAACGCAGCTTTCCAAAATTTTACAGTCAGCTGTTAATCGATAACTGCTGACAGGGCGTGTTGTTTTGAGCAGGTGCGCGGCAAATACAAAAAGTCACGGTCTTATCAAACGACCCTCGTACCAAGGTTAAAAGGGGTTAAAGAATAAAGAATAAATAAAGAAGAAGATTGATCAGGCTATAGAAAAAAATGCATGGCGATTTATAGATATGAAGAGGAGTAAGAGAGGATTTATAAAAATGACATAATAATTTAAAGAAAGGAAAAAATTAAATATAATTAAAATACTGCAAAAATTAATAATTATTTTCGAATAATGTTAAAAGATTTTGATCATATTATCGTATCGTATAGTATCTTTCCGTCGTGCATAACCTTTCTTAGTTCACTTCTACACTTAGCTTTTTCTGCTATTGTTGGCGATTTTCGCTCTACTCCAGCTTGTTGCTGTTTTCCCTTTTTTGCAACGTGCTCCACTTGCCGTTCTTATTCATAGCTTTTAATTTGCGGTCGAAATGAAATAACAATAAATAAAATGACCACTCCGCGGCCCTCCTCTCTCTCTCTCTCTCTCTTGCTCTCTTTCCTCTCGGATTCTTGTCTGTTTCCCTCGTTTTCGGGGGACATTCCCAAGTCGCGGTCGCCGTCGCGGGTCCTTTGCGTTTTAGCTGCGAGAATTGTTGGAATTTTATGTAAAAATGTGCAAGAAGCAGAAGAGGATAAGGAAGGAGAAGAAGAAGCAGAGAAGAAGAGGCGAGGCGAGGCGAACAAAAAAATGCTGCCGCTATTTGTTTATATTTGTTTTTATCTAGATGGCGTTGATTGCAGGTATTTGTTTGTGGCCTGCTGCGGCTGCATGCGGGCCCCCCTCTCCGTCCGCTCCTGGACTTTTGCGGTCGACACTCGATGTGATTAAGAAGTTCGCTATGTGGGGTGGAGGGTGAAGCTAGGCCGATTAGTGTGCCTGTTCGCGGGCGAAACAAGAGATAAGCGAGAGGCGATTGTGGAGTTTGAATTTCCCCCTTTGATTGTGCATTTAGAGTAAGGATACATCGGATATTGTAATGGATCTTAGCTATAAGCATTATCTAAGGGATTCTTCTTTACTTAAAATACTTAAATACATTATTAAATAAGTTTAATAAGCTATTTGAAGTGTATTAGCAGCTGCCACTTGGCTGCCAACTGCAATCTTCAGCAACTAAAGTAGCTAACAAGTCCTAAGCACTTCCGGATAAGTTGTTTAAGCAGCGTTTTCAATCCACAAATACACTGAACAAAATTGAACAAAAAACTCACACACAAAATTGGCAATGAAAGTTTTCGGCTGCAATAAATTCAGTTTGGCACAGTTTGGCAACAACTTTTGGTTTGCACAGAAGCCCTTATAAATAATAATAATAATAATTTTCTGTGCAACATATTGGAAACTTGGCAACGCCAGCTGCATGCGGCATGCAGCAACCAAAGCCAAAAAACCAAAAGATTGCAAAACCAAAAAAAAAGGCAACTTTGATGCAACACTTATAGAGAGGTGAACACACAAATACCCTGTTATGGGAAAAGTAAATTAATAAAAAAATAAATAAAATTTAAATTAAATAAAAATTAATTATGAATAAAATATAAATATTGATTATGAAATCAAGAAAAATTATATTAAAATTATTAAACATTTTAAAATTAGATTATATAATTTTACTCAGAAAACATACCCAATTATTTTCATATTTTCCACAGGGTATCTGCGCATACGCAAAAGTTGTTGCGGCACACAAAAAACTTTCTGTCAAATGTGCAGAATTTAATAATTTGTATAAATTCCCGATGGCTTTTTTTTCGGCTATAAAGTCGATTGCAGTTGCAGTGCCACATGTTTGATTGTTGAACTTTATGGCAACTGCAAATGCAGCTGTGTATCTTGTATCTTGTATCGCTTATCTGCATCTGTATCTTTAAGCAGCTCAAAAATGTTTTCGTTTGTGGCGCTTAGTCAGAAAAGAAGAGAAAAAAAAAAACACGAAATACACACGCTCTGGAGTTCTCCACACCTCCATCTGGCTGAAAATAAAATAATATAAATCATGCTATAAATATTCTTATATGGTAAATATCTCATGCATGGGTTTCTCTCTAACTGACCCATGCTGTGCAGCATAAAATGTTCATTAAACTTTGCTTCTTCGTATTGTAATTCGTCTTCTTCTTTCTTGCGCTGGCATTGTCTGGCAAATGGGAGCGACGACAGTTGTTGGGTTATATATGCATACATAGATATATATATAGAGCTGGCGCTATGCACATTAAATTGATTTTACGGCCCCTTTTTAGGGCTTTATTGTGCCGAGTGCGCACAAAATGCAAATGAATGAATGTGAATGCATTTGAAATTTTTTTTGGCTCAATGTGCCGCGGGTATAATTAAAGCGCAGTTAAAAAATTTAACGCAATGGCATCGTTAAAATTATGAGCATAACGTGCACACACACACCCAAACACACACACACACACATTCCTATTCTATTCGAGACATAGTTGCTACAGAGACAGAGACAAAGACCTATCAATAGGCCCTGATTGGTTTATTAGTTTAGTCAAGTTGCGATCACAGCGGGAGATGCTTTGAAAGTGTTTACGGCGTCGTTCATTAGTTCGAGTTGAGTTTAGTAAAAGGGGGAATCTGATTATAATAGCAAATTAATAAACGAAAGATTAGAAATCTTGGAATTGAAATAATGGGACAACATAGTGAGATAAATATATATTAGGTATTCGATTTAAATTATTCAGATAGCAAGTCATAAAGTTCTGTTCGAGTTGAGTTATGATTTAGATTGACAGTTGAAATCTCCAGGGGTTCAAACACCCTTTTGTATGATAGATTACTGTAGCGAAGTGTGTTTGTATTACTCCCTGCTTGTATTATCCATGTCCTCTATTAAGACCAATCTGCACTCTATGCTTGACACCCCTTTCGGAGTTCAAATATTGCCACTTGGTGTTACGCTTATTAATTGACACTGGTTTTTACCCTAGCATAATTTGCAACCTTCCACCCAATGTGCTCAATGTATTTCCTCACTCTTTATCTCTCTTTCTCATTTTTGCTCTCTTCCCCTTTCTTCCCCTTCTCTTTCGCCCCGCACATTTTTGAAAATCTCTTCTTGCACTTTAAGTGCCAACAGTGCGGAAATTTGGCTCTTTCTTTTACATGTGCTTTATGTTTGTGCTTCCCCTTGTGTGACTTCTCTTTTTCTCATTTTCTCTCTCTTTCACGTCTCACTTCTCCCGCTTGAAATGCAATACAATGGGCATTAAGTAATTGTTGCTCTTGTTGTTTTTGTTGCTGTTGACAAATCCGCACATTTTTCATAAGCTCACAGGGCAGAGCGAAGAGGCGGTCTGCACAATATGAATAAGTGTGCTAGTGATGAGTGCGTGACACGAAACTGTAATTCCAGAATAATCAGTCGAAATAATATTAATAGAATTATAATAATACTAGCCATAAAAGAAATAGGAAACAAAAAAGCTTAGAAATTTGTTTAAAATATTTCCAAGACGTCTCTTTACTTAATTTAGGATCCTATGTCCCGTCCAATAAGTTAAGATGTGTTAATTTAGTATATTCAGCATATCTAATAATAAAGCCATATACAAATGGCAACTAACTAGTTTAAATTCGCTAAATCGCCCAAAATCATGATATTGAACAAGAATATATAATGCGTTTTCTTTATTGTTGATTTTTTACTACTTTTATTTAGGAGTTCTACACGTTCTTCTCAATCTATTCTAAAGTATATCTATATAGCATAAACGAATAAGCTCTCTCACACATCTCCAATTGGCACTCATATTTGTAAACGAGTACACTCACTCACTCACACTCAGCTCTTCACTCGCCGCTCATGTGCTTAACTTGTTCACTCTGTGCTTATTGCAGTCGATATTCGCATTCGCCTTTGCCATTCGGCTGAGTACATACATATATTTCTTTCTTTTTGCGCCTATTATGACACGAACATGGGATGCGAGTGCCGACGTTTCAATTGCATGGAGTGTCCATCAGCTTGCCCACTCCACACTCTCTGGCAGCCCCACCTCAGCCTTATCGTTCGGTTCTCGGCTTTCGTCACACGCTTTATGAGGGCACATTATGCCATTTAACGCAGCTTAAATGCTGCTCATAAACCCAAGACCTGAGTGACTCAAGTACTACGGGCAACGTTGTGGCAGTCCAGAGACCCGGATCGGTGCCCACATACAAATACATACATATACATATATAGAAAATATATACGCATTAATGCACTTTCGTTTATGAATATTCAACTTAATAATCATTTTTTTTGCTCGGCAATATTTTCGACAAATTAAAGTAAAGTACTTTACCAACTGTCACATCCATTGGTTGGGGATAAATTAAAATTATTAAAACATTCTCTTTAAGGGGGTATGTTTAAATTTTGTATAAATTTTTAAGAAAGATCTTAAATTTTCTTGAGTTTAGTTTGATAAATTTTAAGAAAAAATTTGCTATTTATTCAAACCTCTAAAATCTTTATAGAATATTTACTAAAATTTATCTAGCACTTCAAGGGGAATTATTTCCCGTTTATGCACTTCACACCCAACCCACCGCCCATCTATTTAATTACTTCCCCTCACTGTTTTCACGCTCATTAATTATATTAAAAATTGTTAATTTATTATACCAATTTCGGGCAGCTGAGTTAAACGTTTTTTCACATTGTTTGCGCTTGTCTCATTTTTTTTTCTATCTGCTGCTTCAATTTTCGCACAAGCAAAAATGAATAATTGTGCAGTTACCTTGACTTTTGCATATATAATAATTAGATAATGACGAAGCCAAAAACAATTGCAACAAGAAACCTGAAAAAAAAATAACCTTTGCATTCTTTTTTGTGGCTTGTTAAGTTCGCAGAAAAGCAAAATTAGCTTTGGCAAAAAAACAAAAAAAAAAAAAAATTTGCAAAAAAAAAAAAGAAATAAATGGCAAATGGAAAAAAAAGCAACTATTGTAGCTAACCTTGAGTTTTGAGCTTTGCCAAATGCAACGAACACAATGCGAAGCAGCAAAAACAGAATTAATAAAAGCACAAGGAAAAAGAAACCAGATAGCAAAACAGATTTAAAGCCAGCGCCGTTGAGTCTGTAGCCAGAACTGTGAATTATGGCCAGTTTTATGTGCGTCTCTCCCTTGTTGTAGTATAGCCGGCTATAGAGGAAGGGCGTGTCAGAATTGGATTCGGCTATAAAGCGAAGAGTGAAGCTATAAAGCATGAGAGGTTGGCTGAAATCATAAATTTGTCAGAGATGGCAAAGATTGCGCAAATTTACGTGCAAGCTATCGATTAATTGGCTAAGAATTTAGAGAACTTTTAGCTTGAATAAAATAGGAATAAATAATTTACGATTTCTTAATATTTCTTTTAACTTTTATTACATCATTTCTTTTATGAATATTTATAAAAAAAATGCTTTAAAATATATTATGAATATCTGTTAAATAAACCAAAATATTAACATATTTTGTACGTATGAACGCTTTAAAGTACCACATACAGAACCTTTTCGCCCCTCCAAGAATACCCTCTCGATAACCCTTTTATTGCTGTATATTATAGGTATATTAATATTCACACAAGCTTTACTTGTCTGCTGCTATCACAGGAAATCGGAATTATATGAAATCTCTTGCTGTTCTTCAGCTTTAAGCACTGTTGTTGTTGTTCTTGTTGTTGTTGTATTTATGCACATGTCACAACCCCAAAGGGCTGACAGCCACTCGCTCTCCCTCCTGCTATAAAGCAGAGCTAAAGCTTTACTCGATTATATTGCTGATTGCTTTCCGGTGACAGGCAACCCCTGGTCCCCTGGTCTACCCCTAGGGCACCTCAACAGGCTGCTGAGTGAGAGAGAGGCTGCTTTGAATACGCCATGTGGAAAAATGCGGGACTCGGTAAGGCTGCTGCCTGTCTCTGGCTCTGGCTGTGGCTCTGTCACACCCCCATCTACCCCAAGAGCCGAACTGAAGTAGGGGCTTCAAATGTCCCACGGGGCGAGCTGCTTGTCACTTCAATTGTGTGGAACGCCGAAAATATTGCACAACATTCGCAAAATAAAAAAGAATGGCAAAAGAAAAATATAAGGAATTAATAAAATAAATAAAATGGGAATGGGAAAATTTGGCGAGTGCGTGACTTAAAACTGTTGAAAGCGATTTGAGATAGGCCCGATCAATTGAAAGCTACAATTGACCCGCATGTCCGCACTTTGCCGGCCCACTTGGCCCACTTAACAAGGCAATTGCATTTGCCATTGGCGGCCCCACCCAACGGGGCAACTACAGCAATAACAATTACAATAACAATAACTACTACAACAAGAAACAAAAGCTACAGTTGCGTAGGCCCGTTAGTAACATACCCTACGCCCAATTGGGAGAAACCTCCTCAAGCACTTACTTTCTTAAATATCTAGCGATTCTAGTATTAATGACATTTCCACAAATTGAGTATACCCGTTTTCTACAAATTTCAATTGCAGAGTATCACAAGAATATTAATCCAAGACAAGGTCTGATGCACAGCAATCGATAAGTCGAAAAAATCTCAGTCCCAAATGCAATTACCATAAACATGCAAAGCGCCTTGGCCAGCTGCAAACTGCAGCTGATGCTGTAGCTGATCCCGTTGCTGCACTCAAATTAAAAAGTTTTCAAAACTAACGCACAAACTATCTATTCAAATAGATAGCTATGCTTATGTGTATGTGAATGAGTGAAAGGGACAGGACACAGACAGAGGTTGAGGCGGAGGCGGAGGCGCAGGCAGGGAATAGGGATAGCAATTGCCAAAACTGTTTAAAAATACTCTGCACTGATAAAGTTGTTGGAGCGGGAAATGCTTGAGGGACCAGATATTAAAAGGAAATATTTTAAAGTTAGGGTGTCTACTATAAAGATGCCTATAACTTCATGAGAAATAAGTAAAATTAAACATATTTTAAAGGTAACCATGGGAAAATTGAAAATCTAAAGGATCTTAGTATTTCTATACTATAAAAAAAATTATATTTAATATATTAAAATTATAATCTACGAAAGTGTATTGTATAGGGTATCTATGAGTCGCACTTGCTGCTTCAAACTCTCCACCGTTTGTTGTTGACTTCATTTGCCAGCTTCCATTGCCGTTGACTTCTAACTTTGTCTGTCTCTTTGCCCAATTCAATGCTCAATGCTCAGTTCACTTTGGTTTATTTTATTTTGTTAGTATTTTTTGCAGTATTTATTTAATTTTTTTTTTCACTCTTTACAATTTTCTGTTGTATTTCCTATGCAATTTTGTGTCCACGTCGTTGTTGTTGCTGTAGTTGTTTTTGTCTGGTTTTGCCAGTTGGTTGCTTTGTTGAAGGTCGCCCAACAATTTTTGGAAAGTACATTTAGAAGTTGTTTTGTTGCTCTATCGTTGTTGTTGCTGTTGTTGTTGTGGCTGCTGTTGCGAAAACATAATTGTTGCAAAATGCGGTTTGGTCCGCTGTGGATTTTATATAATATACAAAAAAATAGTTTGTGATTGCATTAAGAAAAGTTTCGGTTGCATTTTTTAATGAACCAAACGAGGCTTTAATAGTTTTTATGAGATAAGACTGTGAAGTTGTTGAAAGATATTTCAATTGAAATTGAGCAGAAAAATGTGAAATTGTTTTTATAGTTAAGAAAAACAAATATTGCCTAACTTATTATTCTAAGAACTCTTAAAATAAAATTTAAATCTTTTGGGAAGAGAAAATTTTCAAACCTGCGCAAAAGGTTGTGCCTTTTCTTTGGGTACTGCCCCAAAGCACAGCTTGTTGACATATTCCAAAGCAAAAAGCAAAAACTCTTTATAAAGAAAAGAGAAAAAGAGAGCAAGAAAGAGGAATCAATAGACAGACGTCAATTAGGGACGAGGGGTAAAGTTTGTTGCCTTCTGGGTGGGCAAAAAACCAGCTACAAGCAATACGATTATATCGCTGGCATTTGGCCAAAATTTATAAATCAGTGGAACAATTTGTGCTGATTTAGTGACATGATACAAACCGAGCCAACTAAAAGGACACAAGCAAAGAAAGAAGGAAGCGACAAGGAGAACGAGAAGGAGAAGGAGAGAGAGAAGTGAAACGAACAAAGCCTCAAAGTGAAGTGCAATGAACACTGAGCGAAGTCAGCAACGGGGGCGGAATCAGAAGGAGAACAGTGAAGAAGAAGAAGTAGCAGAAGAAGTGCAGAAGAAAGTGGAAAAAGAAGAGGAGGAGGAGGAGACAGAAGAGGAAGTGCAATGAAGTGAATAACGTTATAAATAAAGAAATGCTCAAATTAAAAGTGCACACGTTGAGGCAAGACGAGACGAGGCGAGAGAGACAGCAAGATAAATGTGCCGAGAAGCGGACAATTAGCAGAGCAAGAAGAAAGAGAGTGAAATACAAAAAGAGAATGAGAAAGAAGGAGAGAGCTAGAGCAAGTAAAGTGGTAATCGTTGTGTCGCCAAAGTTTTTGACTGGCAACTGGCCAAAGCAAAAAGTACACACCAAATTGAGTTACTTAGAAGTCCGAGAACGAACACGGACAAAACTGTTACCTAATGCAACGTGCCGGGCATACCCTATCAAGTGTCATTGAAGAACTATGCTAAAAGAAAAAAAAAGAGGGAATACTTTATCGAACTAAGAACTTAAGTGGCTGAGGTTAGTTACAGTTGCCTGTGGGGTTGTTTATATTTTAAAGATATAAGCAGCTGAAAGAAAGTTTGAGGAAAAATGCAAATAATAAATATATAACATAAAATAAAAATAAAAATTATAAAAAAATTATTCAAAATTGACTAAAATTTTTATATAAAATTTAAATAATTTCTTTATATTTTTTTTTTAATTTTCCATTACATTTTTACTTTAATCAACTCAAATCTTTTATTATCCCCTCGCTCCTTCTGTTTTCCCCTCTTCCCTTGCCAAGCCAAGTCTCATTTGTCAGTGTGATAAACTTTACCCGTGACCGAAATGTAAGTCGACAGTCGACTGAGTGAAAATATGTTGCAAGTGGCAACCTAATTTGCGGGCGTTGCAGCTGTTGCAATGTCGCGCTGGGCGATGAAATTCGCACAAGATGTCAACACGCCCCGCCCCCCGAATGACGGCATAAATCTTAAGTTCTGGCGACAAGCGAACACGCTGCACGCAGTCCGGAAACAGTTACTGATTAGCAACAGTCCCGCCCCCGCCCGCGCCCCCTTCCGTCCTCCCTCTCCGAACCGGAAACGGGAGCAAAGCTAAAAAAGCGAAGAAATTAAAAATGCAAACTGCAAAATTTGAATAAAACAACCAAACGATGCGACGAATGCGAATGCGAACGCGAATGAAATTAAAGCGCGCTCAGTGAATGCAATTGGGCAAAGTAATTATGCAAACCAGGGATGAGGTAGGAAAGGAGGGGGAAAAGGGGGTATTCCCTGCAGGCTAGGGAATGCAACTATTGCCTCAATTTGAACTTTTTTAATTTAATTTTAATGAGGCGTGCTTTTGCCCGCTTTTGCTCGCTTCGAGCATAATTTATGCAAATTAATTTGGGGTAAAAAGCAACGTTAACTATGCGCATAGTGTGCGAGCGAGAAAGAGAGAGATAGAGATAGTCTCTCTCTCTCGCATTTGAAATCACATTACGTATGCGCCGCATAGACCAGGTGAGCTGACAGAGAGAACTGTGCTGTTTGGTGCGTGTGCCGGGGGGGTAGAGTCAGGGGTGAGGGGGCACGCCTCTTGAATGTTGCGGTCACAATGGTTCGAGACTCCGTTCGAGCTGGAGCTGGAGTTGGAGTTTGCAGTTGGCAACGGGTACGGGTTGCATGTGCCACGCTGTTGCGTAATTAATTGGCCATGTTGCATTTGAGTGGCCAACCAAGTGGCTGAATGACGGCCGCCCAATCCCCACTCTCAACCATCCCCTCCTTTTCATCCGCCACTGTACCTCTTATTTCATCTCCCCTCTCCCCTTTCTCCACTCCTTCTACTGCGCACGGTTTCGCATTACAGCGGCAAAAGCAGCCACAATTGAGTGCTCTTCTCTTCTCTCAGTTGTTGTTTTGTTGCCGCTAGCAAATCTCAAATTGTTCTGGCAGGCAACAAAGGAGGGAAGGGAAGACAAAGAAAGCGATTCGAATTGCATTAGCAATTGAGAGAGAGAGAGAGAGGGGGAGAGCCGAAGAGATGGCAACTTGTATTGAATGTGCGAAACAGTTTAAACTATGTTGAACGGCAACAGCTCAGCAATTGTCTGCAACGATTTGAAGGTTTGGATTGAGGTGTAAATTGCGTGGCAGATATATGGCTAATATAAAGCTTACGATAATAAGCTAATGAGCTGCACTTGAAGTGCACATGGAGTACTGAAAGGGAAAGTAGATGCAAGGGGAAGAGGAGTTTGAAGGCAGAAAGTGTATGTTACGAGGTGGAAAATGTATATAGAAGGAGATTCAATCATCAATCAATTCAAATTCAATCGATGCTCAGAACTTTTCCACTATTTTTGTTGCAAAAGAATTTGTTTTTAGAATTTTTAAAGCATGTATAAAATTGATATGTAATTTTCCTCTGTAATTGTTTGCAATATTTATTTATTTAAATTACTTTAAATTCGTATGGAATGGGATTATTAAATTTAAATCGATCCTTTAAACAGCTCGCAATATTTCAACTATTTTACATGTTTTTGGTATTTATAATTTTATGCAAAGGAATTTTAATAGAATTGAAAAGCCAGTAAAAACGTGTATTTAATTAATATTTAATTTGCCTCTTTAATTTTCTGCAATTTTTATTCAATTTAAATTTTGTATTAATGCATTAAATATCCTATTAGTTTTCTGGTATTTTTAATATTTATTGTTCTAATAATTTTATGCAAGAGAATTTTAATAGGAATTTTTAGACCAGGGAAAACCTGTGTCTAATCAATATTTATTTTGTCTTCAATTATTTTTGCAATAATTATGTTATTTAAATTAATTTATAAATACAGAAATTCTTTCAAATCAAAATTAAAATAATAATTAAATTGCTTTTCAAATACCAATTAAATCTATAATTTATTTATTTAATTAATTGTTATCAATACACTTTGAAATCTATGCAGCCTTTTTGTTTACAACTTTAATAGTTCAAGAACTCAGCTAGAACTTTCAACTCTCTCTCTCAGTTTGCCTGCTGCATTCTCACACCTCATCAACAAGAACTGCAGTCGAAGTTTGCGTCAAGTGCTCCCTCACACACAGACACACATGCAGAACGGTCAATGTGTGTGTGTGTTTGTTTTTGTACTTAACTTTCACCGTCCACTTGATAAGTACATCAACAACAGAGACGCAAACACACTCATCGTTGTCTCGTCCAGTCAAAAGAAAATTTGCATAACTTTATTAAACGAGTTGCAATGGACCTTCCCCCTCTGCCACGCCCCTGTTTAATATCCTTTAGCTCTTTGGGGGGGCACTTAAGAGTGCAGCAGCAAAACTTAAGGACTTGTTGAAGTAGTTGAGTAGCTCTGGCAGCTACGCCAGTCTCAACTTCATTTCCATCTGCTGTTGCAGCTGCTGTCGAGGCGTCAACTGCAGCTGGACCACGTTGCGTATGCGTATTATCAAAGAGGCCTGGCCATAAATTATGTGCCAATTACAAAAGCCAATTGCATTAATCATGCGACGACTTGCAAGTCCCTCAAAAAGGCGCCATAACAACCAGCCCCCCTCTCTCCACTCTATCTCTCTCTGCTCCTGTCCGCCTGTCTGTTTTGCTTGTCAAGAAATGGGCGTGGCCAAAAACAGGCCAAAGCGGCAGCTGCTGCTGCTGAGGAGAGAAACTCGTTTTGGCGTTTGGTTTGGTTTGCTTTTCTTCTAAGTAAAATGCGTAAAATGTCATAAATTTAACGCAGTCGCGTTGCAAACTTTGGCCCCACAGACAACCCGCTCCCCCTCTGGCTGTCATGTAAATGTGCAACAGCCTGGCGACAGGAGACTGGAGACAGAAGCCTGGAGACATGAGGCGTGGCGCGGCGCAGCGCGGCGTGGCCTGCAAAGCCGCCAACTGCTTTTAACTGTCATTAATTATGTCAAAATAAGATTTAAATGCCTTTTTGTCTGCACAAACATCAGCGGCATGCGATGTGACACGACGCAGCGCCCCCACCCCTACGCTCGCCCTTTACACTACCCCTTCCCCACTCTCTTTCACACAAAGTTTTAGTCTCTCTAAGCCCGCACTGGCAGCATAAATATCATTTGTTTAGGCCACTAACGTTAAGACTTTTGTGTTGTTGCGCGGCTTTTAGTTTTAGTTGAAGATGGAAAAGAGGGGATGGGGTAGCAGGGGGTGTATAGGGTGCGTGATGAGGGGGTGGTAGGGGGTTTGTGTATATTCGCGCCAGCTGTACAAATAAACTCGCATTAATTATGCGCATTTGGCGTCGCTGCGGCATAATGAGACGTAATTCTATCGAGCAGGGCGTTATAGGGAGGGGGCGTGGCTGTTGCTGCTGGTGATGGTGATGGTGTCCTGAGTTAATAGAATTTTGAATAAAATATTATTTGAAGCAGGCATTAGCACTGATGATGATTAAATTGAAAATTGAATGTGGCACATGAATTGTGGCAAATGTTTTGAAGTTGTTTATGAAATGTGGAAAGGGTTGGATGGGAAGAAGGCAGTATAAAACTTTATAAATTAGATTATGTTTTTACTTTTATCCAGGCAAAGTGAGTGAGTTCATTACTGTAAGCTGTTTGGATGATGAGTTCTAGTTGAGACTGTATGCGATATATGGTATAATTGCCCTAAGAACTATCGACTGATATTTGTTATACTACGAGATATTGAATTCAAACTAACCTAATCTCAAGTTTAATATGTTCTGAGCATTTTCTATGAGTTTAATAGCAAATGGATTTCGGCGAGATAGAAGATCCTGAGTTAAGTGAAATATATTTTGTATGGGAATTCATTTTGAATTTACCGAAGCTGAGTTTATTGTCGGGATATAGTATTTGCATGATCTAATGAAACTAATGCTTAAAGCCTTGGGCATTGAAAGCCTCTACCTATGTGGTACGTTTTATCTTAAACCTTATTCCGTATACCTTACGCTGTACCAACTTTTTTCTTTAAGCTTATCGAACTCACTTTGCCTTCCCACTGTACATTTTTTGTTCGCGTTTTTTTTGACCAATTTTATTTGAACGCTAACCCCTATTACTTCATCCTTTTCCCTTTCTCTTCACACCTCATCACATTGTATTGAATAAATTGCTTTGCATTTTCCCCCGTATTTTTTTTTTTTTTTGTACACTGCAACAAAAAATTGCGTGTAATTACAAGGTTTGTGCACGCTGCTGCTGCCAACCCGTTACAACGAAACCGCAACCCTCTGCACACACCACAGCTGTGGCACACACCCCCTCTCCTTCTCCTTTCCCCTTCCCCTCCTTTTCTACTGGCAAGTCATAAAAATCTGTTACTTAATTTCAATTGACTTTGAAAAGCGCGTCGTCGTCGTCGTCGTCGTCGTTGTCGCTGACGGAGGTTGCCAAACTTGA
This sequence comes from Zaprionus ghesquierei, assembly GCA_018904095.1. Classification (NCBI taxonomy): domain Eukaryota; kingdom Metazoa; phylum Arthropoda; class Insecta; order Diptera; family Drosophilidae; genus Zaprionus; species Zaprionus ghesquierei. Next base: position 311,006 of record JAEIGP010000662.1, read on the forward strand.
ATTTCTACATGGAACAAATCAGTTTAATACGAACGTGCTAAACCCACCCATCCAACCACCCAGACAGCCAGTCAGCCAGTGAGCCAGTCCATCTAGCCAGTCCAATATCAATCTCAAACTGAAAGCCAAGTCGATGCAGAAACCGAAGCCAGTCGAGGCCCGTCGATGGGGGGAAGCGATGCTTATCAATTTGAAATTACTTTAGCCTCGAACACAAAAGACAAGCCACGCACACGATAAAGAGACATGCGAGCAGGAGTGCAGGGCAGCAGAGAGTGGGCAGAGAGGGCAGGGTGTGCTGTCGGGGCGCAAAGACAATCGCGCCAACATCGACAATGCTGACACCCCATAAAATATTTAAGTTAACAACGCCGGGCACGAGGGCTGTGCGACAGCTTGTGGAGCGGCCGGGGGGGAGGCAGAGGTTGCCAGCACAGGGTGAGCTACCATTAAAGGGCGTTACAGAGAGCGCGCACCCTGGCGGCAGCGGCGGCGGCGGCACTTGGCAGACGTAGCCAGAACGTAGCACATTAAAGCGCCTCGATGTGTGTGTTGTTGCCTTTTGCGGCACGTCCTTTCTGGCTTGCCTCATATTTGTCGACCCTTGTAAAACCCGCTTGGCACTTGGTCTGCATGAGAGTGTGTGTGTGTTGATGTGTGTGTCTGTATAACTCTCTCTCTCGCTCAGTGTGTGTGTGTCGGTGTCTTCCTTCCTTCCGGTTTCGTGCTCGTGCCTTTTTTTTTGCGCTCAACTTTCTTTTTGGCTGTTGCGCCTGATAAGGTGCTTCTCTTCCCCCCTTCTGTTACTCACTGCGCGTTGCTCTCTTTGCGGCGGCGTTGCCAGACTGTGCACACCAGTCTGTGGCAGCTGGCAACACTTCGTTTGCTCTCGCAGCCTGTGTGTGGCTGCCACGTTGAGGTATTCTTTTCTGGTGTCGCTGAAACATTTGAGCAGTCCTGCGCCCCCTTCCCCCTCCCCCTCTCTTACTCTCTCTTTGCCTTGTCTTGTCCTGCCTTGCACTGGCTTTGCTGCTCCTTTTGGCGGCTCCTTCTTTGCTGGCTCCTTCTTCGGCTGCCTCGTCGCGCGTTAGTTGCCACAATGTTTCATAAGTTTAAAGAGGCGTTAAGTTCATTTTGCTGCGCTGTGGAAAATATGCTGCCTTTGGGTTTCCTTCCTAATGCCTTTCTCACTTCCCCCCCCCTCCCCTTTCCCTCTTCGCTTTATGTTTGCCTTGTGCCACAACGTCTCGTCTAGACTTGCCGCAACTTGGCTTATTCATTACCCCACGTTGGCTTCCGCCAGTGCGCCCTGCAAACGGTATATAAAACTATAAATATAATAATCATGTTAATGCTTAATAATAATCGCTCTTTCTGTCTCCCTCTCTCTCTCTCACTCTTTCATCCTCTCTCTGTCTCTTTCATGTAAATGCTTTATAATAATAATGATAATCGTGTTCGCAGCGCACAGCTTCAGCTGCCTGCGGCTCGTGTCACGCGTGATTTACGCGTGCTCAGCGACATCTCTCGTTTTTGTTGCAGTTGCAGCTTCGCCTGTGGCACGTGCCCCCTAGAGGCTTGGCTTAAGTCGAAGTTGTTGTTGTTGCGCCAGACATTAATAAACAGTTATTGAAAACAAGCAAAACTCGCAAGTAGCATTTGCATTCACAAATCAAAGTGAGTGAGTGGGTGAATGGGTATATGAGTAAGTAAGCGAATGAGTGTGTGTGTGAGTGAGTGTTGCAAGCATTGGCAAAGCATGGGGAAAAACAACTTGCAGCGCGATTTTAATTAGAAAACTTTTGCATTTGTTTAAATGAGCCGCACTTGTTGTTTTTGTTTTTGTTGCTGTTGTTGTTGTTGTTGTAGTTATTGTTAACTCTTAACTGTTTGCTTTTTGGGCAATGTTTGGCAAGTTTAATTGAAAGAGATTGCGTAAGTGTGTGTGAGTGGTGCGTGAGTGCGAACTGCCAGGGCTGCAAAGCAAATGAAACGTTGCTTCTTATATTGGTGTATGGCAGTGAAAAAAATGTTTATAAATTTCTAAGTGAATTTATTTAATTTTCTAAATTTTATAAAAATATTTTAGAATTTCTTACAATATTTTAAGTATATTTTTCCGTTGGCCAACCCTTACAGACTTTACTCAACCCAAAAAAAGGGCCCTAAAAGAAATGCCCAAGTCATTCAATTGTATCGCTCTATAATGATGATGATGTTGTTGCTGTCCCTAACCAGGCATGATTTGTGCATTTGCCAATAAAGTTGTTAATTGTTCAAGTTGTTTTCGATATCGACTTTTTAATTAACATGTTTTTCTTTATGACTTTTGTTTTTCTTTTGCAGGTAAGCGATGCGAAAAGTGCTAAAAACAGCTAAATTTAGCCATGGCCGACGGCGGGCGGGAAATTATATCGTTGGGTGAGTTATTTAAGGAATGAGTTGAAAAGTTGTGAAAGTGAATAAGCCAAGTTTAGATTTTCGTGCGGGTTGATAATAATATCATAATAATATTTTATCAAATAAAGATAACAAAGTTCTTTAGTGAGTTATTGATAAAGGGAAAGAGTTGAAAAGTTCGAAAATTTTATATAATAAGTTATGATTATCGAGGAAGATGAAATAAATATTATTTTTAATTATTAATATGGTAATATTCTTTATAAAAAAAAGAAAAAGAACATTTCTAAAAATATATATATATATTTTTTGGCGAGTTTTTGCTGGAAAGAGTTAATAAATTAAAGTAAATTAAATTAGTCAAGGTTATCGTAAAGATTGATTTATGTAAAGAAACAATTTTATATTCTATGATAATATATAATATATATATATATAAATATTGATAAAATAGTCTGCCTCATATGTTTTATACTTGGATATACTTTTTGAATTTCGTACCTCAAATAACTTTCTGAATTCCTCTTAAAATATTCAAAACTTAAAAGCTTCTGCAACTTAATCGCAAAGCTCTCTCTTTCTTTATACTTTCCGCCAAGCTTTCGTTTCATTACGCACAGTCCCCAACCGTTCACAATCTACAGTCCACATGCACTGACTGATACCGTTACTCAACTTGGACTTGTCGCTTTTGATTCATAAAATGTCGGCGATTTGATAAGTCAATAGCTGAAAGTAAACACGAGACGAGCACGCCGAGGTCAATAACATCTCTATGTGGCCGATAAGGCGCAGGCACACACACACACACACACACACACTCGAGTGTGGAGTGTGCAAGCTGTCAGTCAGTCAGGCAGTCAATGTGTCAATCATAATTTAAAACGCCGCCAATCGCTGGCACTTTTGTCGTTCGATTTGTCATCGAGCGAGCGAGTGAGCAAGCGATAAGCAGGAGAGGAAGAAGAGAGCGGGTAAAGAAGGCGGCGGAAGGTAGACCTGGCGTGGCAGCGTGACCGACCAACTAGAGTAAAACAAGCTAAAATAGTTGTCAACATGAATTATTTACAAGCGACGTGCGCGGCATGCAACGCGCGTCATCTGCGTCAGCTGCGACAGGTGTAAGTGCGATGTCGGCGTACGCGACGTATGCGTAATGTGAAGACAGACGTTGGCGACGGCGGCCCTTGCTGCTCGCACTCTCTTGCCGCTCATTACGAATGCGAGCGCACGCGCAAAGCTGCCCAAAAACGGATGAATTGCGGATGACCAGGGTCAGTGAGGGAGAGGGAGAGGGGGAACGGGTTGAGGGGCAGCGGCGTGCGGTGTGTGCGGGCCATTGAAATTAATACGCGCCGACAGGCAGAAATGTGCGTCGAGAGATTGTGAGAGAGGTGAGGGAGAGCGGGAGGGACGGGGAGAGGGCAGCAAAAAACCAGTTTAAAAACGCGAAATTGGCAGACAGACGGCGGGTGTCGCAGCTGAGCAGGTGGAGCGCGAAGGAGGGGAGAGGAGAGAAAGGGAGCAGGGGGTGTAGGCACATTTAATGGAGTTAAGTGCCTGGGCCTGAAGAGCAAAAAGGTTGATCGAGCGGGTAGGGGAAGTGAGGCGTGGTGAGGCCTGATGGGTAAAGGCAACGGCGCTGGCGTTGCTCTTTGCCGCGCGCGCTTGATTAAAAAACGGTAGCAAAGCAATTACAACAACAGCAACAATTCAATTACAAGAGCAGCGCAGCGCGAGAAGAAGCGATGCAGCACAAGATTGTGAGCCATAACAGGCAAGCGAGAGAGAGAGAGAGAGGGAGAGGCAGTCGTGGAGGCGTAATAAGCAGCTGAGTTTAGTAAGGTGAGCTGCAAGGTAGCGGCTGATGGGCTTATGGGGAAGCGTGGAGCTGCTAGAGTTGAGCAGGAAACTATATAGAAAGATATATGTAATAAAAAGTGTAGGCAGTTAGAAAAAAGTAGAGGATAATTAGAAGTTTAATTTATTTCTATATGCAATTTATTTCTAAATTCAAGAAATATAAAAACAATTAAATTTAATTGATATAGACTTTAAATAAATTATGTAAAATAAGGAAAACAATTTAATTAATATTTTACATAAATTAAAATTTTATAAAAAAGAATAATAAAACGAAAAAAACAAATTTGCTTAAACAAAAGTATATACAATATTATAATGAATAAAAATGAATATCATTTTTAAAAAAGAAATGTTTACGTAAAAAAAACTTTTAAAAGTTTTTAACAGATATTTATATACAGCTGTGTTCACAAAAATAGTAGTGCAAGAAATGCAATCAAGCAATGCGATTTTTTTTTTCAAGTTCCGTTACGAATATTTCAACTTGTACGCATTGTTATTGTAGAATGGAATGTGTACAAGGATATAGAAGGATATAGATATAGTATATAATTTGAAAATTAGTTTGGGATAAGAAACTATCAAATAAGCTAGTACAATATTTATTATAAAAGATTGGGGAAAACCCAGAAAAACACAGATCAGATTAGCAGGATCAACTTCAATTCAATTGAATGGTAATACAACTGTTATTATACTAGATAATTAATTATATAATTAATTATTATGCTTTTTATATTAGCTGAAAACTTATAAACTTTTTTTTTATAATATACAAAAAGATTTATTTTATTTCCCTATCAACTCAGTTCACGCCATAGTCTTCAATCACTTAGTTTACCACACTTTGCCGCCCACGAAAAGTCAAACTGCAGTTGCTCCAGCAAATCGATATGCCCACACAATTGCGTTGTAGCGCACTGTTTATGAAAAATGTAAATCAGCAGGCTGCCTTATGCCAGCACGGGCACCCTTACCCCTCTCTCCCACTCTCTCGCTCTCTCTCTTGCCGTGTTGTATTTATGAGGCGTGTGCTCATAATGCCATCGAAGAGCCACAAACTGGCTGGGAAAAGCTGCCACAGAGCTGCAGTTGCCGGTTGCAAGTTGCAAGTTGTTGCTGCTGCTGCTGCTGTTGTTGTTGGGGCGTCAGCTTCTACCACGCAACGCGTTGCAAGTCGCGCTTTATCATGAGATAAACAAAAAAAAAAAAAACAAAAAATGAAACCAAGAGCTGGGCAGGGCAGGGCACTGGCCCTGGCTCTGTCCCGGGCTGTGGCTCTGGCTTGGCTCTGCTGGCTGGCTGGGGTCTGAGGTCTCTGAGCCTCACCTGCATAACGATAACCGCAGGCAGCCACCAACAGGCAGACTTTAGTCTGTTCCAGTCTGCTCCCTCCTGTACCCCTTGCCCCCTCCTGTCGCCCCGTGCCGCAGTCAGTCACTCAGTCAAGCAACAAAAGCTGCAGGCAACTTCAACTCTGCCTCCGCTGCTGTCGCTGCGGCGCGCAACTCGTGCCTGACGCCAATCAACTGGTTGCCTCGTCAGAGTCCATTCGGTTGCAGTGCGAAAGAGAGGGGGTGCAAGAGTAGAGAGGGAGCGTGGGGGGGCACGGTTGTTTTTCGGGTGACGCCGTCAACCGTTGGAATCGCCCGTCGCATTTTGCGTTTCCGTTGCAATTTTTTGTTGTTGTTGCTGTTGTTTCAGATTTATTTGCGGTTGAATGAACACGCCTGCCAGGCAACAGCAACAGCAACAACAACAGCAACAACAACAGCAACGCAATGTTCATTATCTTCATCATCAACAACAACAACAACAACAACGGCAGCAAAATACGCAGCTCACTCACGCTTTTAACTTCGCCTCTTTTTGTAATAAACAAAATTTTAACAAACTTTGCCATTGTCGACGCACACAAGCACACACACACACACACAGCAACTGCAACAACAACAACAACAATGTACAGTGTGTGCAGTAAAATTTCGCATAATTATTTTTCGTGTTTCGCCCCCTCGACGCGAGGTGAGTGCAGAAATTTGTTAAAGTGTCAACATTGACAGCGATTTAAGTCATTTTACTGTCATCATTAAGTGGCCCGTGGATTGCATGTGGATGCTGTGTGCGCACGTGTGTGCGTGTGTATGTGTGTGAGTGGGCTGCCTTGTGGTATTTACTTAGTTGTAGTCGCGTATGACAAGTTTTGGTTAAGCGCGGGTTTCCTTTTGTGCTGCTTTTGTGGCTTAGTAGAAAGTGAAATGGGAGGGGGAAAGGAAAGAGCTTAAGGCTGAACGTAGAATGATGCTTAAACTATTGGTAAAATGCAGAACTAGCAAACTCTACTTTTAACTACCAGTTAAATATATTTTTAACTTTAAATTAGAACTAAAACTATTTTCACTATTTAATCAATAGTAGAGGGAAACTATAACTAAGAACTGTAGTTTTTGACTATGAATTTTCTTCAATAGACTTAAATTACCATCAAATTAAGATTTGACACTAAGTTTAACCAGCGGTTAAACTCTTTTTTCATATATTTAACTATATATAATACTTAACTGATAGTTTAAAACCTTATACTTTGTAATAACGCTCAGTTGTATATCTTGCACATTATTCATGTTTAAAGCTACTTATAATATTTATCCAATAGTTAAATACTTTAAACCTTATGTTACGCTTTAAGTTCTCTTCAATACTTTGTGGTATCTACGAAACTCTTAAATCTCGGCTATAATTAAAGTCATCACAACTCTTTGCCCCCATTCCTGTCTCTATTTCTCCCTTTCCATTTCTCTCTTCCTTCTTCTATCTACATTCATCCAGTAGCTGCGCGCCAAAGCGTGCTGCAAAATTTTGCGCTTCACTGGCAAAGAAGAAAAGACAAAAAAAAAAAACACGTTAAGAATAAAAAACTGGCAGGCAACGAAATCAATTAAAAAAGTTTCGCCAGCATATTTGCTAGGATTAAGAATTACGGACTAAGGATTAAGGATTGCGGGATTAAACATTTAAATTACGAGCGTCAAGTAGCTCGCCCCAAAGGGTTCCACAAATTGGCAATAAGCGAATGCAAAATGTGAATGAGTTGTAATTAAATTTCCATTGCACACGCTAGAGGAATGCAAGGTCCCCTTTCTTCGCTCTCTCCCCAACAGGTTAATTATTCCTTGCCGCATCTTCCACAACTTATGCAAGAAAGAAACACAACTCAAGTGTATTTCAAATGTCTTTGAAACCGAAAACGCAACTCAACAGACAGACAAATTTTTACCGCTGCCGTAGGCTTTCGTTGCCACGCCCCTCCGTGGAAAGTTTGTCGAAAAAAAAAAACAAATAAATTTCAGTAGAAGGACTTGACTTTTTCGAGCCGTATTTCTGCCTGTTTTCATTTTCCTTTGCCTTTGCGAAAACTTTTCTTTCCTTTCGCCCCAGCACAGACATTAATCTTGAACAAGAAAATTTGCATGAAATTAAAAAGTGAAAATATTTCAGCTACAACAACGTGTACATTTCTGGGCGATTTTCTTCTACAGTTTTTTTGGGGATTGTCTGCGTAAAACGGAAAAGTGAAATTTGCAAACACTTAACGGAGGCATTAGGGTCAGGGGGGGAGAGGGTAGGGGGAACCGGATATGGAAATGGCAAGGTTAGCAGCAGGAACAGCCCAAAACTTCCTATGTGTAAAGATATACTGGGGGGCTCATTTGTAGACTGCTTTAAGTACTATGCATTTTCCTTAGATATTTCTGCTATGTTTTATTTATTCAAATGAAAAAAATCTGTAAATTTAAGTGGTAAAGTTATGTTGAGAATAATATTATAATATTATTGAGAATTTGCAAGGGGAACAGGATATGGAAATAGCAACAGGAACAGCCCAAACTTCCTATATACATAGAGGGTGCATTTGTAGACCACTTTGAGCATTTTCCTCAGATATTTCTTCTATATTGGCTAAATTATATTGGGAATATTTTTATAAAAATATTGCGAATTTTCTGTAATATATACAATTTATTCTTTCTTTTTTTTCTCAAATATATTTCAATTTACTTCACTTTTTAGTGCTTTAAACTTTAACAGATTAAACTGTATTACTTTATAATAACATTAAAGTTCTTTTATATGTAAAAAAAAGGGCGCTTAAAACATATGCATACTCCATGGCTCCATTTCTGGCAGTCGGAAGAATTTCCGGTGCTGGCCGGGGGGGAATCTTTTCGCATTGGCATGCGGCGGCAACACTTTAAATATTTAATTACGTAATGCCCGTAATTCTCTGTCAGCTTCTTGCGTGCTGTGTACATTTTTTTTTTTCGGCTGGGCAAATTGTTGATGGCCTCGGTCTCCCCCACCTTCTCCTCCCACTCCACACTCTCTCCGGCAAACTGCCTGCTTACCCCTTGGCAAGGCGCTTTGATATTCTTTTGTTGCTGCCGAAAAGCCGCCGCCAGTTTTGCAGCATCAGCTTTCAGCTGGCACAGGCAACATGCCTCAAGTGTTTGTGGCGAACAGGCCTGGGCCCACGCCCACGCCCCCGCTCCCCTTTTCTTCTCTCTCCCCCTCCCCACTTGGCACAGCTGGCGCCTGCAGTTTGTTTCCCCTTTCTGAATACAATGAACGCATTTGCATTTGACGCAATTTGGCGTGGTATGCGTGGCAGAGCTAGCTTTCCTCTCTCCCTCCTTCTCCTTCTCCTTTTGGACTTTCCACTCTCTAGTCTGCTTTCAGGCGCAAAGAATTTTCATTCATTCATTTTCACATTTCACATTCACTCGCTTTGCTGCCATTTGCGTTAAAATGTGATTTTTCACTTGACTTTTTAATTATGCGGCAAATGGTGAAGCAGGCAGGCAGCAACAACAACAACAACGGGGAGAGGTATAAACAAAATACACCTACTTGAGCCTGAGCACAGTGCCTGCTAGCAGTCTGTCGCCTTTTGTCGAGCTACGTGCCACGGAATGAGCCCGCAGCTAAGTTAAAAAAGTTAAGCAGTAAATCTAAAAACATAGACAAAGTGGAAAGAGCCAGAAAGAAGGTAGAGAGAGAGAGAGAGAGAGAGGAGAAGGAACGCCACAAGGACTACGAAATGTATTGTTTAGCCCCGCAACTTGACTTGGGGTTAGAGATGCTGCTGATTTTGCTTTGGCTGGCAAATTGCGGCGATTGAGTTGATATATCTCTGGGAGAGCTCAAGCGTAACCTGGGTACAGCATTTGATTAAGGATTCGTCTGCAAAATAACCGAAAATAAGTGTAAGTAATGAGCTAAATTAAATGCGTGCAAAGGTAAACGGGGAAGAGCCTTAAACCTTACTATGATTGCATGAGATTAAAGAGAATAGTTCTTGAAAGTTAATCAGTTTTTTTGGAAATTTGTAAGATTTCTTAGGATTCCTTTTTGAAATAGGTTAATGTAATAAAACAAATTGAAAGCCTTTAGAGTAAACAGAAAAAAACTAAAAATTTACTTGGGTTGGATAAGATTAAAGAGAACAGATGCTGAAGTTCAATCAATCTTAAGGAAACTTGTAAGATCACTTGAGATTATCTTTTAAAATAAAAGTCTGAAAGGTAAACGGAACTTTAACTTATCTTTACTAAGTTTGCATTAGCTTAAAGAGTAACTTCTGCGTATTCAATCAATCTCTAACCGTATTAAGTCTCATTTTCTTTTGTCTACTGTCAATCTTTTGATATATTTCCACCCTCTATTAGTTAATGCTATAATAAAGATTTGAAAAGTTACCGGAATAATTGTAACTTTTGTAAGCGAATCGAATGGAAAATAGTAGCAGAAGCAGAATGTACGCAGAGAGTTCCAGAGATTTGTTCAGTCGTGTCGAATTTGCATACAAATGAGTGCATTGCGTGCACGGCCCCCATTCTCCGCTCTACTCTACGCCCCTTACTGTCTTCTCCCTCCCTCCACCCTTCTCTACATTAAGTTTTCCCCCTCCCCAATACGGACAGTTCCTTCATCTACTTAGTTTGTCTGCGAACTGAAAGAGGAAATAAACTTTTTTCGTTTTGCTCGATGGGCGTCCCTCATTCGACCACGCCCCCTATATTGATGTTTTTGCTGTTGTTGTTGCCGCCTTTTTATGCAAATGACTTAATTTAAAACATGAAATTTTGCACTTTACGCCGTTGCCCTCACAGAATCAGAAATTTTGAGCAACCTCGACGGCGTTGAATGAGAAGGACGATTCATTGAAGGCATTTGAAATCATTATTATATCCCGAGCAGACACAGTGTCTATCTCTCTGTCTCTCTCCCTCTCCCTCTCACTCTATCTCCCTCTTCCTTGCACATTATCGTCATCATCATCATCGTCGTCGTCGTCGTCGTTGCGAGGGGGTCGTCCTCGTTGTCGGCATCATCATAATCATTATCGTTGTCTTCATTTTTATGAAGTGTCATTTTTGTATAACATTTGCGCCTATAAAGCAGACGCCTAAGCCCAAAAGGCGCGCAACCCCTTTGCAAAGAGCGAGACAGCAACAGAGAGTGAAAAGAGAGAGAGAGAGGCACACTTAGAAGCAGAGAAAGACAGTCATACAGACGGATTGACAGACTGTGTGCGACTGACAGACGCTGAGTAAGTTATTCAGCTCAGTTTTGTGGGCACTCTTAATGCCCTGTAAACCAGGGAAGGGGGTATATTGGTTTAAATAAATAATGACATTTAAAATCAAAGAAAGAGTAGCTAGAAGAGCACCTATATAAACTTCCTCTTCAAGTTCCCTATATACTTTATACAGGGTATTATCTGTTCTCACATTTCTTACTCCTTTTCCTGTTTGTTTTTTATCACTTGTACGCAATCTTTTTTCGTCCTGTTCGGCTGCTACGTTTTGCCGTCTCTTTGCGCCTCGCTCCCTTTTCTCTCACTTTTCTCACTCATTTCGCTTTGCAATTTGTGCGCGCTTTTCATTTGTTTTCCAGCAGCTTTAGCTACTCTTCTTCTCCCTCTCCTTCTTCTTCTCCTTCTTGTTGTTGCTCGCATTTTTTTTGCCCAGCACCGACAGAACTTAAGCGGAAAATTCATGGGGCCTATTGTGCGGCATATAAAAAGGGGATGCCAAGGAGGAGGTGGAAGCGGGAAGTTTGTGAAGTATTTTTGGGCGCGCACCATGGCGTATACTTAATAACAGTTTAATTAAATTTAATTATATTTTAATTGCATACGCAATGGGGCGTTGCTAGGGTCAGTTAGGGGAAAGGGGAGAGAGAAAGAATGAAAATGCACAGTCTTATTCATTCCTTTTTGCACTGTCTATCTCTCTTTCTCTTTCTCACTTTCTCTCTGCGCTGCGACCTTCCATTTGAAATGTGTCAAGCTACTTGACCGTAACTATCCGCCATTTGGGCCACTTGTCATAACATTTTGCAGCAACAAAAGCAATCATAAACATCAACATCAACATCATCATAATCGAACAGCAAAGAGAGAGAGAGACACACACTCGCACATACTCAGACACACACTCAGACACACACCCCGCCTCGTTATGTTCATTTGCTATATCAACAACAACATCGACGCTGCCGCCCACTCGGCAAGCTCTGAAAACATTGTCCATACGCTCCGTTTGACCACATCGCGTTGCCATTGAGAGAGACCCAAACGAATCAGTCGATTTGCCCCCCCCTCTCTCTCTCTCTCCCCCTCTCTGATTGTCCCTGGCGACCCCGTACAGTCGTTGTCGTTTATTGAGCCGTCCCAGTGTCTCCCTTGACTGGCTTGTCCATTCGCTCAACTTACGGATATTTTTATGGTTTCATTGACATTTCTGTTGATTTTTTTTTTTTTTTTTGCTTGCCTGTGGCCTGTGGCTCACACACCCGTAGCGAACTGTGAAATTGATATTCTTGATAAAATATGCAATAATAAATTAAGGCAGCGTACATATATATATTATCAATTTATTGTTGTTATATCTCTTCACTTGACATGCTCACAAATTGTCACCAGATTAGCCGAGAAATTGATTTCCTCCAGACTCTCTGCAATTAGTTAAGTTAGCAAGCTGAAATTTGGCATGCATCATGCTAGGAGCTTCTTTTATTTATTAAAATTTTTTGTTAGACAATAAATTTATTTAATGCCTGGGAAAAGTGTTTTTTCATAATATCTCAGTTACTGTTTGAGCTTTTCCCATGAAATTTGAGTTTTGAGTAGCTTTCTTTAATCAAAATTGAAGCTATGCAGCAGAACTTGATATACTTTGCTATTCCGAGAGGAAAACGAGTTATTTAACTTTTCACCACTGTGCGGCAATTGCAAGTTGTCTATTTATTTTTGCTTTTTCTTCGTGTGCAGCTAGCGCAAAGCGTGCACTCGGATCATGCAAATTAATCATATTGATTAACCAATTAATTCTTCAAACATGTTTCGCTTTTGCGCGGAGATTTTCAATCAGAAATTAAAGCGAAATAAAACGAAGCAGACCGAAACGGGCAAATGCCTCAGACAAAACTGGAAATGATTTATGTGTTTTGGCTCTGGGGCAGCAGTCACGAAAGAGAAAGAGGGGGAGGCAGAGTGGCGGGGGGGGACTGTCAATATCACACGAACCTCCGCTATCCTCCAATCCCCAATTCGAGTCCGGTGCGCTGATTATCGTCGGACGATAATGAACTTGGCGTCGCTGTTCGATTGGCGGTTTTGTCGCGTTTTTGTGCAATGAAATGTAAAATGTGGCTTAAATTGACGTTTAATTGGCTTAGAAACTAGCAGGGGCAAGGAGAGAGAGGGAAACAGAGGAAAGGAAAGAGAGAGCGAGAGAGAGCGAGCTTAGAAACTCCTCTGTAAGCTGATACAGTTTTGGCTTCGTGCTTAATGATGATATATTTTATGGCCAGTCATTAGGGCCAGCTCGGTTAGGGCTTAAACCTTTGAGTAGGGTCAAGGTGACGGTACATGTTTACTCAAAGACTGAGCGAAAGACAAAGAGAGGGAGAGAGAGAGAGAAAGAGACAAAGCGAGCAAGATATATAACAACAATCAATCAGCTGTATATGTTTCACAGTGAGACAACTTTGTTATTTCTGCACCTCCAACTTGGCTGTAATTCTTTCGCTGTTTGTTGTTGTTGTGGCTGTTTTTTAAGGTTATGTGCCTGCATTTTGCTTTTAACCCTTTTGGGGTAGCCTACTTACATATTTCATTGGCGGCAGCTTTGTGTGTTTTTAATCCTTGCAGAAAAAAATTTCAATTATAAATTAAAACCTGACGACGACAAGAGCCAACCTCGCGCTCTTCCTTTCGCTCTCCTCTCTCTCTCTCTCTGCTTCCCTCTCTTTCTCATTAAAAATTTACCGTAACGCGTTGCCAATTAACTGCCAAAATGAGCGCACAAATTAAAGTTCAACGCAGGCAATCATCGGACACGTTATATAATCCATAACCCAAGCGATTTGCTCGCTCCGCACATCATCAATTTATGTAGAGCTGCTACCTCCCTCTCTCTCTCTCTCTCTCACACACTCTCTCAGTAGCTACCTAAGCCCCTTGGTGTGCGTGTGTGTGTGTGTGTCGACTGTCTGCCCTCATCATTCGCATTGTTATGCGCCAATGCCCAAATCTCTGGCCGGCTGACTGGACCGCGGCATTTGCAGACCCTAATCGCATTTCAATCATCAATGAGCCTCGGGCAGCCAAAAGACCAAACCACCGGAGGGCCCTAACCCCCTGTAGGCTGGATGCGCTCCTGTAGAGTGCGCGTCACTTGCAGAGGGCAACTCTGTACGTACTCGGATTACCTATTCACCAAGTATGCCGTAGTACAACAAAGGGAAGAAACCCGTAGAAAAAGATAAAGATGAGCGGAAAAATTTAGCCAGGCATTTTCTTTAATGATTACATGCAGTTTTTTTCGTTCCTCCCTCTTTTTTTTTGGACCATTACATGCAAGTTCTATTGGACAAGTCAAAGGAGGGCAATGACAAGTCCGAGCCAAAAATGGAATGGCAACTGTTTCCATGTCTTGGCAGAGTCTGCCACGACAACTGCAGCTCGCTGTAGCTCTCTCTTGCTCTGGTCAGGCTGTTTGCCAAGGACATAATGAACAGAGCTTCCGCTACTTCCGTGCAATAAGAAGAAAAACACATCTAGAGAAGGGAAGAGTCTGGGGGGATTGCTGTGCAAATGACTCCTTTGAAGTCAAATGTTGATGAGACAGCGTTTGTTGTGCAGGCAGCCCCCCTAAAAAGGATGTTCATGTCAGAGGGTGAATAAAGCGAATAGTGAATAGTGAGTAGTCTGAATAGTCTGTGAATGTCCAACGGGGTCGAATGTCCCCAAAATGAAAGAGTGCCCAACTAGGCAGCAAGTAGCAGCCTCACAAGGCGCAGGCAGACTATCTGCAGATTGACATGAAAAGCGACGCTGGGAAATCTTGCAATTAAAAATCCTATAAGAAGCTTAAAACCTAAGCTGTTATACGGCTGTAAATCAGTGGAAGATGAAGAAAATGTGAAGAGTTACATAGCCAATGAAATAGGGTTCCTTGTCTATAGAAGACGTAGTTTTATTTCAACTGTTATACAGTGTTATACAAATATAACAGTTATAAAGTATAACAGTGTAACAGTATAACAACTGCTACACACATTAAACAGGCTTTTAAATCTTTTATTTTGAAGCTTTAATATTTATGATTAACTGTTATATCATTGAAATAACCGTTAACCTTAAGCAACTGTTATACATATAGTATAAATAACTATCTTATTACATTATTTCATATATGTAGCTAGCTTTACCTCGTTTATCTTGAGGTTATAATAAACTGTTATATAAACTGGTATAAACTGTTATACTGACTGAGTACAAATTGATTTCTTTTCACATTTAAAGTATCTACAAATCCCAAAAAATTTTAAAGCGCATCAACCAAAAACTTTTACCCATCGCCCTTTGGCCAAACTGTGCATTAAAATGTCAAATTACATGGCATATTTCACACCGTATAACACTTGAGCGGGCACTCACCCTGTACCTCCCCCTTCTGTTCAGGTCCTCGCAATATAGCATAGCATAATAAAACTGTCTCATCAACGGCAGCTGAGCGAAAACTAATTATCACCCCGTTCAACTCGGCGCTATCAATTTCAATAATTAGAATTTTCCCCGAGACCCGCCAAAGGGTTACGTAGGGTCCTAGAGGGGGGGGGGGGGGGAAACAGTGGCAGCTTGAAATTTTAGCTGCGGGCAGAACTCGAGAAATGATGGAAAAGCTTAATAGTTGCCATTAAAAGGGCTAAAAACAAAAACGAGGAAAAAATACTCTAATCTACAAGCGATTAAATTCTTATTTCCCCGAATGAAATTTCAAACTAAAGTCATTTGCGACTCCAGAGAGAGAGAGAGAGGGGGAGAGGGGGTTAGACTGCCGTTAGTCGGGGACAGTGTCTGATGTTGTCGTCTGCGTTGGCAACCAATTAGCAGCTTATTAGAATGCACGCCAAAAAGTAATCCCGGGTGCAACAACAATTTGTGGACTTAAAATATTATATTGCTGAAACTTAAAAACAGATTTCTCAGTTCCCCAACTAAAGCAAGACAGAAAAACAACAAGCGGAAGACGAAAAAAGAGAGAGAGAGGGAGAGGAAAAGAGCGTAGCAATTGCAGACGAGACTCGACAAGGCACGAGAACCTGTGGCCATGTTTGCCATAAGGTTTGGGGCACTCTAAACTGAGCAGGGACTGAGAACGGAGCCAGGGGGGTGCAGGAAGACTCGGACGACGCGACGACGACGACGCTGAGAACCTGCGCCAGCAACGCGTCGCTTCAAGCGTAAAAAAGTTCAAACTTGAAAACTCTCTTGAGTTGCTTTCTTGGAAATTGGCCTCGGACGCAGGTCTGCATCATGGCCATGCTTGGAAGTCGAGCTACTTACTCCTTGCTCTCTAGCTCTCGACGTCTAACACAATACACGCCCGACTTGCTAACACACAAATTATAAGCCAGTAGACATTGCAATGATTATAATGCGCTCTCTCTCTCTCTCTCCCCCTCCCACTCTTCTCTGTCACTCCATTTCTGTCTGAGAAAACATAGCAGCAGATGTGGTGCGACAGCTAAGTAAATGTTGTCACTAGAAATAAAGCTAATGTTATTAAAGTTTTCAAAGTTATTTAGAAAGTCATGCGATATATGTCGTTATGTCATATTTTTAAGAACTTTCTGTATTTCCTTCCATTAAAACTATTGGTATTTTATATCCTGCAACTGCCATAGAAACTATCGGTCGATTTATGTTGTTTTCCAAGAAATTGCTGTAAAACTTTCTTAATATATACCTTAATATGCTCCTTATAGGCTATCCAAATTTTGGCAACATCGGATCGATCTATCGCATAGTTACCCTAGAAACTATCGGTCGATTGTTGTTACCTTTTAGGTTAAAACTTAATCCGCACCGAATCGATATATCGTTTAGTTGCCATAGAAACTATCGGTAGATTTGTCTTAATTTTAAAGATAGCACTATGAAATCTGCCCTCTTTCTCTCTCTCTTTATTTCTCTGCAGTATTTCCAAGTTTTCAGCATTCTCCACATTGGTAATTAACTTATGAGCTGTGATCTCAACTACTTGAATACTTCTGTAATCTCCTTCTCGACTTTAATGCAGATGTGCGCAGGGATTTTCCTGCAGAGAACTCAACTGAAGGCTCGAACAATGCGAATTAAGCTGCCATTGATGACACTATCTACTATGCCTAATTTGTATGTTGCTATCACTCAATCCCTAAACATTTTTGGGGACAATGCGACTTAATTACACCCACACACACACACAGATGGAGTAGCTCGCTACCCCATACATATGGTCATAATAATCAAAAGGGATCAAAACACATCAGGCGCACAGCACGGCAAATATGCAACTATGAGTGACAGCGAGAGGGAGAGGGAGAGAAAGAGGAAGAAAGTGAGAGGGGGAGATGCCATCGGTTTTGGCCCGTAAAAGAAGGATAAACCAATTAAACTGAGTCCGAAGCCTGTGTGCAGAAATGCCAGGCAACCAGTGACAGTACAGGGAATACAGGGGGGGGCGGGGGGCGTGGCGGAAACTGTCTGACAATTCAAACAACAGAATTCAACTAACCAACAATGAAAACCTCAAAAATCTACAGCCAACCCGATGGAATAGTGTGGCACACAGAGCACACAGTGCATAGTAGTGCCATGACTACTAATGCCGGTACAACAGCTAACCCCTCCGCCTTCTCCCTTTGTCTCCCATCTACTCCCTGACTCACTGCATATTTCGACATTTATGTGGTCGTCAATGGGTGTCGTTTGTGTCGTTGATTTCTTGCTTAAGCGTTGCGCGATTCAATTTCAAATCCTCCTCAACACATTTCCACGAGTGGCTGAGTCCAGGGAAAGAATGGAGTACATGGCAGGACAGGACTCACTGGGACCTCACTGGGACACAGGCAGCTCTGTAGCTAACAATGTTATCTCGTAATTTTACACGTCGATGATTTCGGGCGAATGAGTTTGATTCGATTGTCTCAAGTTTTTTTCCCCACAACTGCAGCCCGATGACGACGACGACGCCTTTGACATGCTTTTGACAGTCAAACTGTGTGGATAACAGGGACGGTAGCAGGGATGAGAGCTGGGAGATGGGTGACAGCAGTAGCACCAGTCAGGACATCTGGCTTCATGCCGTGACAGGCAACCCCAAAGCGAAGCGAAGCGACTTGCCTTGCCTCGTCGTCTGCTACTGCAATAAATTCTACGAATGCAACAGCCCAAAGCGACTGTGCATAGAATATTAGAAAAGGGTTTTATGTTGCCTTCAGGCAACCCTTTCCACAACCCTCCCACCCCCCTTCTTTCTTCCTCCGCCTCCACGCAAAAAAGGTGGCAGACAAAACGACGGCATTTTTGCATGACATGCAAAGTTGTCACCCTACGTTGAAAATAATTTCGAAATTTCTCTTGGCTTCTTTTTTTTGGAGTCTTCTTCCGGTGTTGGCTAGCTAGATAAATCTGCTAAAAATTTTATAAAGTTAAGCCAAATGTTGGCTTCTTTTTTGGAGTCTTTTCGAATGTTGCAAGTGCTTACAAGCTAGAAAAAACAGCTAAAAATCTAATAAAAGTAAAAGCAAAATTTAGGTGACTATTTTGAGTTTTCCCCAATGTTGTTAGTATTTTACAAGCTAGAAAAAAATAGTTAAAAATTTTATAAAATTAAGCAAAATGTTGGCTACTAAATTCAGTCTTCGCCAGTGTTGAAAGTTCAAGCTAGATTATAAAAATATTATACAAACACAGCCAAAAATATTTATAGATTTTCTTGAAGAAAATGAGGCAACAAATAACATTAAAAACTATTAACAATTATTATCAAATTAAGCTGAAAAATGTACAAGGTATTTTCCCCAGTTATTTTCCAATTCCTGGCCCAAAAAGTGAGCAACCCTAATCCTTGGCGAGCGTGTGCAGAGCTGCGCTGCCGCTGCTGCTTGTGCCTTTCATTGTCGTGGTAATCAAATAAAAATCAATGGCTTGTGAAATTCAAATTGTGAGTGCGACTCTTGAACAGTTAGCGGTAGATACTTTGTCCGTGAGGTCCACATCCCTTTCCCCTTCCATCTTCCCCATTCTTATTGATGAAACTCATTTCTTCAAGTGCTACGCGGCGTTGCGGGCGTCTGCATCACGTGCCCGAGTCTCATTTGCCGTTAGCATTCGAAATCGTTGAAGTTAATGATCTGATGCAGTCTGCAGCACACACAACTACCAACAAGCAGAAGACCTGCCCCAGGCCAGGCGTTACTACTATCTCTATAAGCCCTTAGCCCGTGGCCAACTAAATCAACTGTCATTAGAGCCAAAGTTGAGTGTGCCCAGCTGCGCAACGGGGGCGCAGAATGCAGAGAGTGGGGGGAGTGAGTGAAGAAGTAAAACCCCGCAAAGTTTTGCTCGAATGTCTGTGCATAAATTAATTTTTAAATAGCAAAAGGAGTTCAAGTTTTTGGGGGTTTCTCTCTCTCTCTCTCTCAGTCGGACTGTGATACTAGTTAATTACAGGGTTTACTTTGCGAACTGGTGTTGTTTACCTTTAAACGTTGCGAATTGTTGCAGGAATTTCAATTAGTTGATGCAAGTATGGGAAATCGTAAGAATGCGAGGGGAGAAAAATAGCTCAACTTCTTTCAACTATTTCCAATGAATTCTTTCGATGATTGTGAAATTCTCTATCAATGCACTTGAGTTATTTTTCAGCTAAACCACATTTCATTTCCCCCCGTCCCCGTCTCCCCTTACTTTGATTAGACTCTCTTTAAACAATCTGATTGTTTCTTCTTCCTTGAGCTTAGCTCATTTCCTTAGAAACAAAACAAGCAAATTAACTTCATATGTTCGAGGCAGCGAAGCGCGAAGCTGAGTAAAGTCTCAGCGAATACAACCCTCCAGTCTGCTATGTCAACACCCTCGCTACCCCCACCCCCCTCAATCTTTGCCAATCTTGTGACATTCCCCTGGGGGGCAGCTTGGCACACCTCGACTCAGTTGAAATTTCTTGAACGATTTTTTATTAAATGACAAATACTTAGGGCAGCATCTGGATGGGAGAGGGGTATGTCTTCCTGTGCCGTGTCGCGTATTAGCCATAACAAAAGCCAACCCTCCCCCCTCCGCACCCTGAGGCCAACTAAGCTGTGTGTAATAATTATGCTAACGATTGTCAATTGCGAGGGCTTTCGCAATTGAATAGAAAACTTGAAGACTGCAGCAAACCGCAAGATAAACGACTGCGGAAATGGGTCGGGGGGCGAACGGCGAAGGGTCTAAGGGTCTAAGGGTTGTTGTTCGAGCATCTGAGACGTGTCTCAAGACGTGTCGCGATAGTTGTGCGACGCCCCTTTTGGAAATCACAGCCCTTTTATTTGAAAATTAAACTCGCTTTGGCTTTTCACAGTCAATTGAGTTTTTGGCACTAAAAGGGGTAGTCCCCCCCGAAACTGTTATTTGCTTGTTGTCGGCCTTAGAAAGACAGAGAGACACACATGTTAACAGCTTGCGGGTACCCGTGGCCATTTCCCCCTTCCCACTTAACCCTCTAAACCCTTCTCCCTTGGCAAACTGTGACGAATCACGGTGCGACCATTAGTTGCAGGCACTTTTGCGAGATTTTCGCCGAGACAACTTTTGATTTCTATTTCGATTTCCGTCTGTGCCGCACTTCAAGTTGCTTCTTGCAACCTTCTTCTTCTTCTTCTGCTTCGCCTTGTTGTCTGCGCGTTTTGGTCTACAGCCACGCCCCCCGCCTTGAAGAGGATTCACTCTCTTGTGAGGCAAGCAACTTTGCATTAAGATTATGTAAATTTTTACGGCTTTCACTTGAAAATGCGCGTGTTTCTGGCACTTTTCAAGCTAAAAGCGCTTTGCATAGCTTCCACCAACAAGAAAGGGGAGAAAACTCTTGAAATGATTTTAAAGGAAATTTACTTAAATTTCTACGCCATGTAAATCATAAAGTGATTTTCTCTCCCGTTTTTCCCATTTTTAATTAAAACTGCCAGGCAAAAGGTAAAGGCAAAGGCAAAGTGGAAAGCATAAGCAGAAGCAAAAGTCAAACCCTTACGTCACGCCTGCTGCAAAACAGAAAAAGCTGCTTTCCTCTTTATCCTCTCTCTCTCATTCTCATTCTCTCTCTCTCTCTCTCTCTGTCTTGTTTCCCTGTCCTGTTGCCTTTTAAGTTCTGTGCGTTTAATTTGCTGCCATTTTCACTTTTCCTTTGCCAGAAATGTCGCTTACATTTATCAGCAGCGCCCAGCCACGCCCACGCCCCTGCGCCCACCGTCAGTTGGCTTGGCCTTTGTCAACACTGTGGCAGACGCATGTGGCACACACACAGCGCAAGAGAGAGAATAGAAAAACTTTTGTACCTTTAGCTGTAAGTAAAATGTTTGGTCATAGTTTTCTTGTTTCCCATTTCAATGCCAAGGGAAGGAGTCAAGGGGGGTTAGCGGATGGGGGAAGTACCCAAGGTTAGGGAGCAGCGGGCAGCGGTTCCTGCCTCGTTTTAGTTTGGAGCATAAGGAAATTTATTTGCAGTCCGGACGGCCCCTGACACTAGTGTAAGTAACTTTGCCCGGACTTTCGTATCGGACGTGAAAAGTGCCTGAGTTTGGAGGAGAAGAAGGGAAGCGTTCCAGTCTGAAGTCAGCTACTACTGTATACGGTCCGAAATAGTTGCAACATTTCGGCAATTATGTTTATAAAGTGTATGGCAAACTCTCGGCATATGTGTGCAGGCCTGGAGTAAGGGTAGAGGCATCCCTCGCCTGCTGAGAGGTCTGGGGAACTGAGGGCAATCAAAAATTAGCCACGGCCAAAAAGGAGAGAAGTTAAATTCCAAAACAACAGGGACTGTCCAATTGGTATAGGGTACAAACGGACAGAGCAGTACGATATGAGGAAGGAAGAGCTACTGGGTGCATAGTATATGAGAAGGCTTTTAAGTTAATATTACACTTAGAGCACTCTCCTTAACTAGCCGAAGGACGGAAGTAAGTGAGCGATGAGGTCTTACGTTTAGAGACGATCTATGAAATGGGGTTAGAGAGGGAGAGGAGGGAAGAAAAGAGAGAGAGTAAAGCTAAGGATCTTAGAGATGCTGCTTAGTTACAGTGAGGAACTTAAAGCTAAGTTTCATATATCATATTTCTCTAAGTAGACTAAGGTTTTTACTGGAAAGTTAACTTGTTAACGCTTTGCGTTGTCAATGGGCATGGCATTAGCTATTTCAAATGATTCACATGATATAGAGGAATCTTCCTGCCAAATTTGATGTCCTTAGCTTGTATAGTTGTTGAGATAGCCAAGTTCATACAGACAAAGATAGCTAAAATCCACCAGGTTTTACTGCTTTACACTTTGTGCAGTCTATCTAAACGTGGAAGATGGCTGCCTAGCTAATCTATTAGAGCCGTTATTTTCTCATTCTACACTTAACTCCTACAAGGTACAACCCAATCTAATCGACTTATCAGCTTAGGCTCCTCGACGCGTAGATTTGCGCGCGAAGCACACGCAAAGCTGACAACTTCTCCAAGATATCACAACATTTTGTCTAACCCAATCTGCAGCAGACAAAAGTCAAGCTGGTCCCCCGAAAATCCCATGGCCAAAGAGCAACGAAACGCGATGCGAGCTGCACGTGCTGTCGCTGACAAAGTTGTTGCAAGTGACAGAATGACAGGCGAGTCAAAACTACCCGCAACGCTGAGAACGGTAGCAGTTGCTGCCTCTCACTCCCTCTCTCTCCTCTCTCTCTCTTTCTTTTAGTTAACACTTTTTTCGAAAAAAAAAACCAGTAGGCAAAGAGCGAAGCTAAAGAAACCGCAGACATGTTGCAAAGCCCAAAGCAGAAGCTGAAAAGAAAATGAAATGAATTTCGACTAAGCGAACGTATAGTAAGGGGAGTGGGGGGAGCAAGGGGGCTGAGTGTGTAACTCAGCTGTTTGTTGTTGTTGCTGCTGTTGTCCCCAAATGCCATTTAGCATTTGACTTAAACGCGGCTGCTGTGGCAAGTTTGTCGTCTGTGGCAACCTGCTGGGCCGTAGCCAAGCGAGTCCAACGGAGGCAACATATGTTTGCAGCACGTTATAAAGGTGTGTGTGTGTGCGAGTATGTGTGTGTGTGCTTGTCTGTATATTTGCCTGTGATTTCACGTTAAGCAGCTCGTCGTCTGATACCCTTTGCCCCTGCCTCCCTGCCAATCCGTTGCAGTCTTTGTTTGCCTGCACTGGCCACAGACAGCTTCCTCTTGCCTCCTCTTGCCTCTCTCTCTCTCTCTCTCTCGCTCTTGCTCTGCAAGGCAGTCAGGCAACTATTAAGTCACATGTTTGTCTCCTCAGACCGCGACTTTTGAGTTATGACTTTGGGCCACAAGCAGCAAGAGGCAGCGGCGGCGCGGCGGCGCGTCGTCCTGCTGCTGAGGAGGAGAAGAACCCTGTTTAACCTGAATTTCTACATTAGTTCTCAAGACGTGCCCTCTCCCCTCCCCTCTCTACCCTGTCTCTGTCACGTTTGCTACGTTTCGTTTCGTTTCGTTCTCTTGCTTTATTTGCCTTTGTTTTTATAGCCTTTTTCTGCCAGGCCAGGTAAACATGCAGCGGCAGCTTCGACTTGCTTGTGGCAACATCATATGGTCGCACTTGTGCCCCGTACCTGTTGCAAGTTCTTTGCTGCACAGCCTGTTTACTGCTCGAGGCCAAGTAAGCCTTGGGCCTGCCTTGCAGCTTTTGGCCACTTGCCCAACGCTCTTCATTTGACGCATGCCACATCATCAGCGCGACATCGTTAGCTTTCATTATGCGCACAGCAAGTTTCGTCTAGACTCGGTTTGAGCGGCAACTTTTGTTGCCAGTTTTATCTATTAGACATAATTTACACGATTTAACTAACTTTATCCGCCTGCTGCAAGCGCAACCTTATCGTGCTCTATCTCACTCACTCACTAAATCTTCTCTCTGTCTCTCTTTTTCATTGCAGGTAAGCAACAGCGAAGCAAGGAAGTGGCAGGCGCATCTTAACTTCAATTAGTCGTAAGTGCTGGGCCAGAGCTAAGGCAGCTACTGGCGGGGCTCTGCCTCTCTTCCTCTTCCCCTCTCTCTTCCCTTTTTCCCTTTCTCTTTCCCTTTTCCTTCTCCTGCTGTCACTTCTTAGCCGCAACTTCGCACGCTTTTCGCGTATATTTTATGCTTTATCCTTGTTGCCAGCCAGCCTCAGCCAAAGTTTTGCCAACTTGTACGTGTGTGTGTGTGTGTGAAGGTGTGTGTGTGTGTCTGCTTGTCTCTACTTGTCTCTCACTCGCACTCTCTTACTCGCTCTCTCTCGCACTGTGTGTGGCAGCAATCTTGGCGTCTCAAATTGTTTTCAAAGCTGTTTGCGCTGTCGCCGTCGAAAAGTAGGCAATAATTATGTGCTGGGGGCGTGGCAAAAATTATGTGCAAATATGAAAACTTGTTGATAAAACTGTAACTTAATACGTAGAGAGGGTAAAGAGTTAAGTTATAATTAACACAACTGCAGAGTGCATAACAAGTGGAAGAAAATATATATAAATACGTATGGCAGCCAAATATGCCATGTAAAATTCTTAAAAAAAATATCTCTATTTATTTAAGCGTTGTAAACATTTATTAAAATATTTCCGAGTAAATTCCACGCTTCACATTTAACTGCAAAAAGATCTTTACTGCATATTAAACGCTGCAGCAGATTTTCGCAAAAGCCACAAAAAAAACTGAAAAACACATTTAAAATGCCTTCGCACTGGACGCATATCATAAAAGCTGTCACTATGGCAGCGCTTTATGCCTGTTTTAACATAAATAAAATATGTAAACAGAGAGAGGGAGATAGAAAGAGAGAGAGAGAGAGAGAGTGCGAGAGCTGACAAAAAGTGTACGAGAACCGAGATTTGAGTGTTTTTTGTCTGCTCAAAAATTCATTATGAAAATATCCATTACTCAGGCTACACACACGCCCAGTGAGCGAAAGAGAGCGAGAGCGAGTGTGAGAGAGAGAGGGAGAGTTGCACAAAAAAACCATCGAATTGCAGTGAGTTGTAGCTGCAAGTGAAACACTTGAGTAACTTGGGGTTTTTTCCTCTGCCAAACAGATTCATTAGTCGCCGTAATAAGCTTCGGCGAGACAACGCTGCGTATGAGCGATGTGTCTCTTTGTATGCCACAAACCTCGCTCCACGCTGACTGCAGTCAAAGTTTTTGCTATGCTCTTGCTCTTACTCTCCCTTCGTCTCTCTCTCTCTTTCTGCCAAGCACTCGAACAGCAAACTTCAACACTTTGGCTGAAAAGCGAGCGGCAAAATTACAAAAAACAGAAAGAAAGCTCAACAAAACTTTGCTACTTAAAAGCGTAAAACGCAACGCAATGCTCAAGTGGGCAGTGGCAGAGGGAAAGCACCAAAAGGAGAGGGGGAAGGAATAGGAAGGGAACAGAGGAAGAGAGCGGGAAAAGTAACTGCGAACAAACCAATTAAGTTTATTACTTTTGCGTTTTTCAAGTGCCTCGCTGTGAATACGTGGCACAACACGATGCGGCTGCGGCTGCTGCTGCACAGGGGCTGTCTATGTCTATGTCTATGTGTGTGTGTGTGTTGTGTAATGGCCAGGCATTTAGCAAGTGGCTTTGGCTGCCCCCCTTGCCGCCCTCCATGCTTGGCCACAAAGTTGTTGCAAAAGTTTGACAAAGTGCTTCAAAAGCGAAGCATGCAACAGATTTGTCAAAGAAATTAATAAATACCACGTCATGCTGTGCACGCGCTTTGCCCTCTCCCCCTCTCCCCCTCTCTCTCTCTCTCGGCAACAACAGGTGAGCTGCTAAAAAAAAACGTAGCATACATTCCGGGGCCAAGCGAGCAATTAATCGCAGACGCCGTGAATTATGTGCGGTGCTTAGAGGCAAAAGTTCTGGGAATATATATGATATATATAGATTGCTGTCTGCAGCTGACATTTGCTCGAGTGGTTTATAATTAAGATGCCACAACTATAGCTCTCCCTCTCGCTCTCTCTCTTTCAGTTTACAGTTGCTGCGGCAATTAAAGCAAATTACAAAAGGCGACATTTATTATTATTATTATTATTATTATTATTTTTATTATTATTATTATGATGCCATTTTCATTTGTGTGCCCAAGCAAGCAGCTAACCTCGCTCGCTCTCTCTCTCGCTCTCTCTTTCCCTTCTCTTTGTTTCTCCCTCCTTTGTTCGTCCTGTTCGTGCGCCTTTGTCAAGGTGATTTATCACTTCTAAGCGCCTGGCACTCATTAATTTTTGATTGGGCCAAAAAAGGCAAGCGGCACAAGATGTTCGGACCCCAAATGGTTGTTCGCTGCTTCTCTCCTCTTGTTGTTGTTGTTGTTGTTGTTCCTACGTCTGCTTCTTCTTCTTCTTCTTGGCATAGCTTTCATTAAAACTTCATGAAACGACAGCGCCTAATGATGTGCCCAGTCAGAGGTTCCATTTTCATTATGCTGCATACTCTGTAATTGAGAGATCAGTGGGGTATATTGATGTAATGAAAACAATTAAAATGTATTACTATGCATATGAATGTTATTAGCTCTTAAATTCATTGCTTGTTGTCTGCGGAGTTTTTATCATATACATACCCTGTAATCAAGTGCAATGGGGTATATTCGTACCAAAGAAATAAGCGAATATTATGATTATAAGAACTTCTTATGCTAATTTTTGGTCTAACTGCTTAGCTTTAGCTTTTTATATACCCTGTAATAACGCACAGTTGGGTATAGCAGGGCTTTATAAATGTTATAACATTTTTTCATATTTTTTTCCCCACACTTACTTTCATTTAACTCTTTTCCCCCTACAGGGTATCTCTAAGTCTATCACTTCAGCCGTTCATAATTTCACTTATACTGATGAAAGGAAAATTGCGTTGTTGCTGTTCCATCAAATGGTTCATTAAACCAAACGATTGGCTTGACAAAACATTTGTCCAAACTGAATAATTTCATTATGTTGTTTATTGAGCTATTTAGCTATTGGAAATTCTATTGAGTGTATTAGCCTGACTGCTGGGGTTGTCATCGTGACCGGAAGGAAATATGAAAAGCAAACAGCGCTTTAAAAACTTTCAATAGTTGACCGCAAAATTTGTACAGCAATTAATTATGTCGTCGCGCCGGCAAAACAAATGGCTAAAAAATTGGCTACCGGCGGCGTCGAAGGTGGCAACCCAGTACCCCCCTGCGTGTGCATTATGCGATGCACCGCAAACGGGTGTGTGTGAGGGTAAGGGAAATCTATGGGGCATGCAAAATGCTACGTTGGCTAGTTTTGGATATTTTTCTTCGTTTCGATGTTTTTTCTAGCGGGTTTCGTAGCCACTTCCATTTTCGTGCCGTTAAAACTATGGACGCCGCTTCCGCTGACAGTTATTTTGATTTATGTGAATTTGTTTGTATGTGTGAGTGTGGTAAATGCGTGCCCGGGTCCATAGGAAAATGGCAATAAATAGCCGTCGTACGTGGCCTTTTGCTTTCGTGGACCCCGACAAACGTGAACAAACAAAGAACTTCCACTAGTTTCTCTGCGGCAGCATATCGGGCATATCCCCCCCAAAAAGCACTCAAAAAGCCCTGAAACAAATTGTCTGCGCTGTGGTGTCAACCATGAAAAGGTGTTGCCATTGATACTCTGGCTAGGGGAGATTCCCCAAAAAGGCGAAGTAGGATGCACAGATAAGTGAGAAGTGAAGTTAACAAATGAATTATGCGTGTGTTATCGATTATACGCAGCGAATGAATATTGATATATTGAAAGAGGTGACAACCCTTAAGGAAACATATGGCTTGAACTCTGAAATTGATGAATTGTAGGCAAATAATTGAATACTAAAGATGTTAAATGATCTTGAGCGCGTAAGGTGACAACTCTAAAAGGGTTAATGTTTTCTAGTTATAGAATTAATAGCTCTATGCAGCATATATTCTTATTATATTATTATATCGTTGCATTCTTTAAGCAGGCTGACAACCCTTAACTGAAACTTGTTTACACAAAGTGTATAATAAGAATACATTTTAAAATACTTATCTCTGTCGCTCAGGCACTGAGTAAGCGTTTAATCAAATTTTAAAAATCTTGAAAAATAACTCATGAATATATAACTTATATAGCTTATCAAGATCTTCAGCTTAACTAACATAACTTGTTTCAATCATTGCCAATCTTTAGCAATCTTTATTTCTTTGCTTTTCATTAGTTTCACATTATTTCACATAAATCAAGATACCCTATCTAATCGCTGGCCATAAATTAGCCAGTTATGCAAAACAAAGTTTAATTTCTTAGCCATATTCCTTGGCACTACCCTAGCAGATACAGGACACCCCTTGACTAAATTCGGCAGGCACTTAAGCAATGCAAATAGCAGCAGTTCTCTGTCTCTTCGGCTTGTGTCTCTTGTCTCTCTAATAACTCTAATGGCAGCAATAAAATATCTATATACATTTAAAATTAGCACTTGATTGGAGTAGCAGAAAAGGGACAAAGGGATGGGCAGGGAGTGAATTGTAGAGCCCGACTCAGTTCTGGGGGGGGGAGGGTTGTCATTTGCAGTTCCACTTGGAAAGCTAACCCATATTGCCAGGACCAATGTGACCGCAAACTACATAAACTATAATGGCAGACACACACACACACACACACACATGTCAGGCTGGATGTGCGTGTGTGTGTGTGTAAATTGAATGAAATGCAGGAAAAGGTTGCAAAAAAACTAAAAACCAAAGCGAAGGACTGAACTCGGCCTGGATCTGGTTTGGGCCAAACAACCGCACAAGCGGCGACTGTGGGTGCCACTGTACGGTCAGCAGAGGCAGAGGCAGCGACACAAAACAGCAACAACAACAGCAACGGGAGCAAAAACATTCAAACCAATAAAGACCACTAAGTGTCTAAATACGTGTGTGTGTGTGTATGTGTGTGTGCGTCTCTTGTGTGTGTGCGTGTAAATGTGATTGTATTTGAAATAAACCAAATAGTCGCACATAAATGCGGGTGTCACAAATGCCAGCACCCGCTTTCCCTCTCTCTCTCTCCCTCTTTCTCCCCCCCTCCCCCTGCTGACCACACTTTGTGCCGCCCTTCGTCGTCGTCTGCGGCACAGCGTGCTGCTGCAATGCCTGCTGCCAGCGCTAAGCCAGCGAGGAGCGCGTGTCGTGACTTCAAGTTTGACAGCTGTCGTGATTGGCAACGCTTTTTACGACAGCTACGAGCTAAAAAAGAAATGGAAAAGATTTACAGAGCTTCAACTTTAAATGAAAGAGAGCTCAAAGCTTACAAGTCGTAGTTTCCTTAAAAGGGAGACTTCTTTTATTCTGCACCCCTGGATCTCAGGATCTATAAGAGCTAGAGCCATCAAAGTTTGTGACAAGCCTTGTGTATATTGCAGTATCTTAAAATTTGCTCTTAAATTTGGCTACAACCTCTTACGACTTCGAAAACCAGTAAAGCCAAATTTCAAGCTTATTATGGAAACTAGAAAGTTCATTTTTGCTGTGTACAATACTTAAAAGCACTTCAATGATATCTGAAAATTTCATTACGATCGGTTCAAAGATGTAGAAGTAATTTCGGAAATATGTATGTTGAAAATCCCTGATCCTATGCAGGCAAAACTTGACCGTAATCGTTCTTATTTGTTGTACTAGTGAATTAAATATGCATACCTTTTATTTGTGCGTATTCCCATTGCTTCTTTCATTAGCTTCTATATCCTGCTTTACTCTGGCTCATCTCTAACGTATTGTCGTCTATCATAAATTGCGCACAGGCTGCTGCCGCCACGCCGCAGTAGTCCAGCACGAAACAGGCAGTGCTCCCGTTTCCGACTGCCTGCCTGTCCGTCCGTCTGTCCGTCTGTGCTGCGTCCCCTTCCCTCCCCCCTGTCCGTCTGTCTATTCGCCGTCTATCTTGCCAGCCCCTTCCGTTGTGACCCCCCCCCCACACACACACACCTCCGCCTCTGCCCGCGAAGACCGCAATCCGCTGCTGCAAGCGGGCACCCAACCGGCATAGCTAAACTTCCGGCCGGACAACGACGGTCTATGTGGCGGCCCGCTCTGGCACTAGCTCGGTCCGACTACGGCTACAGCTACAGCTACGGCTACGGCTTTAGCCTCGGCTGAAGCTGATAAAAAAGTTTGCCTTTGAAAATGTCTATTTGAAAAGTTTTTCGTACCAGTGCAGCCCCATTGAAATTGTGGGGCGCGACCAGACTAGTTTGTCCCTTTGCCTGCCCGGCGACGCTAAATGAAAGTCATTTATTTTCGGATAGTTTTTTTTGGCTTGGGATACAGCTTCAGCTTTTTTTTTTTTTGCTTTTTATTGCACTCTCTTCGGTTCA
The DNA here is from genome assembly GCA_018904095.1 of Zaprionus ghesquierei. Taxonomy (NCBI): domain Eukaryota; kingdom Metazoa; phylum Arthropoda; class Insecta; order Diptera; family Drosophilidae; genus Zaprionus; species Zaprionus ghesquierei. Next base: position 341,226 of record JAEIGP010000662.1, read on the forward strand.
TTGCCGTGCAATGTTTTTAATCAACTTGGCGCAAAATAGTTCGCGCTGAAGTGCCGTCTAAGGGCAAGGTCTCCCTCTGGGTAAGGAGGGTTCGGTTCCATTTGAAAGGATTCCCATTGCTCCTCACTCAACCCTCTGGATGCTGTCAGCTTCAAGTTTCAAGTGCAGCCTGTCGACGCTTTGATTAGTTCGGGCAGCATGTGATGAAAGCCACGGCAAAGTCCAATAAAAGCCAAGCCAATTGAGATTAACTGCCCCGGCGGGATGAGAGAAATTCTGGGGGAATTTTTTTCGAGGCAATTAACGGTACTTACTGGACCTATTAAACGTATGGGAAAAGGTGTTGACTATTTTGCAGTGCGTTTTTCGCACTGTTTAAGTTCATTTAAGACTTTTTATCATATTTTAATTTATATTCTTGAACAGTTTTAGGTATTTAAAGATTTGGTGGACTTAGCTTTGCTTTTAAAATCTTTAAAAAATTGTAAAAATGTTTTATAATAACTGAATAATATTTTGCGTATATTTTTTTAATATTTATAAATATTCTTGAACAATATTGTATATTTGTCCTAGAATTTTAAAGATTTTTAATAATGAATCAACTAATGACAACTGACAGAGCATAAAGATTTGAATTAAGCTACAGTTTTTAAAATTTTTTAACAATTTTTAAAATGTTTTATAAAAACTGAATAATATTTTGCGTATATTTTTTTAATTATTTATATATATTCTTGAACAATATTGTATATTTGCCCTAGAATTTTAAAGATTTTTAATAATGAATCAACTAATGACAACTGATAGAGCATAAAGATTTGAATTAAGCTATAGTTTTTAAAAATTTTTAACAATTTTTAAAATGTTTTATAAAAACTGAATAATATTTTGCGTATATTTTTTTAATATTTATATATATTCTTGAACAATATTGTATATTTGCCCTAGAATTTTAAAGATTTTTAATAATGAATCAACTAATGACAACTGATAGAGCATAAAGATTTGAATTAAGCTATAGTTTTTTTTTAAAATTTTTAACAATTTTTAAAATGTTTTATAAAAACTGAATAATATTTTGCGTATATTTTTTTAATATTTATATATATTCTTGAACAATATTGAATATTTGTCCTAGAATTTTAAAGATTTTTAATAATGAATCAACTAATGACAACTTAGCATAAAGATTTTTATTTTTTTTTAAATTTTTAAAAATTTTTAAAATGTTTTATAAAAACTGAATAATTTTTGTTTTTTTTAATATTTACGTAGTATTCTTGAACATATTGATTAGATTTTTAGATTATTAATTGTGAATTCACAACTTTTTTATGCGTATTTCGTTTTTCAAGCAGTTTAAACTGTTTTAAGCATCTGTAAGCAATATTTATATATATTCTTGAACAGCATAGAGCTAAAGATTTGATCATTTTTTTAAATTTTTCAACAATTGTAAAAATGTTTTCTAAAACTGATTTATTTCAATTTTAAAATGTATAAGAAGCTGAGAAATAAGCGGTTACAACTTATGGCACTCACAAGGTTTAAAATATTCGACACTTTAAAAATAAACTCCTTTTTCCTAGCTTACTTTCAGTTCAACACCCACTAGTGTGCTATAAAATTTTACTATAAATCGCAACACATTTCGTAGCACTTCATTTCGATGTCGCTTAAATCGGCAATTTGTAGGGGATTTTCTGCCCCAGACCAGAACAAATATGCCGCCATCAAATATGTATGAACTATGTTATCGTATACAGAAGTATACAGTAAACTCTATACATGTTTCATACACATGCGATTAGCCGCCAATAGAGAGAGAGAGAGAGAGAGAGGGAGAAGGAAAGAGGGGAGCGTGGAAAATCTATTGAATTGCATGGCTTGCATTCTGATGCAGTTGCTTTTGCTTTCGCTGTCAACATATTTAAAACTTATTCAGGCATAAAATAAATATTTACACGCGAGAGGGAGACAGAGAGAGAGAGCGAGAGAGGGAGAGAGACAGCGAGCATTGGGCATGGTAAATCCGTGCTTAGCCTGGCAAAACGTGCATAGAAAATGTGCGAAAAAATGCGGGAAAATTGCGAAAAATGAATGAAGTGCAGTGCAGGCAGAGGCGTCGGAAAGGGGGGCGCACACTGAAGGCTTTATCATTTGTCGCTGGCTGCGCCCAAAAACTATGCAAATAATTCATTTGACAGACAGCCCAGGCAGAGTAAACAAACAAACACACACAAACACACACACACAGTGCAAAGGGTTGCCAAGGGAAGCGTTTAGGCGGATAGGAAGGGGGGTAGGGAGAAGGAGGAAAGGGGGGCAGAAGAAAAGTGTGAAAATATGCAGCAGGCAAATGGCAAAGAAATTAAAACGATGCAGCACAAAAAACTGTTGGCTCTCAAGGCAAAAATGTGTGCGAAGCATGTGTAAAGAGGGGAAGGCATGGAGAAGAGAGTGGAGGGAGAGAGAGGAAGAAGAAGGAGGAGACAGCAAAGTGTAGGTGCTGCACGGTTCTGGTAGCAGCGTAACTATTGCCTTGGCCCTGAGACTATGTGGGAGTGGGAGGTACCCCTTCTCTCCCCCCCCTCTCTCTCGTGCCTCTTCTCCCCTCTGCCTACGTCTTTGCTGCTGCCCCTGGGCTAGCCGAGGCTGAAAGTCAACGTGCAGATTTGTTAAACTGTTTGGCATTTCTGCTATGCTCTGCAGCTTTCACACCTTGCAGCGCAGAATTCTCTCTCTCTTTCTTCTCTTTCTTCCTCTCTCTCTCCATCGCATTGCTTTGCCGTAAATATTGGCAACGTGGGCAACGCTTGAAAGTATGCTTTAAAATCGACATAAAATTCGCATTAAAAATGCAACATGTTATGTCGCATGCGAGCTGCCCCGAGCCCCCCTTGCCGCCGCCCCTGTTAAGGTTGAAAAGCAGAGGCAAAAAAAAAAATCAAGCTCAGTCGAGGCATTTTAAATATTTGATAGCCTCACATTATTTGGCAATTGATGGCAGACAAACAGGAGGGCAGGCACAACCAGACAGACTACCATATATATGGGGAAGGGAGAGGGAAAGGCAAAAGAGTGACGTATCGACAGGGGACTACCTCTCTCGCTCTCCCTCTCTCTCTCTCCCTCTCTCTGCTGTCTATTAGTTGTGGCCAAGTGCGGAAGCGTTTATATTGTTGCTACAGCTGTCAAGGCATTAAGGAATTCATCTATAAAAGCATTTTCCATGCATTTTCCCTCTGACATTTCCGCAGCATATGGTGGAAAAAAAATGAATAGGGAAAAGTACAAAAAATATAGAAATATATATGTAACGCAATGAAAGCCAGCAAAGCAAACGTTGAGCAACTACTACGGTTATGCTGCACTGAAAGAAAATATTGAAGTAGTTTGAAATGAAGAAAATTGAGTGGGAAATCGAGAGAGAGAGATTGAGAAAGAGCAAACTTAATTATGCTAGCAAAAGTTTCAGGCTTTAGTTGGTATATCTTTTAACTAGACATTTTTCTCAGTGTAGAAGTTTGTGTGTGTGAGAGAGCGAGCGAGAGCGAGTGTTAGGCAAGAGACACGCGTGTCATTCGGTATCAGCGACACGGAAATGCGATGTCAATTCAAATTTGCTCAAGTGTGTGTGCCAGTGGGTATGCCGCTGTGTGTGTGTGTGTGTGCTTGCGTATGTCCTTAATGCGCCCAGCTTCCCCCTTAAACGCTGCGGCAGCTCGCGCTTTCCTAAGCAAGTGAAACTTTTTCGAGTGCGTGAATTTCATGCATCCTGATCATCGTCCTGCCCCCTCCTTCCCCTCCTTCTCCTCCTCCTCCTCTCCCTCTTCTTCATCATCATCAACAACATCATCATTTAGCTCTTTCTTCTTTTGCTGCTGCTTCTACTTCTTCTTGACTTCCCTTGACTGCGCTGCGCTGTTGCTGTCACACTTTGATATCCTGCTTTGTGTGACATATCCGTTGCTGCCAACTCCGCCCTCCGCCCACCGCCCTCGCTGCCCCGCCCCCTTTGCTTGCGCTGCAGCTGCTGCTGCTTGCGCTTTTGTTTGTCAGCAAACGGTGCAAAAATTTTACTTCTCTTCTCAATTTTCCTTTGCAATTGTTGCGATTTTTTCCCGGCGCAATTGAATTAAACGCGACACCAGACAGTACAAGCTGCCGGCATGTATGTACGTGTGTGTGCGTGTGCTTGTGTGTGTGCTTGTGTGTGTGCGTGAGTGTTGCGTGCCACCTGAGCCTCTTGAGAGAGACTCTTTCAGAGTTGGTACAATCAGCAGGAGACGTGCAAGTGTCGCTTGTTAAGCAGCCAAGGCGGCAGACGAGCAAAGGACAGTTAAAGGGGAAGAGCTTTATTAAAGATATAAGGGTATATAAGAGGAAAGACAGTGATAGTTATAGAGTAGCGCTATGAGAGCATATTTTAGCTAAAATGTTCCATATGTTTGCTAGCAGAATTTTCCTTATTGAATTTCCAAAAGAAATTAAGAAAAAGATTAACAATTTTAGAGCTCTTCAATTACAAAATATAAAACTAACCTAATCACTTCAAATTGTTAAGGTAGAATGTTCAAATTCGGTGTGTACAATAGTTTTGATTTAATAAATAATTTCTTAAAATTTCCTTAAAATCAAATAATAAACATAGATGATATTTAGGAAATACTTCAAGAAATTCTAATTAATTTTGACAAGTACAATAATAATAAACATATAAATAAATTCTGTAAATTTATCGGATTATCACTTTCGAAGTTATTTAAGAAATAAATTAGGGAGACGAACAACATTAAAGTTTGTTTTCCTTTGGAAGTTTTACAGCTAGAACGTTCAGTTTTGCTGTGTACATATATTGTGACTATATAAATAATTACTGTATATTTCATTGCAATCGTCTAGGAAACATAAAAGATATTTAGGAAATAACTTCAGTTGAATCACAGGTACAGCACATAAACTAACCCAACACAGCTGTCTCTCATGCACCAACTATCTTGCAATAATCTCAAATCGTTTTGCCTCTTGGGTTACCGAAAAGTGCTACCAAATCAGATAACAATAAAACCCGCAACTTTACAGCGCATAGCACATATGGTAAAAGAAACCCGTTTCAGGCAAACCATATCTCTCTCTCTCTCTAAAACTTTTGCTTATCGATGTCCAGAGAAGAAGGAACTCAACTCGGGTTACCTCTTAATTTGTGGGCACATCAAATCACTCGCAGCAGCATCTTGATATATATTTCTGGGGTAAACGATGCTGTCAGCCTGCGTCTCTCTCTCTCTCTCTCTCTCTCTCTCTGACTTATGTCGATTATTTACGAGCCGTGGCATTAAGTTGTGCACATACCTCGTTAAACCACACGCACACACACAGAGGTAGAGCCAGCTCTAAGACCAACTGGGGGCTAATTTAACGACACCGGCGACATTTCAAGGCAATCTCTTACACGCACACACACACAAGCTATACTATAACGGTAGCTGCTAGTTAGACCCTCTAAAACACGAGGCAGACACACGAGACGCCGCGCCGAGACATTTACAGGTGGTCGGAGCTGAAAACGTAGCTCTAATGAATTTTATAGCCAGGAAATTATTATGGCTGGCACCATCGATGGGGGCAGAGACAGAGACAGAGACAGAGACAGGGGCGTAGTCAACAGGCCGGGGGCAGGCAGAGGGGCGGCCCGTTGACAAAGAAGGCAAATGCGGTGGTCGCGCTGCGAAAACTTGTGCGACGATGCGACGGTTGAGGAAGGTAGAAAGAGTTGAAATTGGCAATTAACAAACCATTGAATCCAATAAACAGGATTTTAACATTTTGAGCAAACACAGCAACACACAAACACACACACACAGACAGAGGCAAACACACACACACACACACACAGGCAGAGGCAAACACACACTCACACAGACACAGGCTGAGGCACAAGAACGCAGCCAAAAAGGTAGCAAAAACTCAGCACGTAACGGCGCCAAAGGGGAAGAGAGAGGGAGCAAGGGAGAGAGAGAGAGGGAGAGGGCAGGCAAGTGCTGGCGCCCAAGCAGGCTAAGCGACAAAGAGAGGGAGAGAGGGTGTAGGTATTCCAGAGGCGACTCGAGCAGCCGTCGGTGGACGACGTCGTCGTCGTCGTCGTGTTTGTTTATATGCCATATTTGATTATTTTTATGTGTGCGTGTGCCTGTATGTGTGTGTGTGTTTGCTTAAGCGTGACTGCATGTGTGTGCGTGTGTGTGTGCGTGTTGGCCTGCCCTGTCGCT